>VZTU01020252.1:17197-66038 GCA_013400835.1 Zapornia atra | reverse complement strand
TTTTTTGAGAATTAAGAAGGCATGAGCTTCTCAGAAGAAGAAGAGATGCTTCTGGGCACCAGTGACTTAAGAGCAGCTGACTTGCTGTGCAGACAAACCCTCCCCTTTCCTGTTCTTGTGCTTTCAAAAGAGCTGCAGTGCCCCCTCTTCTAACTCATGCCCTTGTTTTCCTGTCACCTCCCATGGTGTCCTTCCTGTCCTACTCTGCTGTTGGAAATGCTATGAATAATTTGTTGCTATTTCTATTCCTAATGCTGCTGAATGTGAGGAAGTTAATGTGGCTGAATCCATCAGTCAGACCCATCAATGGGTCTAATCATATGCAACTGTCTCAGAAGAGTGTTATGAAGCTCACAGGATGTTTGTCAAGTTATTTTGGATCTTTTGTTGAAAGTGTTGGGGCTTTTCCTAAGTGTCATTAGTATTTCTGTGTAAAATCATAATTCATTTAATGTATAATTAACATTAGAAAAAATCCCTTTCCATAGTTTCTCATTATGTAATTTTTATTTAAAAATACACAGATATATTGAGTTTATCTGTGTACACATATATTATTTTTAAAAGCTGTTAATTTTTTTGAGCCAAAGAAGAACCGAAACAAAACTCCAGAACAAGTTAAAATATTACTATTGCCAATTAGTGTTCAAATGCTCTTGGAAAAGAATAATGGAATCTTTACTCTGAAACCCAAACTGTGCATCTTAAGGGAATGCTGTAATGCCTGTGGAGAGGTAGCTCATTCAGAACAAACTTCAATTAAAGTTTACCCAGAATAATTTTAAAGATACATTCTCATGATCAAGGTGTTGAAAGGCATTGCATTTTCATTTGGTGTGCACATGTGCTTGGAACAAATGTGTCCTGTGCTTCAGGGTATCCTGTCATTAGCCTCTTTTGCACATTCAGTCTCTGAAGCATTAAAGATTGTGGGTTTTAACTCTGACGTTAAAAAACAATTTGAGGGCAGTATTCTGATGAGAAAGTTTGGTTTTGCAGATCTATTAAAAAAGTTTTACAGCGTAGCTTATGAAGGCTTGAGTTGCACTACAAGTTTTCTGGCATGTAGTAAACCACAAAACATCCATTTAATTTGTGAACATTGATGGGCTGGTGTAAACTGGCATTGCTTCTTTGATGTTTGTGGAGTTGTGCCATTTTACACCAGTTCAAGAATCTGGTCTATTGTTCCTGCAAACATCCTATGACATTTTAAATTATCAACATGATCATCTTGCAAAGACAGCCAACGTATTAGAATAACAGTTCCCTGCCAAATTCTCTTGGGAGACTTGACTTATTAACAAAATAAATTACACGTGTTCTTTTTATATAAATAAAAATTTCTTTCATAAGAATGCGTAATGTACTAGAACGCTGAAGCCGCGATTTCCAAGTTATAGATGCAACTTTGTGAATCAGAAAGGCAGACAAAGCTCTCTCACATTTCAGTGAAGCAAGGGATGTTTTCTCAGACTGTTAGGATATAAACATTTTCAGTGTCCTTAATAAAGCCATCCAGGAGCTAATCTCTTTTGTCCCCTTTTTAGGGGTTTATTGCTATCTTTTCCAGCTTTTCCTTCTCATCAAGAGTGCATGTAAAAACACATCTGAGAAGGAAAGATAGACAACATTACTTTGTCTAACACAGTCTATATCTATCTTTACAACATTATCAGGTTTTTACAGTAATGTTTTATTTCACCTTGAAACTGATTTCAAGCAATTCAACTAAAAATGGATATTTCATTTAGAGGAGTGGCAAAGATATCAGAAGGTACAGAAGTATTCTACAGAGTATAATGCAGGTACCTATTGGATATTTGTGTGTGAACCTGATGTGTCTACATGTAGGATGATAAGTGCCAGTAAAATCTTGTGTTCACAATTAGCTGGAGCCTTTCAGACAAGAGTGAGAAATTAGGAAAGAACTGAATCTTGAAGGTAGGAAGAAAGGAAAGTTCACCACAAGTAGGCACAGAAACACTTAGACAGAGCTATATCCCCTCTCTAAGAAAAACTAGGTTAGGTTGATGGCAGAAGTGAGTAGCAGTAAGAATTCCACCTGAGATTTCATGTGCACAACGGAGGGTGCATGGATATGGGGGAGTGGAAGTAATGGGGCTTCAGGAAAACCTATAAGAAATGTGAAGATGTTACCAGCTCTGCCACAACAATCACAGATCTGGTTATGTGAAAATATTTTGGCAAGGCTTATTTACATGTGAAGAAATAAAATCTAGTTTGTCTAATAGTGAAGCTTTGTGCAAGGAAAGAAAAATCAGTAGAAAAAAGAGCAAAAAGATTAATTGAACCCTTTAAAAATAACAGTATCTGGAGATACAGTTTTGTATCTTGGGTATAGCTGTATTGAAATGGTAAAGATCATGACAAGCTTATTTATCAAGTATTCAACCTTGGAGAACCTTTGGTGCATGAGAACATTAATCCCCTCCTGCATACATTTCTATTCATTTTGAATTTATGCAGATACAGACAAACCTAGAGGCCAAAACTGTTACCCTGAAAATGAATTTGCACTAAGTGATTCACAGTTTGGATACCTTCCAACTGGCAGTGAAATGTAATTTAGGTAAATTCACTCATGTTTTTATTTCCGCATTTCAGTAGGAAAAAAAAAAGACTCTTTTGTAGAACAAGAGATATGAACACTTGTAGTATTTGGACTGGAGAGACATCATGCTGGACAGAGAAATGGTTAGCCAATGCAGTTCTGGGAAGTTGGCATTTTTCTGGATATCACTGGAAACAGGCATTCCATGTCATGGAGAATTTTTGCAATTTGCAGATTAGATTTGACCTCAATATGGGGTGAAAAGCAACAATTTAGAAATACTCACATTTGGCGAATGGGCAGCTGTATGTCAGTTCATTGTCCTGGAGTCATTATATACTGGAAACCCTGGAGATATTTGTGGAATGCATTGTCTTGCAGCCCCAGAAACTGGACCCTTGAGAAGCCAAGAACTTGTCAAGAGAAACAGGCAGAAGATAATGAAATTTTTGATAGATACTCCTATTCTTAAGCAAGATTGTCTAAGTGCTGTAGAATAGGAGGCACGGCTACCTCTAGGAAATATTTCAGCTTTGTCAAATCAGGAACTAATTTCATTTTGTGTATCATGTTTGTGTGTTTGCAACAATACACCAGAAGCCAGTAAGGATCGTGTGTCTGTATGATAGACATGATTCACTGTCCCTGTGATGTTGTAGAACAGTGGCAATGGCAAATAAACAGCTGAGCTGAATAAATTCTTCTCCTCCTAAAGACTCAGTTATGAAGACTGCTGTGCCTCCAACCCATCTGCGTTTATTTTTAAGTATTCTGAAATTCCTGAAGCAAGGTCTGGGAAATTAAAGGATACTCTTGAACTGACACTGGTACAGTTTTACTATCAGTCTGGCACTTGAAGGGAGACACACATAATAAAATTAAAGGAATGCCAAAACGAACAGGTATTTTTGATAAAAACTATAGAAAATGTATATAGAAATGAGCTCAAGCTGAACAGATCCATGCAGCAACATTGTGAAACTAGAGAGGTGATCAGAGACTGAGAGTATTTAAGATTTATGTAGCCCTAACTACTGCTTGGAAGAAATGGATTTCTAGCTGACTCAAAATGACTGAGAGCTGGATTTGGAAATGTTTTGACCTGCGGTGTCTCTAAGGTAGCACTGGTTCAGATATTCCCTGACAGCTCAGAAATCAACTATGTGTTTGGTTTTGCTATTTCTTGGTAACAGAGGAAGGCAGGAAAACATCAGGTGAGATGTAACTGAATTTTGGGGAGAGTTCTCTACATCAATTAACATTTTTAAAATGGGTAGGAAGGAGGACCCTGGGAACTACTGCCCTGTCAGCCACACCTCTGTGCTTGAGAAGATCATGGAACAAATCCTCCTAGAAGCTATGCTGAGGCACATAGAGGACAGAGAGATGATATGAGACAGCTAGCATGGCTTTACTAGGGACAAGTCCTGCCTGACCAATCTAGTTTTCTATAATGGCGTAACTGCATCAGTGGACAAGGGAAGAGCTACAGATGCCATCTATCTGGATTTCTGCAAGGTCTTTGACACAGTCCCCCACATCATCCTTCTGTCTAAGATGGAGAGATATGGAACTGATGAATGGACTGGTCAGGAGCTAAGGAATTGGCTGGATGGTGGCATCCAGAGGGTGGAGTTCAATGGTTCCAAGTCCAGATGGAAGACAGTGACAAATGGTGTTCTTCAGGGGTCTGTGCTAGGACCAGTGCCATTTAATATCTTTATTAATGATATTTACAGTGGGATTGTGTGCAGCTTCAGCAAATATGCTGATGATACCAAGCTGAGTGGTGAGGTTAATGTGCCTGAGAGACGGGGTGCCATCCAGAAGAACCTGGAGCAACTGGAGAAGTGGACCTGATGAGGTTCAAGAAAGCCAAGTACAGGGTCCTGCACCTGGTCAGGACAATCCCCATTATCCATCTAGGTTAGGAGATGTGCTTGAAAGCAGCCCTGAGGAAAAGGACTTGGGAGTACTTGTGGATTAGAAGCTGGACATGAGCCGCCAATGGTCATCTGCAACCCGGAAGGCCAACTGCATCCTGGGCTGCATCAAAAGAAGCGTGGCCAGCAGATCGAGGGAAGTGATTCTGCCCCTCTACTCTGCTCCAGAGACCCCATCTGGAAACCTGTGTCCAGCTATGGAACCTTCAGCACAAGAAGGACATGGACCTGTTGGAACATGTCCAGAGGAGGGCCACAAAAATGATCAAAGGGCTGGAGTACCTCTGCTATGAAGACAGGCTGAAAGAGTTGGGTTTGTTCAGCCTGGAGAACAGAAGGCACCGGGGCCTGGGGACCTTATAGCAGCCTTCCAGTACCTGAAAGATGCCTATAAAAAAGCTGGGGAAGAACTGTTCACAACGGCATGTAGGAGTAGGACGAGGGGTAATGGTTTCAAATTAGAAAAGGGTAGATGTAGGTTGGATATTAGGAAAAAGTTCTTCAATATGAGGGTGGTAGATCACTGGAACAGGTTGCCCAGAGAGTTAGTGGAGGCCCCATCCCTGGAGATATTCAAGGTCAGGCTTGATGGGGCTCTGAGTGACCTGATCTAGTCAAGCGAAGTGAAGACATCCCTGTTTACTGCAGGGGGGTTTGAACTAGATGACTCCCTTCCAACCTAACACATTCTATGATTCTATGATCTAAAAGGAGTATTTATTTGTATCAGCTCTTCATTTGGCCCTGCTCTGCTTGTCCTTTTGGCTAAAATTTGTTATTTCTTTATGTTAGAGGAAGACAACATTGAGGTTTGTAATGGAGTTGTGAAGATTTAGCAGCAAACTGCTGAGTGTTGTATTATTAATTACTAGAGATAAGTATATAATTTCATGGATTGTATCTGAAGGAATGCAATTGTATCAGTCAAGACTTCTGCAGAAACACCATGTAGTTACCTTACATGACAAATAGGCTTATATTTAAACACAAAATATACTTGGGATACTGTAGAAAGTAGCTTTAATATGGAATCACAAAATCACAAGTTTGGAAAAGACCTTTAAGTTCATCAAGTCCAACTATTCCTGTTCTATGCTAAACTATATCTCTAAGTACAAGAAGAAACTCTTTTTGGCACCTCGTAATGATCATCTAGTTTGGGAAAGAGGCATGAAAACACTAGTTGAGGCAGAAAAACTAGAGCTATAGGAAAGGTTTGTTTTGCAGCCTGAGACACCTGCCAGGCATAGCCTGTTAAAGCAGAAAGCTGCAATAGTTGTTTTAGATTTAAGAGAACTGGATGTTGCTTACTGAGCATGAGGCCACTCAGCACATACTTGGAGTTAGGAGATAATGCTCACCCTATTGAAATATACAGTGAATAACACTTTACTTAGATCTCCGTGTCTGTGTTTCTTCTGTTCTTAGGTATCACAATGACTGTACAGCACACAAACTAGTACTGAGATTTCAGATACGGTTTTTCAACTTTATGAAGCACTAACTTGCTTCACTAAATAAGAGAAAGATTTATCTTCTGACAAAAAGTATTTTGTAGTGTTGACCAATGAAAACTATGGTTTCTAACACTGTTCACAGGTCATTAGTGTAAATACAAATATTATCGTTTTAGTGACAAACTGGGATTCTCTCAACATCATACCTTCACTTACAACTGGTGTAAGTTCTGCTTTGGTTTGGATACATTCACTCATTCTCATACAGACATAAGCAAAAAATGTAGGTAACTAGTTTCCATTGTAAGTCATGATTATGTTTAGCTGATTATGGTTAGTCTGACTATGGTATAGTGATGAAATTTGTTAAAGCAAGTTTTAAATTAAAGTTCAGGGAGAGAAATGTGAACTATTTCTGATTTAAAACAAAAGCAAAATGTAGTAAAGAAAAATTCTGCAGTAATGGTTTTAGTGATTTTTTTTTTTTAAAAAAGGAAATATGACTCTATTATAAACATCTTTAAGGAGCAGTTTCTACATTTCCTACAGAAATGAACTTGCAGTGTTTGAGCATCCACATTCTTGGAGTGATTAAATGCATTTTGGTGATAAATAGACTTTCTCTGCCCCTTTCCCCTCCCTCCGCTTCTGTGTCAATACTGTGACTCACAGGATTAAAGAATCATAGAAACATTTAGATTGGAAAGGACTTCTGTAGGTCATTTGATGCAAGCCCCTGCACTCAAATCAGGGCTTACTTCAAAGCGAGTTTTTAACAGGCTGCTCTGGGAGATATTGGCACTTCCTGTGCTGCATGAGAGAGCTCTGCTGTGCAAGAGGTGGCTGCACAATGGTGATTCAGTGGGATTTCCTTTAACAAGGCTTAGTAAACAAGAAACAATTTGTAGTGTAATGAGAAAAAAATGAATGTAAACCATACAACATGTTTGGCCTAGGACTTAGACTATGTCAAATCAGGTCTTGAAGGAAACTGTATTGGGAGATATGAAGGATGTCAGGAAATGTAATGGTCCCTGTTTTAAGTCCTTCTGGAAATTCTTGGAGAGAGTGTGCTCTAAATGCCTCTGTAGGTCAGCAAAGGCAATTATATAGATTTCAGGGGACTGGTGATATATGTGACCACTTTCTGTTGAAAACCTTGCTGCCTCAAGGGGCCACTCCAGCAAGCTAAGAAACTTGAAGCATAAATGGCTAACCTTGAGTGAGCAGTACAACATTCCAGCAATAAAATCGAGCTATAAACACAGGGAAAGGCCACAGCTTTGATGGCTTCCTGAAATGATTGCAAGTTTCTTTTTATGCCTTCATCTCGTAAGCATCTCAGAAGGTTAAGGCATAGGTTACTGTGACTTTTACTTTTAAAATGTTTTACCTATATGACTCTTATCTTGCTAGAGGTATTTACTCTTTTCTCCCCTTTCCCTTTTCATATACTTTCTCACTTGTTCATATGCTTAGTTACATAAGGCATATCCCTGCACAAAGGAAGCCACCATGAAGCTCATGTGATTTTTAATTCAATCTAAATTCTTCTTTATGGACTCAAGGGCCTATTATGCAAGATACTAGTTTTATTCCCTGAAGGGATTTTACCTTCCTATGCTTATTTTACATTCCTTGCCTTCTCTCATTCATTCATACATTTCACTCCTCTTAATTATTTTTTTTTATCTAAAAAAGATGTGGCTGATATAGGTCTTTTATGCCTTTTCTGTATGTGTGTCTATATCAGATCATTTGTTAAAGGAAAAATGTTTGGCTAAACAAGAATAATGTTGTAATAAGGGTGGAGTACTTTTTTTGTTTTTAAAAGTTCCTTCCAAGATTTTCATGTTCATTTTTACTCCAAATGTTTAGCCAAAGAAACAAAATAAACAGAAAATCCCAAAGGGTAAAATTGGTGTAAAACACCAGCAATATTTTTTTGTCTTTGCTAGATACAGACTAAAAAAAAAAAACAAACCCAGATCTTTTCAGTGTCCACTATTTATAATCCTTTCTTGCTTTTTTCATTAAGATTTAAGACCACAGTGATTGTGGGGAAAAAACAACCCCAAAGCAGGCCCGATCCTTCAGCATGTTGGGTTGTGCTTATGCTACATTCTCTGTGTCTGCACCAATAATTATACATGACCTTAAGGTCATCCTAAAGCCTGGTCTCACTAAAAATCTGTACTGCAAACCCTGTATAACCAACCCTTCCTCAGCAGTACATGCTGAACCTAGAGGTTCTGTGATAACCAGGTGGCAATGAACTTAGAGTCAGACCCTTTGGAGTGCGTGCACATGTGCGGGCCTGGAGCCCTGCATGTCCCTCAATAGCAGGCCCACCTCAAGTTTTCTTTTGTTTGTATTCCTGTAGCACAGATAAGCCTAGACAGAGAGATCAGAAGTCCACAGATGTTTTCCTAGGAGGCCTGAATAAGGGAAACTTGGAGATACCTTATTGCTGTGCTCTAAGAATGAGAATCAGAATGTGGTTGGTGAAACTTGATAATTTAATGAGGAAAGAAAGCCATGTAGTTGGACTAATTACCCTTATTCCAAATTTGTTACTGAGTCCCGGTGGCTAAAACTCCTGGACCTTACAGTGTCTTCTTTAATGTTCAGAGAAGACTTATCCTGCTGCAAAGGTGAAACTTGCAGTGGTCCACACTCTGTGTGCCATTTCTTTTCAATCTGTAGTGTAACAATGGAAAGGAGAGGAATTAGTTCATCAGGGACCCTGGTGGAGTCATGTCTGAAATATGCTTGTCTGTGACTTTAAATGTTGGCCTCGTGGCCATTGCTAGTTGGGGAGCTTCTCTCTTGAATGTTTACTGAAAGAGAACATTTTAAACTAACAGGGAGGAATACTTGCCAAGTGGAAGCATTCTTACCCGTATCTTGTGACTAATGCATCCAATCAAAGCAGTTCAGTTTTCCAGTCTTGGATAATGAAACCAGATGCTCTTGAATAAACTACAGAATATTGCAAAACAATTTTCCCATTTAATTAAAATGATAAACATTTTCTATTAATACAAAATTCACCAACAAGAAAAGAGGTGGGATTTGGCTGTTGAATTATTTGTTACGGAACATTTGCTGTGTTTCAGATTGCAAGGTGGTCATTTCTGACACTGCCATATTATTTTAGAACCAACATAAAAGGTTTACTGAAGATAAAAGCTATGCAAAATGGAACATCTGTCTTCCTACACTGCCCGGCAATTTGTTTGATAGACCTAGGCAACAGATTACATCCATATTGTTTAAATTATTTTTCAAATGCCAAATGGTAAACCTGAAAGATTTTTGGCTTCCAAACAAAAGACCGAGAAGAAATGTTGTGACAATTTCTGAGGGAAAAATAATAGCCATGTTTTGTATAGCAATTTCATAACTATACCTAAGAAGATAAAATTTTCTTTTTTATGTCATAATCTGGTCCTAGCAGCATATATAAAGAATAGATATACAAGCTGAGTTTCTTCTAAGGTCATTAATATAGTTAATGTTGAAATACATAATTTTAGAGTCTTTTAAACAGAAAGACTTGCACATTTTTTGTTTACGTGTAGTATATGGTGCTACACTTAATAAAGAGAAAATATGATTTTTTTTTTCAGTGTCAGATGGGAAGGGTTTAATTTCCTTTAAATATTATGCAACAGAAGAAAGGAAATGTGAAATATCCCATCCATTTCCAAGTGGTCACAGTAAGTTTTCTGTTGACTATTTTGATTAGCAAAAAAATACTTAAAGAAATAGCCTTCCTTGCTGCCTATTGTCAAACTGCAAGTATTTTCAAATCACATATACTTTTATTTGCTGATGCTTTCAAATGTTTTACTTTCATTCTGTAGGTTGATCACATTGTCAAATAGTAATGCAAGGGTATGGGACTGTGAGATGTGGTTTAATACTTAAGGTATATTCTATTGTTTCTGTTTCCTGATTGAATAACTGTACCTCTTAGCTAGGCAGTCTAGTCTAGTAAAGACTAAATTAAAAAGAGTTAGATATGGCAGTACTGATAGGTGGCTACAACAGAATAAGCAGCTCTCTGCTTGGCACATATTTTATTGTACCATCAATTCTTAACCCTTCTAGAGTACTTTCTGCCAGTTCTTATTCACCCTTGCCATACGTGCCGTGTTCTCTGGCTGACACTGCAGTTTTTCATATCATCTAGGATCAGTTATTTATTCCCATTCTTCCAAATCTTTGGAAACTACGCTTCAGCAAAATTGTCTCTCACCTTGTCTGTTTTATGCCACAGTTTTCCCAAATCTGCTCAAATATATCTGCCACACATCATACCTGCCTAAGGATCTTTATACCACTTCACAAAGTGAATTGCTTTGCTGCCAATCTGGTTGGAACTCTCCTTCCTAAAAAGAATCACTGCCCCTTCCATGGTATTTGTGTATTTGCCACACCACATCCTTGTGACTCAGCTTGGCTTGGCATTGTGCAACAGGAAGAGGATGAATATGTAACAGTCTTAGATGACTAAGAAGCTTTTAGCTGGACAAAGGGGAGATGTTGAAGTCCTAGAGAGGACTTACAAGGTAAGGTGAGATTTTGACTTATATGTGGATAGCCTGCCAAAGTCCTGCTTTGGGACTGAGGATGGAAACGTGTTGATTACTCAATATAGGTGATTAATAAGGATTGTCTGTTCAATTTTTAATATGTTCCTGATGCACTGCTGCTAATAAACATCATTATCTGTGGGCTAATGTGCCCATATTGTGCAGGCCATAATGTGACATTAGCCCATAGATGGTCATGTAACATCATTGTCCTAGTTGAGTGCAGATCTGATTGAAAGATGTGTTGGTAGAGAAATGTTTAAATAACTTTAATTTCCTCTGTTCCTCAGGGTCTCTAATCTTGAGAAAAAGAGTAGTGAAGAAGCAATAAAGTTTTGTCAGCTAGTCACCTGTCCAATTTCCACACAGCAGTGGACAGCCATCTTCATATGCACACAAAGATGGACATAAAATACTATTCAATGTTTTTACAATTGCCTGCAGATACGCCTTTCGGATTTAAAACACCTAAAATATATCTCTGGTGCAAGTGACAATGTGAAACAGAACTGCTATGTGAACCATTCTTATTAATTTAATTTTTGAAATCATGTTATTTATAGCATTCATAATCTATGGACAGATGGTTTACTCCAAATTAAGATGAAAGCCTACTGTGCAAGTTTGTTTTTCTTGTAAACCAGTGATCTGCCTCACAAGGAGCCTCACTTCAGGAGGTGGAAAATATGAAACGTTCTTTTATGACGTCTGCAATTTTTCTGTGTATAAAGTCACCCGACTGTATCTGAACTTCACATAAAAACCAAAAAGCTATACTTACAAGCTCTAAAAAGTTCAGAGTTGGTGGCAAAATATAAAGACAGGCAAACTCAAAGAGATGCCCTTAATTTAAGAAAAAAACCTCCAAGGTTGCCGTCAGTGTGTGGTTACTCCATAATGTAACACTCCATCCATCTCTTACTCCCTGTCATTAAGTGGTAGTCCTTTTCCTCCCACTCCCATACCAGTCATGCCATAGTTAAGTTAGGCAGCCATTTCCAGCTTGCAATATTCTGGTAGAGAGTTAACAACATTGCTGACAGGAAACACTGGAAAATAGTTAAACCATAAGACAAATTAAAGGCGTCAGTGCAACCAGTGAAAATAATAATTTTATTTCAAGATGCAGCCACTGATTTCTTGTGATGGGGATGGTAGGCAAGGATAGCAAATTATTCCCTTGGAGCTGTTTATTGTCTGTCCATTTCCAGAGTTTCTTACAGCCTCAGAATGGATAAGGCCTTTTGAGGATCCACAAAACTCTATACAAAACTACATACCACTTATATAGAGTTACTGGAAAATGAATCACGCTTCACACTTGTATCAGGATACAAAGGGAATCTGTAGTTGTGTATGCGACAAAGCTTATATATTGCTTTTCCAGAGTACTGGATATAAAGTATATTGCTTTAAGAATACCCTATGGAACAGACTGCTTTGAATGAATAATGACTGCTTTCAAATTTAAGGCAGAAGTGAATTTAACATGGCCTAAAGTAATGGAATTAGTATTAGCAATGGAAGCAGCAGTGAGGAATATTGCAATACTTGTGCTTAGGACAGAGGGAAAAACAAACGGGCTTAGTAAACAAAATGCAAAGCATGCTGGAATAGTCTCAAGCTCACAAAGGATTTTTCTGCTCTGGAAGAGCTAGCTCATTTTAGGCAAGTATGTATATTTTAAGTGGCCTTGTGTCTGAAATGCCTCAAGATTAGGTATTCAGCCAGAAAATGCAAAGTAGCCCATCAATCATCTCCTCAAATAAATGAGGTAGAGTCCAAAAGACAGTACAAGAAGCAAAGAACTTTCTTATCCTGGGGAAAGACGTATATGCCTGAAAGGAAAGAAAGTAGAATCTTGTCAAGTAGTAACACAAGTAAATAATAAGATAGCCAAGATGTGAAGACAAAGACTTCAGTTACATGCTTATGTAACAACATACATGAAATAAAATCAGCCTTGCATAACAGGGCTGATCCTGGACATAACTGTAGTACTGACAACCAAGATAAATGAAACAAATACTAAAAATATAAACCCTAAAATATATAATATAAAAAATACTTAAAGAATAAAAATATCTAGTCCTTATGTTCAAGGGACCAATGTAAATTTCTTGGGCAGAGGATTGCTTGTAAGAAATGAAATTGAAACTTGGGCAAACCTTTAAATGAGATTCTACCACACATTGAAGATGCACATAATGCTGTTGTTGAAAGGGGTTAATGAATTGTAAAGATCAAGATTTATATCTAGGACAAACATATAAATACAAAATGGGCTTTTAGCATCCTCAGAGAAAAAAATGAGGTTAAATTAGAGAGTCTAGATGACAGGCCAACATAATTTTGCCATTGTAATATTCTGAATGAACCTCCTCTATCATTAAGCCAGACAAAACTATTCACATCTGAAGGGGCTATATAAAAGCTAGTTTCTCATGTCTCCATGTTACATAATCATTTTATATGTACAGAGGTCTTGCCAATAGCGTTAGTTTGATGATGATTTTAAGAAGGATATATTTTAGACATTCACAAAGTTTTGTTTGTATGGATGTAGTAAGTTGCCAGGTGAACTGTAATCAACTTACAGAATTTTCTAGAAAGGTAATATAGCAAGTGCTGTTCACATCCTAACCTCATGCAGAGAAAATACTGATAAGCCAAGGTGGGTTCTTCAAACACATGAGCATTGAAGCATCTTGCAAAAGAAAACATGTGCTTAAAGTACAAATATGGATCTGGGTGGCAGAAGAATAAGCTAAAAGGCCATCCATCTTGAAGAAGGCATAGGATGAACAATGAAAGAATTCAGATTTCCTGAATATAACATCTAAAAGTATGTATTCATTTTATCACTATTTTTTCTTCTTGTGCTTTAGCAATTTCAAATTATTTACATTGCTTGCTGAGAACAAGAGACATGCCTGGAATGGAGAAAGGAAATCAAGTGTTCTGGAACTTCCCAGGCTACTTCACTCCATGCTACTTATTTATTTTGAGCAACAATTTATCTGTAATGTAAGAGAAGGGATAGTCCTGACCCATAATGTAACAGCCACTGAGGAATAATCAACTGGCAGGATAGACTTACTGCTGGTTGGAGACAGAAAGTCTAGCTGTTATCTTTGGACTTAAAAGTACCTCAATAATTGCATGGCAAGTCTTTTTACCATTTGGACATATCACAAACAACTTGTGGGTTTTGTTAGTGGGAGTCAGTGCTAGCCATCACAGCTGTCTGGCTGTAGCATTGGGTTTTGACCAAAGTCTTCAAAACATTTGTTAGAGTGCCATCAACAACTGCTGTTACCACAACAATATGGGAATTTAGAGTGCTTATGCTATTTGTGAAATACCTGAGGTAGATACTGATGAAAGGCTTTCCAAATAAGGAAGGATTCCTGAAGAAACCTTGAAATGGTCCCTCTTTCATGTTATCTCCTGGGTTAGGGCAAATAATGTATAACCATTCCAAGTGGAATGAGTTTGGGAGGTTTAGGAACAAAGGAGTAGAAGAAATTCTGGGCATGAATATAAGGCAGGGGGGTTGGACTAGATGGTCTCTGAAGGTCCCTTCCAACCTAACACAGTCTATGATTCTATGATAGTGTAACTCAACCATCACTATATTCATTGAGAAAGAAATTCCAGCTAGTGTTATCAGAAGCATGCCCTGTTAATCCTTGCCTAAGTCCTTGGCTTGGGTCTGTATTTAGTGGCTGAACATAGATGGTACTGTGTGTGCTCAGAAACAAAGAATCTGCTATTGGTGAAGAGCAGAGACATATATTGACATATATATGCTCAAGAATACCAAATCTTGAGTTTAAATTTATTTGCTTCCAGCCATATTGCCCAACCGCAGCTCACCATCTATTAGAACCTGTGAAGAAGACATAAAAGATGTGATTAATTGGGAGGGTAGGAGATCTGATATTTCTGAAGTGCAGAAGATGGGGAAAAATCCCACACTTGCACTTATTTCAGCCAACATGGAGGATTTACTGCAATCCATGTATGGATTACTGCAATTCCAGTAACCACTGCGAAATCCAAAGCTGCAAGTATCGTGACAAAGAGAGACACCTGGACACCTTGTTTATATCGACCTTTCCAGTCCTTAGCAGCAGATTTCAACTATTATCCTTAACCAAATGCAAAAGTAATAATTTAGAAGTATACATTGGTGATGTAAATAAAAAGTGGTTGGCTGAATTTAAGTGCTCAAAATGGTGTTATCTGGGCTACTTAGAGCAGTTTGAGTACAGACATTTTCCAACTCTTCCTTTTGTCTTGTTTATTCTGTAGGAATTCTTCACTCCATCTATGTCTGAAATTAAGTGACCAGGTCCAATGTGAAGTACTGTGAATAGACAGTTATCCTTAGTTTTCCAGCCCTGTTTTTTGGTTTTTGTTTTTTTTTTTTTTTAAGTTGGGAGATCTGGTTTGCTCAGATAAGGTCTGGACAAACATCAAGTCCCTGGTGATCCTAAACAAACCTTTAAGCCACTTAAGATTTTGCACATCATTAAGTATGCATCATTTGTCATTTATAAAGTATTGCTCTATCTGTTCAGCCATGTTGTGCGAAGGATTAGTAAGCACGCATGTTTGCATATGTGCCCATGCCTATTACTTGCTTGCCTTTTTCTGCATGTGTAAGAGCTAGATTAGAAATGCTTGAGTGCCCGGTGGTCAGTGCATGTCTCACACGAACCCCCAAGAGCTTGCTTAAATTCTGTCAAATCAGAGCTGTTGGATGGAAGCATGCAGGCAGCTACTGGAGTAGGATCGCTGTTGGTTTTGGAGACTTTTTTGTTGTTATCCCATTGATCTCAGGCCTGGAAGCATAGTAGAAAGGAACTAAGAAACTAGTTGTGGGTAAGAGGCTTCCTAGTAAAAGGGGGTGTACTTAACTTTTGAGAAGAGAGAAGTGTAGAATAGATATTAGTTTTGAAAATGAATAATGGTCTAGGCTTATAAAGACTTTTAAAGATTTTAAAAGATATAATACTTTTCTTTTGGTTTTTTTATCTTCATTAAATAGGAACAGAATACAGGGACTTCCTGATTTCATGGTTCTGCTCAGCATTTTTTGTTTTTAAAGTGTGTCATTAGAGCTTGAGCTTTTAATAGACATCCCATGGGGCAGGAAATGCATAAGGTAAAGTTACTGCAAAAAGAGTGAAGGTCTGCACATAGGCAGGGATGTTTTCCTAAGCCGTGGATTTCGTATCTGCTACATAACAGAGCTGTTGGAAAGCACTGGCTTGTAAATGTGTATGTGTGTGTGCCTTGCATATGTGTAAGAACAAGAGACTACTTTCCAACCACCCCCTCCTGCTGCTGGCGGTCTGAGCATAATGTCACTACTCACCCTCCTCCTACACTCATTTGGCTGCAGTACATGACCCACAGCCACCTCTGGACACACGCAGGATGTGCGTGGCAGCTGGAGGATACTAAGCCGTCAACTTCCAGGCTGATCTCTGGCAGCAGCAGCACATGGGCTTGCTGCTAGGTCTCTTGCTGGCCTCTCATATGGCATGTTGCCTGTTTCCCAAGAGTTGTCTGTGGCTGCCTAGCACAGGCTCAGGCTGCACAGGCCTCTCTTGTTTCTGGATGATGGACTGGAAGAAATGTTCTTCCCCATTTTCTGTTGTTGGAATGAAGGAAACCAGAGTCAGCAAGAACTGCTCCGAGAGAAGGGTCTGTTTTCCCATGTGCTCACCTATCTAGGTGCTGATCAACAGTGGTATAGACATTTAGCACTGTGTCATTGATTCTGACCCTCACTAAATTGCTAAGGTTCCTTTTCTGCAGATTACAACACATTTTCTTAGTGGTTCTATTTATTTAATTATTTATCGCTATTAAACTTATGGTGCCAAGTCCTTTCTGGCTCTAACTGGCCTCCAACTTGGTTTTTTTTTTAACACCGATGGGCCATCCAAGTCAAGCTGTCAGCACTCTCTGGCTGTAGTCACATTATTCTTAAAGGCATGACAGTACTAAAGCAGATCAGACTGACCCATTGTCTATTCAAGTCAACAGAAAACACTAAGCTGAGTCCATTTTGGATCATGCCTCAAATGCAAGGGATTGTGACTCCTACTCTTTGAGTTCCCCATTTTAGAGGCTTTTAACATCTGGCTGACCTAACATTAATGTAATAAGCCACAAAGATGATTACCTTCCTCGTCTAACAGTTTCTGTGGTTTATATTTAAAGAGCTCTAGAAACAACAGCACTGATTTTTTGACTGACTACTGTTTAGTGATGGCTCAGAAAATTCTCATTTGAAAATCGGGAAGCATAAGGAACTTTTATTTCCCTGTTTGAGTACATTCATACATTTTTTCCTTTAGAAGTGGTTGAATAAGCCAAAGTAAACTAAAGCGCCAAAGCAAAGGAGAAGTTTCTTATTACTGCTTTCTCCCATGAAGTTATTTATTCATGATATCTTCAGCAGGAATAATAATTAAGAAATGTCTTCTCTCCAAGCTTTGTCACAAACATCTTGGATAACACTGTAGGCTTTCATTAAAAGAAAGCTGTCCTTTCAGCTTTTTGCTCTGCTCGCTTTTTGCTGTATACTAAAACCTGTCTGTAAAATGCCCACTGGGACTGGGGAAAAAAGTATCCTTTGTAGGCAGGTGGTCTTTCCTTAAGCATTTTCTGATTAGAAACACATGGTTACGAGTGTGAGGAGGCTTCTGTAATGGGAGAGCAAAGCAGAGGCCAAGGAACTGGTTGTGCTGCACAGGCAATGCAGTTGAAGCAGATCAAGTTTGTAATGGGATTATTCTGCACCTCATAACACATTTCTTTTTAATTTGATCTGTTGCAGTCCTCTGATAACTACTGTAAGGTATATGGATAGCTGACAGGTTTTAAATTGGCCAGAGCATGTTCCCTCACCCTGAAAACGCTGGATACAGGGATACTGCTGCAGGGGCTGCAAGGGGACTCCTGTGGTGTGCATCAGCTAGGTGGACCTGTGCTCCAGGAGCCAATGTTCTTCTCTTTGCTTTCCTAAATCACAGTGGCTGTGTCAGTGTAGCTGACCCATATCCATGTCCTTTCTTAAGTAGGAAACACATTTTACTGAAAACGAGAAAGTTTCTTCATAGTAACAAAATGAGTAAGAACAAAAAGAAGTAGAGTTCCCTCTTGGTCAGAGGGCTAATCTCTCCAATACTGAGATTGTCTTCAAGCACAAGCGCACAAGGGAGCTCTCGGGTGCCCTGTAAGCAGGGTAATGCACCAGGGGAAGATGAGGAGGGGCAGAAGAGCCTATGCTTGTTCTCATGCTGTTATTGCTGTACCTGCTGCTCTTCACCTCCTTTCGATTCTGAACAACCTCCTTCACTGCTCAGAGCCATGGTCCCCATCATAGCATTTACTAGCACAGAGTGTTTGGAAGGAGCTGTAAGTGATAGAGGGAGAGAGCACCACTGCTGCTGCTGTAAGTGGGAAAGCACCTGGGGACTAACACGTCTTGAGATGAAGTAGGCACTAATGAGGAGCACATCACACAGAGATTGCAGTTTATAGCTCTGTGTCTAAGGTCTTCAATGAAACAACATGAGTTCTTGGCATTCTTCCCCCTTCAGCCTTTTTTACTTCAACACTCGGGTTGAAACACTTGAGTAGTTCCACTCCTCTGGTGTCTCCAGTCCTCCAGTGTCTCCAGTCTCTCTGTGTGCCAGGCACAGGCAAGCTTTCCTGTAGTTCATCAGGAAAGGATCAGAGAGTGTCTTCACTCACTGTTGCATAGAAAACCAGGGATGTTTGCTGAGAAGTCAGAGGGACAGTTTGAGGCCTGCTGAAAACTGTAACTGCTGCTTACAAAAACCATCTCAGCAGCACAGCTACACAAAATTGCAACAGTAGTTATATAAAATACTGAAGGGATTAGTTCAAAAGACATTTGCTGCTAATACAGTAAAGAAATTATATATCGGTGGTCAAACTCAGGAGCCAACAACAGCCAAAACCAGGTAATGTCATAGCTTTCTGCTTTCTGTTCCTGCAGTGCTGACTCTGAGGCATACAGACCCTGAGGCAGTGCTCTCTACTGCCTGGCAATGCTTCTCGGGGCTGTTTAAACACTAAAAATCAGTGGAACCTCTTGGATTTTGGCTCTGTACCATCTTGTCCTGGGTGTTACTTTTGTGAGACATACGGGTTGGCTATTTTTCCTTTGCATCAGCTGCGGAATCCTCTTTGGCAGATGAATTTTTAGTTGTCTCCAATGTGCAATAGCTATCCTATTTCCATTACTGGGGCCGCACAAAGTACATAGTTCAGGGGAGAAAATGTATCCAATGTAAAATACGTAAGTTTTAAGTGACCAGTAATCAAATTCTAGTAAACCAAATAATCATAATACAACATAAGCTGTTCATGGAAATGATGCGTTCATTAGGTTCACTCAAGGATAAGATACTTTGTTGTAGCCAGTAGCAAAACTCCCATTGACTTCAGTGGGAACAGACCCAAACTCTTTGCATGCACCATCAGACAGTTACAGACATTTATTAATAAAGTCCTGGTGCAGCTGGGATGATGACACATTTTTGTTGCATTGCCTGGAATAAAGTAATAATAAGCTAAGAAAATTTTGCTTTGGATTCTTGAATCAAATGGGCTTTTTCTTTTTGTTTTATTATATGTTTGCAGGATGTACTCACTGATAAAGAGGTTAGTTTCCATTCCATCACACAGCAAAATACACTAAAAGATTGACAAAGTCTTGGTGAGTCATGAATTTTCAGCGGAGCTGACCAAAATGTTCCTCATAAAACAGCCCAAGCTTTAACAGCACCTGTTAAAACTAGACTTGCAGTTACACAAAGAATCCAATGGAACAAATTTAGGAATGTGCCAGAATTTTCATGGCTGGTTTCACTCTGAAGAAAAAGCTTAAAATCCTTCTGCAACGCAATTTGTTGATTTAAGGCCATCCTGGAGAACATACTTAGGCACTTAAGGATGTAAATAGGTGCTATGTGAGATTTTGTGAAATGTCCAGCTATCCTAACCGAGGATACTAAAAAACTACTTTAACCACCTTACTCAGAGTTTGGAGAAACAGTCTTGGCTTTGAGTATCTCTGGCAATTGTGAGGCCAAACCACCTTCTCGAGCCAGCACAGTGTCTTATATGGAAACCTAGTAGCCACCTTAGCGCTGGAAAGGATTTGCTAACATAAATGGTGACTTGGAGATATTTCCTGTAAATGAAAAAGCAGGTAAGTTCAGCTACACATTCACATGATATATCCAGAGTAGATTAGATTTTTACTTATTTGTAAAACTGGTTTTATGTACAGTTATTCCAATTATTTCTCAATAAAGATGCATATATCACACAAGACTTGCAAAAACTGAAGTGATTGCAAAGTTCATTTCAATTACTCAAACATAGGGATTCAACTGGAAGAGGAAAACACAGTCTGCATTTGCAGGCATTTTATTTAATTATGCAATGATTTCTTATAAAAAAATCAAGCAACAGCCTGCACAGCTCCATTGGACCTCACAGATTTTTTTGGAACTAGATATTAATTTGTACTATAAAAAGGCAGGTGTTTAATTTGCAAACACTAAACAGATGGTTTATGCATTTATAAACATAGACCTACTGCAAGAGGTGTGCAGAAATTGAGGTTTGGTTCATAAGCATCCCATAATTTATGCCCTTGCAGCAAGGAAAATATAAACAGGATCTTCTTCTCCTATCATGATCAACATCACTGCCAGATACAGGCAGTTTTGGATGGGTTTGCTGAATAATCTTCAAATTCCATCTGCCTGCAGGAGGACTTCCTGACCTGCAGGGTGAATGTTATTAACACCAAGTTCTTACGAAAGCAACAATCAAAAACAACCCACCCCAAAGCAAAACACAGATGCCTCCCTGTCTGCAAGACAGGTGGAATTTTAAGTCCCCGACAGTTTAGCATAAGAAAGGTGTTTAAATGCAGCTATCAAATAAGGAACAGTCAGTCTTGCACATACAGGTAGGAGCTGAGCATCATTTTCCCATTTCCCTGAATTAGAAAGCCTTGCTTCAGGTATTATTGCAATAATATTGCCATTAACAGCAATTAATACAACAACAATGATGGCAGTAAATAATTAATGTTCATGAGAGCCCTCTGAGGCAAGCTGGCGAGTATTTAATGAGAAAACTTACCTGGGGAGAAAAGGCTCTCCTTACTGCACCATCCAGTCAGCACCAGGCTCTGCAGCACATTATGCAGGACACATCAGTGGAGTGGCTGCTCTTCTGTATGAACCTATTTTCCATTCTCACTGAGGTTGTATCTAGCCCCCAATACTATCATAAATGTGAAAATTGGGCATTTTTGCTTGCACAAGGCTAGAAAGCATTGGAATCAGAAAGGAGATGAGATCTCACCGGTCATTCCTGATTTCAAGTTTAAGTCATAGTCTTAAGGCCACAGCTTGGTTTGAGAATGAGATTACCCAGTTCAGAGATATGAATAAACCAGAGCCCTTGACTCCCATGTCTTGGTCACTGGACAGCCCAGGAGATTTCAGTCTTTATCAGACATATTCCATCTAAAAAAACTGGACCTAGAAATGAACTTGTTTTACTACTCCCTGTAGTAAAAGCTAAGCAATATCAATGGTTAATTTATTCAACATAAAACTCTCATGAGAACTGGTATCTATGGTCTCAGACCTGAAGCAGGGTATAAGTAGCTCTGTCCAGTACTTTTTTATTTTGATTCCTATTTTGTTTGTAGTTTAAAACACTTAAACAAGAATTAGTAGGTAAATCATACCCAAAGTTAATTAGGGATGATATTACTTGTTTCCTAACAAATGACCTTCTCTATTTCCCGTACCTACTGAAAATACTAAAAAACATTGAAATCTCATTACACCAGATTTGGTAATACCATAATGAGAAAAATATTAAAGACATGGAAGAAAAAGGAAGTACCTGCCCTAGGTTTGTTACCATGACAGTGAACAACAGAATAAACTACTTTGTCTGCAGGAGCTGTCTGGAGGGCATCTGGTCCCAGCCCTCACTTGAAGCAGGGTCAGCTTCGGAGCTGCATTGTCTCCCTCAGGGCCTTGGACAGCTGAACGGTGAACATCTTTGAGGAGGGAGACTCCACAGTGTCTTCAGGCACCTGTTCCAACCATACTTACATGTTTCCCTGCAAACACAGTAAATGAGTGTCATTTCAGTGAAAACACTTTCCAATTCAAAACCAATTGGAAGGTCAGAAATAAAGGTAACTATTCTAATGCTATAGTGGTTGCTTTCAGGGCTGGAAAAGTGTTTAAGGAACACTAGATTGCTGTGACTCAGTAACAGAAAAACATTACATAGTCAGGATTTCACTGCTGATGTGAGTAGAGGTTGTTGCAGCTGGAAAATTTGCTTTCCCCTACTCCTTCTCCCCTAGAAAGTGTAATGGTTGGAATTTAGAAATTGTAGGTGGTTTTTCTGGGTCTTCTAAAGGAAGGAACTGTGCCAGGTTTTTAACTCAGACTGTCTAGAGACTTTACTGTAAATGGCCCAGTTTGCAAAGAACCCTGAGTGATGCAGAAGTGGATGATACTCAGCCTGTTTCAGAATTGGGCATTATTTATAGTTGGGTGACTTTGCCTGAATTCATGGGGTTAGCCTCAAAACTAATCAAAATTGAGGGTCAAAAGCATTTTTTCAATCAGCAGAGGAAAAAAATAAAATTTGGAAAAGTATTTCGGAGTGTAATAATCAAAAAAATCCAACTTAGTGTGAAAATACATCAAAACATGCAGTAGTTTTTCAGAGCAGGAGGATGAAAGACCCAGTCTTCAGATGCTAGAGTGCAAATACATGTTTTCTTCATTGAACAAATTCACAATTAGCAGGAAGTGTTGCTGTAACACTGCAGCAAAGGATTTTTAGAAACCCTAGACATTATTCATTTTAAAAAATAATTTCATCAGATCAATACACAGCAACAATAGTACAGTCTATACAGAGGTGTAGTAATCCTGTTACATTGGTCGTATGTATTTGAGCATAAGCTATATGCCTGTCCAGAAGTGTGAACTGAAACTCAATCTACATCTTTTGCTGAAATCACTAACCACAAAAATGAAGATAACATACAGTTGCAGTCTAGATGTTCTAGTATAGCAAATGGTGAAGTAATGACTTCTGGGGAATATTTATTTCAGATACTTTGGAAAAGTTATAAGAGGAATCAAAAACTGTGGAGGATGGTTCATTTATAGTCTGAGTAGTGCAAATGCACTGGCATAGACAAGTTGTTAATCTTGGGATATGCATAAGAACATAGAAACACTTGGAGATACAAAGAAAGAAAACTTGAAAAACAAGTCTTTTTCAGTCTTCACCAGACTGCCATGACATCTCAAATATGATGTGTAGTGACTTAGAAACTTCATCTGCCAGTTCTCTCAGGACCTATGGATACATCTTGTCAGGTCCCATGGACTTGTGCCCCTTCGGGTTCCTTAGGTGGTCTCAAACCTGATCTTCTCACATGGTGGATAGTTCTTCTTTCTTCCAGTCCCTGCCTCTGCCTTCTGTGACTTGGTCAGTATGTCTAGAGCTCTTGCCAGTGAAGACTGAGGCAAAAAAGTCATCGAGCACCTCAGCCTTCTCCATATCCTGGGTAACCAGGTCTCCCATTTCCTTCCAGAGCGAGCCCATATTTTTCCTAGTCTTCCTTTTATCACTGACCCACCTACAGAAGGTTTTCTTGTTGCCCTTGATATCCCTGGTAAGATTTAATTACCTCAGGGCTTTAGCTTTCCTAGCCTGATCTCTGGCTGCTCAGACAGTTTTTCTATATTCTTCCCAGGCTATCTGTCCTTGTTTCCACCCTCTGTGGGCTTTCCTTTTGCGTTTCAATTTATCCAGACACTCCCTGTTCATCCCTGCAGGCCTCCTGGTGTTTATGCCTGACTTCTCTTTGCTGAGATGCATAACTCCTGAATTTGGAGGAGGGGATATTTGAGTACTAACTAGCCCCTACAAGGTTTGTCTCATGGTACTATACCAAGCAAATTCCTGAGGAGTCCAAAGTCTGCTCTCCTTAAATCAGGCTAGTAAGCTTGTCATGCACTCTCTTTGTTGCCATGAGGATCTTGAATTCTACCATTTCATCATCACTGCAGCCAAGGCTGCCCTTGAGCTTCACAGCCCCTATCAAACCCTCCTTGTTGGTGAGAACAAGGTCCAGCATGGCACCTCTCTTTGTTGAATCCTCTGTCACTTGGAGGTGGAAGTTTTCATTCATGTATTCCAGGAACCCCCTGAATTACTTATACTCTGCTGTGGTTTTCCTCCAACAGACATCACGGTGGTCGAAGTCTACCATGGCTTGTGAACACGAGGCTGTTTCTACCTGTAGAGGGTCACATCCGCTTGGTCTTTCTGTCTGGGTGGCCTGTAGCAGGCCCCCACTATAGTGTCACCTGTCCCTGCCCTCCCATTAATCCTGATCCATGAGTTCTGGAGTGGCTGAAATTCCTTTGTGCTGCACCTTCAGGCACTCTCCTGCCAACCTGCTATCCTTCTCCAGACTCTGGGTGCCTATTGCTGGTACTGGCATCAAGTTGTTTGGAGTAGGATGGGTTGCAGGTGTAAATACATTTTTGAAAGATTTTTAAAAAGAGAACAGACCCTCTACTCCCCAAGTGCCATCATATTTTTTTTAAAAAAAGTATTTCTAGGTTTCTCTTTTCAGTTCATGTTTTGCATGAAACTAAGTGGATGACTAAGATGTCTAAAATAAGACACCTTTGAATCTCATGACCTGAAACCCCAAGCATTGTTATTAACTTTGTACTTGGCTCTTGTCTCTCTAGAAGAAAAAAAAACAAAAACAAAAAAAACCCCCATGCTTGAAGTCTCCTTCTGGTTGTATAAACTCTGTCTGGGGGCGAGGACACAGGGCAAGCCAAGATTTCAAACAACTAAATAAGAACAAAAACATTTACAGAATGTAAAGCCTTGTGATTCTTTGACTCCGTAAATAAAGAGCAAGACTTTTAAATGTCAAAATTGAAACTTTAAACAAGAATCGTGTAAATTTGCATTATAAGCCATGCACTGGTATCATCTCATTGCTGTGAATTGTAACTGTATACCTGTTGTCTATAGTACAGCAATACTATTGAAATGTATGAGTGCTGCTTTTGTTCTTGAACACTGCTGTGCATGTGCTTGCTAAATGGGACTGTCATGCCAGTAACTTTTCATGGGTACCCTCTGCTACAGCAGTGGATGTAGCACCCTTTTTTAAAAAAACCCCAACCTAATAATCTAAGTATTTTCAGAGTAATAATTACAAGATTAGCATGTTTCCAGGTAAGGTGTTAGCTGACTTGAGTTTAGCCCAAGAAAGAGGCGGATGTATCCAGGCAATGGTTCCTCTCTTTTTCTGTAAGTGAGTCTAGCATTAGGCTTCCCAGTCTTGTCCTGGTGCTTCCAGAGTCATCCTTAGCTCTGAACAACACAGGACAACTGTGAGGTGGCTAATTGCAGGTGGGACAAATTCTGTCTGAATTCAGCTCACCCAGCTGGGGTTGCGCAGAGGTGGAAGGGGAGTTGATGCTGGGCTGTGGTTGCCTGGCAAGCCCAGGTCTGTGTTTGGGCATCCCGAGGGATGCTTTGGTCAGCACTAAATGTGACAGCCTGTTATGGTACACCCACCCCCTCACAGAAAATTTTTTTGGTGGCATCTGTCCTGGTGCTTTTATGGGCAGAAAACAGGTGGGATGGCTGAGCATCTTGCCAGTGCCTGCACTTACTGTGTGCTCTGTGACAGCACTACAAGTCCCCTGCCACTGCCCTTCAGATGCCTCCTGTTTGGGGAAGCCCCCACCACCTGGCCCAGAGCTACTGCTTTCCTGTCCTGACACAAGTATATCCCAGTGTATATCCCTGACAGTGTAGGCTGCTGTCAAGAGGCTGCATGCCAGCTCAGCAGCATTTAGCTCTCCATCACTGGGCAAGTTGGGGGCAAGCAGCCTTCCTGTGCAGCCCCACTGGCTGAGGGCAAGCCACACCACCTCCAGAAGTACATTAGCATTCTTTTAAATTACCCTTCTCCATTTTAATATTTTAGAGAGCCATACCATCGTGTTGCCCCTTCGAGCTTACAGAACTACACTCTGAGTTACTCTTTGCACTCAGCAGCTGCTTGGGAAAGGAGCCACAGGAGGCTGGGAAAGGCAGCAGCCATGTTTCCAACCTTGCTAGTGTAATGGCCATGCAAAACAGCAGAATCTGTTTTCACTGTGACTTGCTCTCTAAAGTTAGAAAAAAATCCTAGTAATAAAAATACACAGGACTTCTCTTTTTCCTTGTGGATGGAGGGGACCCAAAGGAGATAAATCCCTGAGAACATGGCTTTGAAGTGCACATGTCCCATCTTGCCCTCTGGATGTCGTTCAATGCCTGTGCTCCCTGCTCACCTGAAACTCTGAACTGTAACATGTTATAATCTCCTCACTAACAAGAAGAAAGGCCTGTGCTATTCCAGTTTTACACCTGCACACCTGATGTGAAATGGCAGTAACGTGGTGATTAATCTAAGGAGAGTATATTTTAGAGTGGCTGATATGTTTTCTAATGATAGGCCTGGCATTTACTCATCACTTACCCGTATCTATCTTCATCTCATTTAAATTTTCATGCACAATGCTCTCTCTATTAGGAAATATATTCTTATCTCCTTCAATGATGTGTAAATGTCTTCCTTTTCTGCCAATTCATGTCTAATGGCTGAAAGCAAATCTTTACCTCACCTATGCTGTGGTAAAAGCTTCATTTCTAATAAAATAAATTTAAAAAATAATGGCATATTTACCATCAAATTTATATTAGCAAGGAAAGCATGCAAGTCAGAGTTAGTTACAGAGCTCTCCAGACTCTAAGTCTATAAATTAATCATAGCTGACTCCAAATGTGTTTGCAATCTCAGACTTGTTAGTGTTTTTATTCCAATAGGTGGTGCTGTGCCGAAACCTAAATAACTTCCCAAATTTACGCTAACCTTTATGCCTGCCTTTAAGTTATTATCAAATTAGTATTCATACAAAACCTTATGAACAATGTGAAGGAAATGTTCCTATTTTATACAATAAAAATAGCCGGTGTAAGAGGGCAGATGTAGGCAGCTCAGTGAGTTTTATTCCCCTTTTTGTAGGGAGCTTCTTGGGCTTTGTTTTGCTGCTTCTCTGCAGTTGCTGCAATCATGTTTAAAACCAAGCCACACAGGCTCCCAGGACAGGAACGTTCTGTGTCAATGGGGCCCATCCCTTGTTGTTACTTGCGGCTCTGTCATGCAATCCTTGCACAAATTTATAACAACCAATCTTAAAACAAGTTGTTCCAAAAACCTAGTCCTACAAAGATAAGAAATCTAATCTGCATCCTAAATTTATTCATGCCTTGTTTTTCTCTCACTGGTGTCCATGAAGAAACATCATATTCTGTCCAGGCCTTAGAATTGCTTGATCTAACAATGCAAAACTCTTCTAGTCCCCTTTTTTTAGTTTCAGCAGTCTTTGATTATCCCTTTGCTCTGTTGATTATAGTTCAAGATCGCTGTTCTTGGACACAGAACTGAATGCTGTGTTTCACACCCTGCCAGGAGTTTCCAAGGAAAGTATGCAAGGCAATGCACTTGTATGTCTTGATATCACATCTCCTTTTTTAATGGATGCATCACTCTGCAAGTTCATTGTCATCCTGCTATCAACCTGTAGACCCATATCTTTTCATGTCAGTCCTTGTTTCTGATTGCTGAACTCCTCAATTACAGGATAAATTCATGGTGGTGGCTTCCACAGTGCGCTCTGTCAAACTTGATTCTGTTGCAATATCACGTCCACAAGTTCTTCTTGATTGCTTCCTGGTGTTTCCCAAATTAGTCTCCTTAGCAGATTTAAACAGAGAATTTCATCAGGCAATCCCAGCAGTAATCCTTGCAGAAGAATCCTTCTTCCAGATCAAGGTCCCCCTACATGTCCTCTATTGTTGTGCCCCTTTTAGCAATTACTCAATTACCACTCTCCTTCAGAACTGAAATGCACTTGAACTAGGTGAATCATTTGTTAAAGGAGAAGTAGAAAGGTAGAAGTCCCCAAAGCTCTTAGTGGGCTACTTTTTTGAGGCTTTGAAAAATGGTGTGCTTTTTTTTTTTCCCTCTCTTTTTTTTATTTTCTCTTTTTTTTTTCCTCTCACTTTTTTTTTAATTAGAAACCCCATTACCTCACTGTAGATTTGAGCTGTTTTTTCTGGAAGTTGATGAAGGTTTTGTCATTGGTTTCAACTGTACCTTAGGGTCTGATGCTGTCTCCAAGGAAGTAAACAACAATGCCTCAATGGCTAATGTTTAATGAGATTTTTCTATGCAGTTATGAACACAAAGGATATTAAATACTTAATTTCTCTTGATTGAAATTTTAAAAAAACCCTCAGTTGCTACATATTTACATCTTAGAGACAAATAGGTCCCTCCTCTCCCCCCAGTGCTTTGAAAAACAGACTTGAAGAACCTATCATTTGCAGTTGGGTAACCAAATTAATCTCTGAAGTTTGTAGGAGGTTTATGTACAGGATCAAATAATTTTTTTTTCTTTCTTTGTTCCATGCTGTAACAATCTGTGTAGTTTACAATGACATCAATGTTTCCAAACATAACTGCTTTGGCTTAAAGCCTACGTCCACTTTGATTTATTCAATTTTGTATTAATGGAATGTAATGAATTTTGAAGTTATTAACTGACTTTTGAATTAATTAAATTAATTAACTGAATTGTGCTTCTGTAATCTCTATTTTATCTGTAAAAATGACCAGCAGTTTTAGAAGTTAAAAACGTGTTTGATTTCTGAACTGTTGAACATGCATCTTTTCAAAAGCAGATACTCTTAGACATCCTTAAAAAAAATAAGACAACCAAGTTGCTCTGAAATACCTGAATTCAAGTTCCTATCTATGGTTAAAAAATTTCACTTTGAAGATGCTGCCTCACTAAATGTCATTTGTAATCATCATTCAGCGGTGCTGACCTTGTTCACAGTGCCTTCGTATGAAACAGCTGCTCTGCTGCCTTGCCTTTGTTTCTGCAAAGACACAACTTTTTCTCTTCTGTAAGGTACTGCAAAGTTACTCCATTGTTAGAGCAATTTGGACTCCTCTGAATGTTTTAGTGTTGGAAAAAAAGACTTATACCTGTAGTCCTGATAAGAAAATAAGTGGGTTTCAAATTTCTTGGCAAAGTGAAAGCTATCCAATTATAACTTAATCCCAAAGTAATAACTGTGGACATGTGAACAGTGAATATAGTCTAAGAAATCTCTGGGCTACACTGTATTGTGCCTGACCAATGTAGGAATGGGAAACGAAAGGCTTAGAGACTTTCAGTCTCATTTCTATCCATTCACAGTGAATTACTCAAAGGTCTTTCCTCATTGTGCACACTGAAAAGGCCAATTGCTGCAGTACTGCACGGAGTGTCACTGTCTCCCTGGAGAAGGAATTGGGGAGCATCTTCCCCCCTGTACCAGGAGGGGAAAGAGGCCAAGAACACTGTTAGGGAGTGCACCTACAGGCATGGCTGACAGAGCTTTCTCATTCAGTCCTATGGACTTTTCACTGTCAAAGATTCTTAGGTACCAAAATCTGCGGAAATAACTGGAAAGGTGTTCTATCAGTATCTTTGGGAACTCCTGCTAGATTTGCAGACATCCTTGTATATATTCTTGCTGACAGATAGCACTGAATATACTGCAGTGGGATTCTGTTACCTATTACACCTAACGCCTGGATCTTCACTCATAAGGACAAAAGCTGGAGAAACCACAGACTTTTTTCTGCAGGGGAAAATGAGATTTTTTGATTGTTGTTCATTTGGTTTTCATCTGAGCTCAATGAAAGTTAACATAATGGGAAAAAAAAAGAAAGGAAAGGTTCTCACTGCTAGCTGATTTCCATAGAGCAAAAGCAGGAAGCTCTCAAGGTTCCACAAGCCAGGGCAGAAATGTTCCTCATGCAGTTGAGGATGTTATTATTTGCAATGCACATTAGGTTTCCAGCATGTGACACCACCTGGTCCTACCCTGATTGCATCATTACTAGTTCAGGGAATGGGAAGGAGACTGTTCACAAACCACCATTCCAGAAGAAAGTTGTCAGCATTCCCAAAATATGTTTATGAGCATTAATAGCATTAAATTTAATGAATCACTAGCCAGAATTGTGTGAGCAAAAGGGTGAGGCTTTGAGAGATCCTGGCAGTCAGATGAATCAGAAGTTGGCTCCGTCTGGTCTTTTTGCTTCCACAAACATGAAAGATACGGCAGTGCAATTATCCCTACACGGTCCTTTGGACTAGTTTGATTCTGTGTGCTAAAACCCCCCAAATCAGGGCTGAGTTCTGGCAGATGCCCATGTGGAGGAATAAAGCTCTCCCAGATAAGTCTGTGCATAAGCAGACAAAACCACTATCAGCTTGCTCCTGTGCCCTGCATATCTGTGCTGCTTTGTATTCTTTCTCATACTCTTTGCAGCTCATCTAGGGTGGCACAAACTAGCTGGAATAACTGGAATGGATAAATAGCATTCAGCTTGCTAGAACAAGTAAAAGCTCATGCCTCCCAAGAAGGGCTGCAGGGAGCTGGAATGCAGAGCTTCCTTCCAGATCTGAAAAGAACATTTCCAGAGACAGTATCCACAGAGAGCCTCAAATATTAATAAGTAACACATTTAAGATAATTGTGGTCAGATTTTTTAATTTCAATTTTAACAATATGGTCTGTTTTATCTACTTGGAGGAAAGAAAGAAATACTAATGAAAGGATGGTCTGAACTTTATTTTCACTTGAAATTTCTTTAGGCTTCTTGTATATTACACAGATCTCAGATAATGCCATCAACGCTTTGCTCTAGTAAGGCATTAGCGAGGGGACATTAATGATAAGTTCCATGCTTTTCTGATTTATCACACATATGTGCATGTTTTAGCATTGCTGCACATCTATTCTGGTTTTGCCTGGGTTTTCAGTGGTTGATTTACAACATTTTTTTTAACCATGTCCAAGTGTATAGTTCTCATAGATTCATCTACAGCTAGCTTTAATTAAGGTAGCTTTAATACGGAAAGCAACTGACTGCTGGCAGAACAAGTAGCTCCACTCAAATTAACCTACCATGTCAAGGCAAGGCAGGGCAAAAGTAAAATCTTCCCCAACCTCCTTATGAGCTGAAATGAAGACACAGACATCAGAGAAATATGCGTATCTGAAATTCTGCAATTATGTCGTACAGGGCCCAAGTCTAATTGGGATTTAAGTCATGCCTTGGCCTTGTACTTTTCCTCCACTGAGGTTGAATTTCGCTTGCAGGAAACAGAGGAAAGATTAAGCATACTGAGGGGTGTAATAATGATGTGCTGGCAAAGCTGGCAGCTGTTTGTGGGTTTTAGAGTCTCTTTCTCGGTTTAATCATAAATACATCACTCTGGAATATAACATAGTACATAGAGAATGCTGCTTTAAATGCAGGCTGATATGAACAAAAAATAATCAAGCAAAAAACCTGATTAACTTCTGCCACTGCCATGCATAATATTTCTATTTTTGCATTTCTGTGATAGATCAGATATAAGGAACAATAATTAAGAAGATGATTAATTAAGATGATTGTGGACATATAGGTTAAAGTAATAGTGACAATGCTAAAAGTAAGTTACTTTCATTTAATAAAATAATAATCACTCTTGTGCCATTGCAGTCAGGGTGATATGCAGCAAACAAAAGCAAAAATAGCTGTGTTTAAAGTGCTTAGGGGAAAAGGGTATGTTCTTCAGTTTTAAGAAAGAACTTGTTGGGGTTTCTAACATCTCCCCTCCCCCTTTTTTTTCCCCTGGAAAAATAATGAAGAAACTAAAGAAAATCCCCCAAAGTCATTCTAAGTTTGTCTATCATTCAAAATAAAGGGATTATTATTTATGTGAGCCTGACAAATTTTGACCATTTGAATAAATGTGATATAAAAATTTATACTGTGCAAACCTTAATCTCAAAGAAGGAAACTGGTTGAAGGTTTTCAACACCTAGGGGTTTTGACAGAAATGGATTTTTTTTTTAAGAATTCATTATACTTAAAATAATGTCACTTCATTCTGCCATAGGTTCCCTAAAGGAAGTTACACTGACATAGCTACGGTGGTTTATTACACTGCTATAGTTCTGCTGATATATTTACCTGTATAGGTAAGAAATAAGGAAGAGTTATACACTTAATACTTTAAAATTAACTCAAGGATAAGTGACTCTCCATCATGATTTGGTAAGTGTGAGCTATGGGACCCAGAGCACATAGTGCACTTAATAAGCAGGATTTGGGCCCAAAACTTGGATATTTTAAAGTATCCTGCTCCTGGATCCTAACGTGTCTGTCTCTTTAGGTTCCTAATAGCTGAATGGATTTGGGGTTTCTTTCAAAGAGTGGCTGCTTGAGAAAGAGTTGTAAAAGGACCTGCTGCAAATCCCATCAGACCCTCTTGCCATCATCAGCTATTTAAATATGCAGTACTTCTAGGAAAATGTTTAAATAGCCCATAGTTTATGGAAAGCTGGACATTCTCATCAGGAGAATGAGAGCTTGTAGCTAAAAAAATAAATTAAGAAAAACCCACCTGAACAACAAAGCCCAGCAGTGCTGGACAACAAGCCTTCCTGTCGTGAGACCAGATACAGAGCTGACATCCATCTCTTTAGTGACCTCCATCTTCCCACATGTACTGTAGGACATGTCCAGCCAGAGGTGTGCTGAGAACAGCATAGTGAGGACAGCTGTGGTTTATCACTTAAGAATACCGTAGTTCTAATGCACAGCCATGAGGCTTGGTACAACATTAGTGCAGCTGATTGTCCTTCAGCTGCCTGAAAGTAGGCTTGGTGCTCATCTTGTCCTTGACTGTGTGCTGGTGATTTGGTTAGCAGGAGTTAACAGGTGATCCTTGTCAAACTCTCTTTGGTGGAGTCCTGCAGCAACCATAGGATTTATACCACAGTGGGGACAGGAATTCATCCTTGGTGACCTAAAGGAGGGTGAAAACCCCCATTTCATAACTGGCATGCATCAAGCAATCTTTTTTTTATAAATGTAATTTTTTTCTTCCACTTTTCAGTCTGTTTCAGATACAAAGTTCAAAATGTTAGTAGCACTCTGTCGTGAAGGGTTTGAATAGCCCTTATTACAAGAAGGATCATTCCAGTTCTTATGGCTAGAATGGAATGAAAGGATATTGAGAACAAATACATATCTTAAACTAGAGCTATGCAAACTTATAAATGTGGATTAATGCAAACTTATAAATGTGGATTAATGCAAGATACTGTAATTGAAATTAACATTGAAAAATCAGTTGAAGAGTGTACAGAGCTCCACAACGTACAAGATTGTATAAATGATTTTTTTAAATAGCTGTTACAGCTGAGTGCTTTCAATATGCTAGTGCTACAGAGCTAGTCTACATATAAAATATGTTGGATATTCCAGTACTGCATGTCAATTCATAATTAAGTACAGTAAGTGTTTGGAACAGGGTACTCTTTTTCTTCTGGAGGGTCAGATGAATCATAGGAGTAATAGCTTCATTGTTTGTGGTTTGAACTTTTAGAGTCAAATCCTGTATCAGCAAGATCAGAGGAAGCCTTGTGTATGTCTTTGGGAGAGCTAAACATCAGAAAGATTACACAAATAAATAAATAAATAAATAAGTTGTGTGTGATTCTTATTTTCTCTCCTGAGCTTTATAGGGTTTGGGGTTTTGTTCATTTTGTTTAAAGTGATGATGCTGTCACAAAACCAGTCTGGCATATAGGAATATGCTTCTACTATTTTCAGGCATCTTTCCTGCAGACTATAAGAGCTTGCTTTTGTTTTCCCTACGTGCCTCAGCACTTCTGATTCCATCTGGAAGTGGACATCAAAGCCCTGCAGTTCCACAAGCAAGCTAGAGCATTTCTCTCTCGAGCTGAACCAGGAAGCACTGGAGGGCTTACAAAGAGGCATGCCATCACAGGCCTGGATCCAGAGCACTGCAGAAGTTCAGCGCTCCAACTTATTTCAAGGGGCACTGGATCCTGTTTTTGAAGACTGATGTATGCTGCACAAGCCTACCTGGACAGCTTCTGGCCTGGTTTTATACTCCATCACAATACATATGTTTTAGAAGGAAGGGCCCCTTTTCAAGCACATTATTATAGCAATCAGACAGAAAGCAGAGGAGAAGCTCATTCAAGTTAACTGGCAACATGCTGTGCACATTATGAGACCTCACTTTCAGTAGGCTCATAAATTCCACAGTATTATGAATGGGGCTGTGTTGAAGAACAAAGCAAAATGGGCTGCCTTTAAACATGATTCCGTTCCTGCGCTTCCCTCCTCTGAAGGTTGGTAACTTCTGAATTAGAGTAATTACTACAGCTTCTGGTTCGCAGCAATTAGTCTCCTTCCTGCTTTAACATACACAGTACTGAAAAAGTCAGGCCAGAAAAGAGAGATTCTCTCCCAGTGTGTAGTTGCCCACACAGCCCTGAGTATCTGCATACATGTTTGCCTTTCTATATAGGCTTTTGTCTTTATGTAAGTGAGTAAGTGTGAATATCTCTCTGATATTCTTCAGGAATCCTTCAGAAAGTGTTCTAAAGATGTATTTGGCTGAATGTCCACATTATTTTGTGCTTAAGGATACAGACTACACTGCTACTGTTGTTCAGAACAGTCCCTTTTTGGAATTATAAAGAAACTTAAGAGGTAAGATATGGGTACAAAATTGTGTTTTAAGAGTGAAACACTAACATACCTAATCAGATGATTTAAATTCCTTTGCTACAGATGCAAAGAGAAAAGACAGAAAGTTTCATCTGATGGAGAAAGAGAGAACTGCGTGAAAAACAGCCTTTTCAGTTCATTTCGGGCTTGGATGAAAGTTGCAGCCGAGAGCTGAACTAGCAGTTTGCTGCTGCCAAAAGGGGGAAGTCTTGCTCTCCGCACTTCCCTCCCTACCCCTGCTCCTTCCTTTGCTTAGCCACCAGCCAGCCACCCCTGCAGCCAGTGCTGGCATCCCACTGCCCAGGGAAGAAGACAACTTAATCCCTGGGAGGAAAAAAAAAAAAAAAAACAACTTGTAAACTTGTTCCTTTTTTCTTTTGGAAAGGCGAGTGGGATTGTTTTTCTTACTTTTTTTTGGGGGGGTGGGGGATGGGTGCATTTTAGTGAAGTCAAATGAGCAGGCAGACAAATGTTAGAGCTGTTTACTGGGGACAGGGGAACAGGAAAGATGGGGATGAACAGAACAGGTGGATACCAGGGGGAACAAGGTCTCCTCCCCTACCGTGCTACAGAGCCATGAATTCAGCTCTGGCCATTTTAAGAAATTGCAACACAAGGGGATCAGAACAAATAGTTTGGCTTTGGTGGATCCAAACCCCAATTTTTGCTTATATATGTTTTTTGCACAGGAGCCACATTATTAAAGAAAGTCAGACCTCACAATGTATTTCATTTTACATGAGGAAGGTATATTGGTTCCCAAATTATTTTTATGTCTTAATTTTTGAATGAAATTAATAGAGCTTCACAAGAAATATCATCTAGAACCTTAACATAGGAGCACTTGTTTTAAGACTGTAAGAATAAAAATAGTTTCCATTAAATTCCACTTGAAAGAGTTTGGTAAAAAACCTGGCTGAATTTTTTTGGTGCCTGTAAATAAAAATTACTTGAAAAAGGTAACTGAGGTCAAATTTTCTGGTGTGTGCTCATGTGAAGCTGCAAAGAACTTGTGGGGAGATGTAAGGGTTTTTGGGATCTTTGTAACAATTACCTCCTTCTCCTCTGCTGTTTTCTTTCCTCTGATTCTTTTGAAGCTGACTGTGGGTCCTGGATGAGGGTTTGCTGATGAAGTCCAGCTAAGAGCTAGCCTCTTTCCAGATAAAATAGAGACTAAGTACCTGCTGAACTTGACTGCCTGTATAAATCAGAAATGACACCACTGAAATTGGTAATTTTCTTGATTCTTCTCTGTGGTATGGTAATGCTTGGACAAGTTGATCAGGATGGATCCCTCTCTGTCCTGGACACGATACAAGTATGTAGTGATGGGCATGCAAACTCCTGACTGATTTTCTGTGAATTTTGGCTGCATGTAGTGAATGTCTGCACTCAAAAAATTGGATTAAAAAAAAAAAAGTTAATCCCATCTTCAGACTTACCTGTAGCCTAATATAAAAAGAACAAAACTGATTTGTCTGAAGGGATTCTCAGTGGGACATGTTATATTAACTTCAAACTGGTGTTTGCCTGAGACATTCTGGCCCTGAGCTTTGGCACAGAGAAACTGTACCCCTCAGCTGGGCTGTACCCTGCCATCAGACAAGGTCTTTGTAAATGTCTCTGGGGGGGAGAGGGTAAGGGTGAAGATGGGGGGAAGGGAGCAAATGCAGACATGGACCTAAAAGCATTTTTACATTGTTTTGAAACTGAAGTGAGGTCATTATTAAGTTTTCCATGAGTCATCTGACATTACTAATTTACACAAAATTCTATATAGGACTCTGGTCTTCAGTTTATCCCTTCTTACTCTCCTATACCAAATTTTCTGTTCTCAAGCAAGACGGGTCATTTTACTCAAAAGGGGACCTCCCTGGCAGCTTTTCTTTGTGGAAGGCTTGGCTGAGATTGCATGACACGAGGTGAAGGATTACAGTTTTCCCTCACAGCAGTGCTGTAGCTCAGGGTTCAGAAATGGCATCCAGCTTTGCAGAAAGCAAGGACTGCCTATTACAGAGCTGGCGGAGATGGTGGCTCCTGCCAGTGACAGCAACAGGCAGAGGCACTGTGGGTACTCCTACTTACTGCTACTGATGAAGGGCCTGTTGTGGCTCAGTATGGACATACTATTTTCATTAGCTTAGGTGCCCTCAGGATCTCTCCGATTTTTTCTCTGGGGCGCCCTCTGTTTCTCAAGGCTGGTTGCTCAAATGCTGGAGCATTGCTGGTATTTATCTTGCAAATATGCAATCTCCCATGCCAGGAAATGGTTTTAGCAATGATTTCTTGAGCTATGCCATCTCCTTTTCCTGCTCCCAGGCAGCGAACATCTTTTTTGTTCCCACTCTCAGAACAGACCTTTAGTGGATGAGCTTGTCGTAAGCAGCCCCAGACTCTGCTCTCACAGACACATCCTCACAGAGCAGAAGCCTCCACCAGTTCTAATTTCTTCCTAATCCCAGCCTGCTAAAGATGATGCCCAAGGGCCCTGGTAACCACCTTCCTTATCTTCTAAGATGCAACAACTAGGAAAGAGATGGAAGAGTACTGTAAACAGGATAAGACAGGGAATTGCATGCTTTCGTTCAGTCCAAATACAACCAGATGAGGCTGTGTGGAGCTTGCACACCAGCAAGACCTTTAGTCCAGTCTGTCAATCCATAGATGATAAGTAAAAGAACAGAGTTGCTGAGGTCCTGATTGTCTAAGTATTTAAGGGCAGATTTTAGATCTGTAGAAAAGGGTCATATTCTTTATTAGAAGAGCTGATATTATTGGAAAGGACTAGTTTTTCTTAAACATTTTTTGATGGTATCAGTCCCCTTGAGTGAAAGGAACTGTATGTTGCTTTGGGTATGTGAGTCACAGCAGTAACCAGCTACTGTCTCCATATGAGCTGGTGTAATGGGCTTGGCTAGTTTCTTCCTAGCTGACTGTATGGTGCTTTGTTTCGGCTTTGTGACAGAAACAGTGTTCATAACACACCCATTTTTAGCCACTGCTGAACAGCGCTTGCACAGTGCCAAGGTTGTATCCTGCTCTCACTGCTCTGCCAGGAAGCAAGCTGGTGATAGACAAGAGTCTGGGAGGAGACATGGCCCAGACAGCTGACCCCAAAAGGATATTCTTTAACGTGTAACACTGTGCTCAGTAAGAAAACTAAGGGGGTGTTTGTCAAGGGCTCCCATTGACTGGAGACTGGCTGGGCATCAGTGAGCTGGTGGCAAGGTATTACTTTTAGAATCACAGAATCATAGAATGCTTTGGTCATCTAGTTCCAACCCCCCTGCCATAGCCAGGGACATCTTCATCACTTGTCTTTTCTTTGTATTGTTTTGTCTTTTTTTATTAAAAAGTCTTTATATCAAGTCACACGTTTTCTCACTTTTATGCTTATTCCCTCCCCCACCCCACTGTGGGGGGACAGGGTGGAAGGTGGGGGGATTTAGCTGCCTACTGGGGTTAACACACAACAGCTGGGAAATGATTTCTGATTTTGAATGTGACTCTGCAAATGTCTGTGTCCCTGTTGATCAGGGATTACCCTCTGGTATGGCTCTACCAAGGGCAGGGATGAGTTGGTGGAAGCATACCTGAAGTGTGTGTGGAAAGCGTTCTAAGGGGTTTGAGTTATCTAAAATGTTGGTCTAATACATTTGCACTTTCCACTGCATAAACTGAACTGGAGCCATCAGGATAATAGACGATAGAGGAAAAAGTGGGCATATCAAAGCAAAGCAAACAGAAGTACTGCAGAGTTTCTCTGAGAAGCTATAGCATGACGTGTGAATTTCTGAATGACAACTTCAGAGTGTAAGGTGATGAGGGACTGTCCAGTGGTTTCTTGCCTGGAGAAAGCAATTCTGATACCTTTTTCATGGCAAAACCGAGACCAAATAAATTTGGACATTTGCTGTATACAGTACAACTGGCCACTCAGAAAAAAACAAGCATCAAAGTATTTCTTTGCAAAGTTGCCAGCTGGGACATGGAGCTGTGGTAGGCTGTCTTTCCCTTTCCTGCTCAACACAGCCGTTTGTATGAACTGAATGCTGGGAGGTGATTGCAAGCTCTTCGTGCCTTAGATCTCTCTGGACTTACCAATTAACTTTCTCAGCATTTTGCTGCCACAACCGAGCTTGGAAAATGAAGCATTTCCTCATTTAAGCAATGCTTAGGGAGCACTCTCTGCTGATGATTCCACCTGGCAGGGAGTGACTTCCGTTTTTTGGGGTAAGAATAGAGTCCACAGAAATTTTGGATCTTCTGTAAAAGCTTCTTTCTTTTCTGACAAGCTGTTTTTCCTCCCATCCACATTCTACATACAATTGCTTCTCGGAACCAGGCCCCCAACAAGGTATTGTTTGAAAGGGATAAACATAGCAGGACTGGATTGTTAAACATTTGACAAGTGTTTGTGATATTTCACAGCTGGCATATAAAATACCTTGTGGAAGGACAAGGCTTAGAGCTTGTTAGCAGTTCTCTGTGGAGCAAAAGAACTCTGTTCTGAATTCATCTTTCTCTTTTTGGTCAGAAAGATAATCCCAAACACTCAGGGAAGGTAACTTGTCATTTTTTTTCCTCCCTGTCTTTTTTAACACTTGGCCTCTTCCCACAATGCACAACTCTGATTCTTCACCACCTCTCCCTTCTGCTCCTGCTCTCATGCTGCTCCAGGAAAGGGCTCAGATCACAGTAAGGCACCCTGAGGTACAAAACCAACCGTAGTCAAAAGAAATTCTCTGGCTGCTCCAGTGCTGACTTTGAAATATAGATAAGGCCTTGTCTCCTTTTGATTCACCTCTTTTTTCTCCAACGTCAGCAATAGATGCACGCTGTGCCTGGTCCCCTGCAGGCTTTGGAGCCCTGCCACCATATTGTCTCATATTGATCATACCTAACAGATCACACAGTGCATCACTTCAAAGGCTGGGTATTAGCAACTTGTAAAGGACAAATGCTGCCACTGGTTTTGCCTCTCTCCTACACTTTTTTCTTGCATGGGGAGTAATCAAATTCCTGATAAACTGAACCTGACCTCAGTGGTCATGGTGTCAGCTCCAAATACACACTGCAACGTGGCAGGTGTCACAAGAGTTTTTGCTCTTTCACAAGAACTGCATTCACTGATTTGCTTATGAGCCAGAAAATTCCCTGCTCTTACTCCATTTTTTTGGGTCGGGAACAGTCTGTCTCTAAGTCCTCTCCTGTGTTTATGATTTGATAAGATCTAATAGTAGATGGTCAAAAAAGGAAGTTTCCAATGTGTCCATATTTCCACATAACTGGCACATGGCAAATAATCTGCCAGAGTGTGCCTACTAGCCTGCTAACAAAATGAGTCATGAATGTGGGTGACTTGGGAGTCAAATATTTATGGTGGATCTGAAACAAAAATTTCCAGGCTTGTTGCCATGCAGGAAAAAAAGTAAAGCTTTTTAAAAATTTTTTGGTGTTTTTTTAAAGTTTTCATCAGTGGAAGCCTAACAACATACAGTAATTTGACATTTGGGATTTGGTGTGAGGTCATGAGCACCTTGAAGGTTTCTTCTTAGTTTCATTAGCAGCAGGAATGCTGCAGAATGAGTGGTTTCCTTGTTCCCAGCACGCCTGCTATTAGTGCCCATAAAGTCTCTGAAATAGCTGCAAGGAGATAAACCTAAGACAGTTTTTCTTCATCTTATCCTGCTATTTTTCAGTCTGGGCAAGAATTCTGCAAGAATTCAGTAGAAATACTGAGAGACAAGTGCTTACAAAGGGATTTCCATCAGCTACACAAGGACAGGAACGTTGCTTTGGCTATTTATCAACAGAGAAAATAAATTCTAATATCTACGCCAGTCAAAGCACTTGGCACAGGGATAGATTAATCCAAGGATCTGTGTTTGAGGGGGCTGGAACTGACACAAGATGGATTTGCTCATTATCATTAGCACTTGTTTGCTGTTCTTCACAGCACAAAGAAGGCAGGGGTTACGTACATAAAAAGTCTAAATTGCTGTTCATTTGGACTACATAAGTTTCCCTCTTTCATTCAGCAAATCTGGCTTTCCTTTGCTGCTTCTGTGTTCACTGGCAGAGTGTCAAGGTTGTTGATAGGCCTTAGACAATGATGTGCAAAGGCCTGGGCCCTGTGAGAGGCTTCAGGTACTCTGCACCCTTCCTTCTGCCGCAGGCAGGCTGGGGACCCTGCAGCATCATGTCCTTTCCCATTAGAGTAGAAAACAAACCAGAAGACTCAATCTCCTGCCCACTCTGTGTCCATGGAGGAGATGACTGATGGCAATGAAGAACACATCAAGGGACATAAAATTGTTAGCTAGTAACAGGAAAGTAGGACAACTGGAAATTATTCTTCCATGAAGAAGATATTTGGGAGCTGGTTACTGCTGACTTTTTCTGCATGACCCTGTGGTAGCTTGGAAATGTAAGAAACGAGCAGAAGCTTGCCTCCTTGCCTCCTTTGGATGATTGCTTAAGATTTGCACTCTATCTGCGGCTCTAGGGCTGAGGAAGGCCATTTGCAAATGGCTTGTTGTCATTTTAGCAAGTGTCTCACTTTCCATGAGATTTACCTAAAAGAAAGCCCCAAGAAATACAGTATTTGGATAGGATAATACTAGAGGGAAATCAGCGTCCTAAGGAGGATTTATAGCTTTCCAAATGGTCTCAATTAAAGAGAAATTAAGAGAGTATGGTCTATTGGCTACAGCACAGCATTAATGCCAAGGAAATCCTTTCAGTAAGGGCCTATACATCTTTCAGTTAGCTTGGGCTTAGCTTTCTGTCGATGGTATTTGCCAACATCCTGTGAAGATTACAAGATATACGAGACTGAAAACTTGCAGAAAATTTTGGAGTAAGAGTACATGCACATCCCCTTCGCCTGTCGATGCCTGTAGTCTGAGTCTATGCATTTTAGTTTGCAATAGGTTTTCTGATGTCTAATAAGGTAACAACTTTGAGTAAAACCTTTCCAGCTGTAGAAGTACTCTCACTGCCTGTTACAGTTTGTGGATTGCCTGGTATTCAAAAGCAGCTGAGTTTTTACAGCATCACTTGCCCCAGTGGAAGTGCTGATAGTTTTCAGGTTTTGTGTTTTGTTTTGTTTTTCCTGCAGGGTTTCAAGATTTCAGGACCCTTACAGAAATATTTTGACTGTGAAACTTCTATTGCTCTCCAGATTCAGCCTAGAGAGCTAAAAATGACTGAAGGAGAAGGGAAAACTGACAGACGAAACCACTTTGGTACACACAGAGACATGTGATTTATATATAGACAATCACATAAGCCTCATTTCCGTAAGAAACAAGACTGGGAAGCACTGTATCTGTACTTGGTATTATTCTATAGCTGGCCATACACTTCCAGCTTCCTATAGTAATGGCAAAATTAACACTATGAAGACTCCCTCTGTCTCTTTCCTTTCCCCAGATATTTCTTATTATTTCCTTTCATCTAAGAAAATCCCCACCAGTATTCTGTTCACCATCCACTTATAAAGCTGGCCCTGCTTAGAAAAAAAAAGTGAGTTTTTTCCCCCTTTCATTTTTCCCATTTTCTTTATATCATTAGAAATCCATTGGTCAAAAAGAAACTATTCTAGGCATAGGCCATGCCAAAAAATGTGAAATATTCTTTCTCATCAAGAAAGCATCCAGAATATATGAATTCCACCAGGAGAAATATGGTCATATGACATTTGGATAAAGCAGACTTTGCAGACACTGGAGATCTAGCAAATATAATCCACTTGGATTTGGTGGATGAAGTCATATGCATGACAGCACTTCTGGTCCTTCTGGGTCAATCCCCAAATATATTAGACTATGGTGTTCTATCCCCTGTTTTGAAAGAACATTGTGTGAAATTAACTTTGTGAAATTAAATAAGGAAATTAACATTTTAATCCTTCCAGCCATAGATAGGTGAAGGTGGCATGCACAGATATATCATTCCTCTGTGTTTTTTATTTTTAAATTCTTGTTTTGGATGTTAACAGCCAGTGCTGTGAAACAGCAGCATGAGGCTTACAGGCCTGGGAACTGCTGCTGTCGCAGTTCTTCCCAGGAGAGGCAGGGACTCTGGTCTATGGCTGCTGGTAAGGTCAGAAAGCAGCAGAGATGGGATTCCACTGCACTGCTTGGGACAAATGTCCAGTTCACCAATGAGGGAACCTGTCTTTAATACAGAGGTCCAATATTGCTGTTCAGGTGATGAGAAATGCCTGTCTGTGTGACGCAAAGGCAGATGACATCAGATGAGTTTGGAAAGATAGCCCTAGTTTTCTTCTCCCACACTGCTCTGTAAGTGCAGGTAGCTAGACTGTGGCTCACACGCTGAGAAGGAAAAGTCCTGTCTGTTACTGGAAGTTGTTTTTTTCTGAGTGGCAGCATAGAAATTGTTCAACAGAGAAGACATACAAAGATGTTTGTAGTGAATGGAGCTATAGCAACTTTAAATGAGCTGAAATTCTGCTCCCTAAAACAGCAAAGCACTGCAAAATTGTAGTTTTAGCTGCTGGAAGGGGAAGAGGCAGAGAACCATCATCTGTTCTTCCAGAGAAGTCCCTGATGCAGACTTATGGTGTTTCTTGGGAATGAGCAAAATAACTTGGTGGTTCTGGATGTATTAGTCAGTGGTTTAAAAGTGCAGCAGAAGAGCTTGCCATTTGTTTGCTAATCCTTAAATCCAGCAGATTTTCACACTGAAGTTCTGAGCAGCACACCCGAAACAGTCAGAGAACAGCACAGCTCTTACTGGGAATCTAAATTTGGAGACAAAAATTTGTTTTAAATGATATTTTGTATTAGCAAGGGAAAAAAGTGTTTCTGGTCTGAAATTTTATATGGCAACTTTCACCTCAAGGTAATGAAAACAAGCTGAGCTATAAACTCTTCAAAACTGGGTTTTATGGAAAGGCTGACAAATCCTTTACGGGAGTGATGTGGCTAGGAGCACTTTAAAAGGTTCCCATGAAGCATTATTGGTCATGATCGCACAGGCACTAACACTGGGAGGCTGCAGGCAGAACCCCCACTGTTTTCAATTACCATGCCATCCCGGCAGAAGGGACGACTGACTGGGCAGTGTTAGCGTCTGGTCATCTGCTGGGTGGGGGCCCTGTAAGCAGGTGGAGGTCAGTGTGCTTCCTGGCTGGACCTCGAGACATGTTGTGTCCCATGTACCTCCAGCTCAGCCAGCAGCCCTCTGCCACATCAGTTCTGGCAAAGGCTCTTTATACTATCCCCATGGGAAGGAGGTTGGTTTGGAAGAATGAGGTGAAGGGGAGACAGGAAAACACCTAAGTTTTGGTTTTATTTTTCTTTTTTCTGGAATTAAACATCACACATAGATCACGTAAAAGGAATTGGCTTTTAATGAGAGGATATGGCTTCACTTCTCAGCCTCTTTCCTTTGGCTTTAAAAGCAAAGCCATCTGACGTCGGAAGCACCAGCAAGAGCTTGTGATTGGACATCAGGAAATTCACAGTGGTGTTTTTGTGCTTCTAAATGAGCAATGCTGCTGCTTGTAAAGACCTGAGGTAAAATCCTGGCCCCACTGAAGTCCTTGGCAAACCTCCTACTGCCTTAAGTGGGTCCAAGATTTTACCCCAAGTCCTGCAAGCCATTAGTGTTTTGAGTTCTTAATGGGTCCACTCCTGTGCAGACATACTGCTCTTGTAAGAAAGGGTTAGCTAGATTGGCTTGGTTACCACACAATTTAAAACGTAAAGGAAAGCAATTTTGTAGTGAAATTAAGGGACTATAAAAGGAATTTGGCTTTAGACAACTTGCTTCTGTTTGGATTTGGATTAGGCTGCAATCTCCTTGTCTGTTTTTGGAGTACGTGTCTCTGCCAGCATCAATAATCTATTTTCCTTAGTGCAAGTGAAAGGCTTTGATGGCTCAGAGGTGTAGTCTGGTATCCAGTGCTGCTCTGGATTTCTTCTTTGGTTTAGGAATCAGGCTACAAATAGTCAGAGACTGCAAGCTGCTCCTTAACATTTACGCGCTGCCAACAGTCGATTCATTGACACGTGGGCTGACACACTCCTTCTTTCCTGTTGCTCTGCTTCCAGTCATTCCTATATTTTTTCCTGACCCCTGAGCTGATCCAACTCCCCAAACCCTTTCTCTGCCTTTGCAGTCCCTCCCAGCCCAATCTCAGCATTCATTTGTGCTTGGCCTGGTTGTGTTTTCATTGGCAAAATTCCTTTTATCCTGTCCAGCAGTGTATTAATCCTCAAGCTCTTTCTTGAACTTTTCAGGTTCCCTCAAATACCTCTCTATCCCCCACTACTCCAAAGTAAATAAATCAGGACTTTAGATAATGCACATCAAATATATCACATCACTTCAGGTCACAGTGTCATGCGCAAGTTAAACTCAGCAGGGCTAGAGGTTCAAGGTGGAGACTGCAGAGAAAGCCGGGGAGGAGGAATGTGTGGGGGTAGCCATCACTCTAGAGGACCCCATCAAAGACCCATCGGTCATATTAGGAAAGACTGCACCCCGGAGCCGAGCTCCTACTGGCATCAGCTGCTGCCTCAGGGAAGTGTGTGCTGCAGCTTGCCAGGGTATGGCTCCACTCCTGCTCTCCAGGCAGCTACACTCTGATGATAAATTTGTTTCTCTGAAGGTGTCTCCTCCTCCATCCTGTCTAAAATGTCTTTTTTTTTTTTCTTCTTTCCCCTGTTCCTCAGCATTTGAAGGGCTGAATTTTCCTCTTACAGGAACTGTGCTTATCCTTGGCTCAGGTGCTGATTTGTAAAGCTGGAAAGTCTTCCTGGACTTCCCTGGGCCTATGTATGTGCAAAGTTTGAGGCAAGTCCAGCAGGCACTTGTCTGACATGGCATTAAGGATGCAGTGCTGCTCAGAGGCTGCCTTGCAGGAGACACCTAACAGCAGAGCCCCAGCAGCATGAGACAATCGAAGATCCTGCCAATGTTACACAAATTCCTCACAAAGTGTTGTCAGCACTTTATTCTTTGTTTAACCAGTGATTTGTAAGTGGAAGGAGGGTCACTTGAGAGTGGTGTCTGCTATGAAATCTTTGCTCAGAAGTGGGGTGAAAGGAATGTTTGCCTGGTAAAATTAATGGTTTATAAAAGATCGTACTGTACTGGGAAGGGACCATCTGCTACTTCATCTATGTTAAATATACATACATGAGGGACTTCTGTTGCAGAATCACAGTAGTTGCATCTTTTTCAACATGGGTAAGCCTAATTATTCAATTTCACCTTGTCTGAGACAGACATCTGTCTCTGTTAGCATTCCCAGTGTAAACTAAAGCCGCTAATGCTTGTGCCTAAGTGTGATGAAAAGTTCCCCTATGCAGGAAGAGTGTGTTGGAAGAGAGAAAGCTGCAACGTGTGCTTCTGATGGGGGTGCTAGGAAAGGTAGGAGAGGAAAGAAAAGGTGAGCACCTTGATCCATGAGAATCACGGGATCCTTCAAGTGTTTGAAAGTTGAGATTTCTTGGCCACACCGTGGTTTTCATTACAGGTCAGTAACCCATCCTGCTTTAGCATCCTAGTGGAGATGCACCTTTGTAATTCTGCTGCCATGGAGACTGACTGAATTAAATTTACACAGTGATTTTACAGGGCTGACTTGGTACAAATGACAGGTGCATTATTTCTGTTAGGATTTTGTAACATCATACTTCTTGCATGCTATTTTATAACGTCTCACTTTTTGGCAGTGAAGGAACACATGGAAAAAAGTGTAAAGATAAATAGAGTAATTACCTGAACATGCACTGCAAAAACTAGAGTGGAAACGACCTTCTGAACATGCAAGATAGGCATAGCCATTTAAGTGCAAAGTTTACCTTTTGTGAATGCCGCTGTGCTACTTGTGCTAGGAAAAACATTTAAGCCTAGCTCCAGCAGTGATTATCAGTGTCAGACAGTTCCTGGAAATTATAAGGAAGCTTAAAAAGCATCCAATGATTTTTGGTAGCCAAAATATGTAAACTGTACCACTACATCAGTTCACAGCTTCTTCAATATTGATTTCAAATGCATTTGCACTCTGTTCTTCACACAGGAACTCTCTGCCCAAAGAACCCAAAGCTCTTGACATCTGATGAGATCTCTCTGCAAAGCCATTTGCACCTTAGCAAACCAAGACAAAGTACCTCTTGAATTGTAGTTTGTGCTGTCAGGGAGTAGTGCATGAAGATTGAGGAGAATGAGGGGGAGTTAACTTCTACTCCACCATTTAAGAGAGGAAGGAAATAATACTGCATGCAATTTGACCTACTATGACATGCGCAAAACTTTCTGTGGTGGGTTTGGTTTTGTTTTTTTTTTCCCTTTTAATGATGATTAATCCATTTTGGAATGTGTTCACTAGGCGCCTTATCTTAATACCTTTCCTCATGGTGACAATATTTTTCCTAATGATCTCAAATGTAAGGGAACAGCAACAGGACCTCAGCGAATGTTGCTAACCCTGATAGACAATGGACTGGGAAGAAAGTCAGTTGTTACGGACCTCCTCGTTCTCCCCGCTTGGTCAAGAGAGTTCCTTTGCCGCTGTGTTTCTCAGTCCCCCATGGCAAACAGGGAGAATGACTGATGAAATGATGCATGTCCTGGTTTGCTCCACAGCTGACTGCTCTGCTTCACTCCAATTCCCTACTTAGGCTGCTTGCTGTGCTGCAGTTATATAGATTACACGGGAAGTCAAATTTGGGTTGCATGGAGTGCTGCCATCTGTTGGCTATTTTAGGCAGATACAGCCACAGACTGTGTCGTTTTCCTGCCACTCAAGAATGGTATGAGGTAACGTAGGAAAACAGCTATTCTGGATTAAAACGTTTAGGCACTTAGGAAGCATAGCTGTGGTTTTTATATATTTAAGCATGGAGAACAGAGCACGTTTGCTGGTGTATTGGATCTCTATGTAGCTTCTATTAAGGGTTTTTAGCAAAATTAAAAGCTATGAACAGTTGGTATAGTTTGTATATGATGTGAACATAGCAAAGAAGGGAGAGTGATGCTTTTATAGATAATTTTAGGCAATAAAGACATTTAAATGCATGCATTACAGAGTACTGGATTAGTAAGAAATGCCTATTTTATGCTATGTCATTTCAGGCATGAGAGGTTGAATTATTCATGCTGGAGATTTGTCAAATCATTTATTTGAAATGCTTTTGTGATTGGAAATGTAATTTTCCCTCCTTCTTCTTTCTAACTGTGACTGGAGCCAAAAGATTTACTGTAAATACTGTCATGATGGGAATCCAGGGCCACTTTCTCCCTGGGCCTTTTCCAGGATTGGAGATCAATACTGCATGACCTCCCTTTCGTCAATAGTAGCAGGAGCCAGATGCTTGTTCAGTTGTTTTTTCTTTCTTTTTTCATATTGAAATAAGAGAGAAAAGAAAGCCTAGTTGAATTCAGAATAAAAGATAACCACCAGAAACTTCCACTGCCACAACCTCTCAAACTCAAAATAAGGTGCTTAATAGTATCTAACTGTATGAGATATCTTCCAGTCTCTATCCTTATTGCTTCCACCTCTGCCCTGCAAAGGTAGGGAGAGGAGAAGTTGTCCTTTGTTCCCTACTCTACCTGTTTCCCTGGGAGCACTGGGTACAAGTTTGCCTTTTGAATGAAGAGATACATACTTTCTTTCTAAGTGAACAAGTTTCTGGTTCTCTGAGGAGCTTAAGAGGTACCAAGTTTCTCAGTTAGCAATGGAAGTGGGAGGGTAAATCTGCCTGCTCAGAAGCTACTCAGCAGACCGGTCATAGCTCTGGCATTGCTATAGTTTCCTGGGGCATTTTACTCTCTTATCAGCTGATGTCATCTCCATAGCTGTTGCATGGAGCTTGTGTGCTTCATGGCAACTTAAAACTCTTCTACCTAAAACTTCACCTTTGAGGCAGTCTAAGGAATATGGTAACTTCAGGTCAGCTACACAAAGTATGCATGATTCACCTTGGCTCTTGCATGATCTCCTCATTTTAACCCCCTCAGTTCCTCCCTTTCTCCTCAGGCTGGCATTTGTGGTTTTTGCAGGTTTTTCCTCTGATCACTTTTTTCTTTTTTTTTGCATTTGAAAGTGATCACTTCTGCCTCTAGCCAAGTTTTCTAGCTGGGTGTACAATGCAGGCAGCCTCATAACTACCTCTTGCTAAAGGGAGATCATCTAGAAGGGTTATGACTGCACTATGTTTACAGTGCTTTGACACAGCATGGTACAATCTCTACAGAAGTAAACTTTTCTTCTATATGTTTTGTTGTAGTAATCGTAGAAAGAATAACAACTAATTACTGAGCTGAGTTCTAGGTGGGGTCATTCCTCATTCACTTGCCTTTCAAACAGCCATTTTGTAACAAGCTTTATATATATATATATATATATA
>VZTU01020252.1:0-17184 GCA_013400835.1 Zapornia atra | reverse complement strand
ACAACAAAAATGGAACTCAGTGTCTCACACAGTAACAGGGAGTGTGTAGAGGTACCTGTAACACGTGATGCAGATATTGTAAGGCAGCAAACCTCACGGGACAGTTCTGTGGCACTACTTCTGCCGGTTCCTCTTAAAATCAACCTTGCTTTTTTCGAGTTTTTCACTGTAGGACATGCTATGTGTTGTATACATACACACATTTACTGTACATCAGCAAAGAAGGAATGTGTATAATGCCAAAAGCATTGATAACAATGAGATGACAGGTCACAAGCTGGCTTAAGGCATTCTGTTACTGATTGAATAAAAAGGGCAGTTCAAGGCACTCCCTCTGAATGAACCTTTATCTCCTCCTTCAGTGGTGTTGACTGTGAACACTATGGAAATCTCTGGGTAGCAATTTCCTGGACAGCCCCAGAGGAGTCAGGCTGCGTTTGAATCAGAACTTGAGTGTGGGTGGTAGGGTGGAGAACAGAGGTACGTAGTGTAGCTGAACTTATCTTCATAGCTATTCATCCACCAAAGCAATGACAGGATATAAAAGTGGCAATGTGATTTCACAGTTCTAATCTGGTTTATCATCATTTTTCCAAGCACTGCCTCAAAGTAGGCAGGGAAGGAAAATGCACATCAATGCCCTGTGTTGGTTCATGACTAACCACGTTAAAAATGCGGTGTTTTCCAGAAGAAAAGAAGGTTTCATGCCTTTGTTATCTTTTCCATAACAGTACAGTGTTTTCTACAGATGATATATAGAGAGGTTCGGGATTTTTTTAAGTAATGAAGATGTGCCTATTCACAGGAAGGAGTGATCCAGACATGTAGAAATAGCCTTCTGCCTTTATGTACAGGAAATGTACCTTTATTTATTAAATTCTAGTTTGTGTCTAAGCCCAAGGATTAGGGCAGGGTTGGAATAACATATTCCTGTATGGATACATTTGCTTAGCAGTGTATGCTCTATTGTAGGATAAGTGACATGGTAAACTAAGGTAGGTATAGCTTTTGGCTGAAAACTGGTGCTTATATTTATGATGGAATTTGTCAAGAAATGGTTTGCAGTAAGAATCAGCTCTATAGCTTTCAAGACTGGTAGGATTTGTTTATTCTGCAGCCAACACCCCTCCCCCGATCAGCCTGTCAGCTGTCTTTTCCCTGTCACAGAGTAGCTGAAAATCAGGAAGCCTGTGCCTTCATGGATTGCCTGCATTAAACAGTTGTTAATCTGAGAGCCAGTTTCATCCTGATTTCCGTCTGGCTCAATCAAGTTGGTATTAGTAGAGTTGTGCTCTCTTACCCAGGATCATCTTTTCACCCTCTCATCAAAGATAAATTAAATATTCTAGCAACAAAAATGCAATGGATAAGAATTGGCTACCTCTAAGAAGACAATGAATAAAAATAAAGCCAAGAAATGAGTGGCTGTGGAGCTTGAAAGGGACATCACCAGAGCTCTGGAGCTCTTTCACTCTCTGCTGTATACCTGGAGTTCTGCTAGCTAACAAGTGTTTGTTAGCTGTTTGTGTCTTAATCACTTGCAAGTGTGAATATCCTACTAACTTAATCAGTTTATTTTTAATTAATTACAATTAATGCAAAGCCAGAATATTAAAAATTGAGACTTCAGATGAGTTGGATCTAGAAATGCCTGCTTGGGAAACATGTCTGCAATAATAAAGGGCTCCTTATCGGGTAATAAGATCTGTGGCTAGGAGTTGAAGATAAAGCAATTCAAGCTAGAAATAAGGCACAGTTTTTGAATAAAACCACATTTTGGAACTACTTACCTTAAAACAGTGAGTCATTCAGTCACTTGACAGCTATAAACTGAGATAGATGTCTAAAATATATGCTGTAGTTCTGCCATAGCTTACTGAACCAAGGTAAATTATTCTATGACCTATATTATGCAAGAGACCAGACTAAAGCATCCATATGGTCACACCTGGCTTTTCAGAACTATGAAAATGCATAGCTACAAAAGCAGAGGGGAATGTGTCCAGACATTTGTGAACACTATCATCTTCCCTTCAAGCCTAAACGAAGCATGAGTCTACAAGACAGAGGATGAAGGTGCAGTTCAGCTTCTGAACACTGGTGTTAGATTCAAAGGTGAAGAAAAAGGATTCCTGTGGTGACTGTTCATTTCATATTCTCCATAGTCCTGGTCAGAGCAATAGAGGATGTATGACAGTAGCAGCAGCTGATCCCAGATTTACGTTTGGAAGATACCTGTGATACATCAGCTTTGATCAAATCAGTGGTTTGATTGGGAAGTGTGCTTTAGTTTAGCTTAATCAGCAACTAATATTTCAAAAAAATCTCTCTAGTGTTAAGATCAGAGGGATGTACTCAAGGTACCCTGTGACTCTCATTTGTACTGTTGAGCGCATAAACCAGAAGCCTCATGCAATTGCAGACCAAGCACTCTTGTTGAAAGTGAAGCAGTGCAGAAGAATGCACAGTGACAGTGGCCTCACTAGTGAGTGGATCCCTATTTATTTCTTCATGATGCACTTAAATACATTTAAGATCCAATTAATAGATTATTCCAAATTTAGGAACAATGCAAAAAAATATAGTGTGTATGATCTCCCTTTTCATACCTTTTCCAAAGTACACAATTATGTACTCTTTTTCTGTAGTTCTCGTTATTTAAGCCAGCCCTGACATCATTCCAACACAATCTGGGGTATAGTGTTAGATTGAGAAAAATCAAGAAGTTGTTAATGAAGAATGCAACAACAGTGTTTGAGTTCCCAGACTGAAGATCCTCCCTGTCTTTCAAGGGCTGCCGTAGGCACAAATTTAATTGACACAACACAGGAGGTGGTTTCTCTTGACATCACCAGTGAGTGCAGAAGAAATTATGAAAAACTTTGCCCAAGCATGGTGAATTCTGCAAAAAAAGCTGCAATACAACTATGTGCACAGAAGCTTTTGCGTTGTGGAATGTTTGTATCATCTCAGATTCGGAAATAGATACTGAAGGCTTTCATAAGAGGGCATTGTACTGTTTTTGAGCTGGGATACTGGTGATAAAGTGGAAAGGAATATGTACATCATTTGCAGAGGTGTAGAAATGTGTGCATGTATACTCATAGCCTCATTTACTGTGGTGCTGCACCACTAAATGTAGTAGCTGATGGATCATGTGTCTGCAAGGCTGAGAGGAAGCTGTAGCTTATTATCCATCTCCCTAGTTTCATGGAAGCTGGTACGCTGATGCCCCTGAGGATCTATTCTCCAGTTGTATCCTGTCCAGCATCTGTACTCAGCCTGGAACACTGCCAAACACAAACAATTTGATCTCAAATACAGACACATCAATAGGGTATCACCTGCAGTGTGTGACAACACTGTTCACCCCAGCAACTTTTGCTGCTTTTGGAGTCCTCTAGAAACACTGTTTTGTGGTGGTTTTCTGGGTGGTGAATATGCAGCTCTGGTGTCAAGGCATTATGTCTAAGGAGTGTCCTGATCCCAGCATGGATCTGGGAAGGAGAGAAAGTCTGAGAAAGTCTAAATAACTACTAGTCAATAAAGCTTTGACATCTCGAGCAGCAGAGAACAAGTCTAACACAATGCTCTGAGAGGAAATGTACAAGTAAAGCAGATTGGGAGGTTTGACAGTTTAAGGACTGAATATTCAGGGCAATAGCAGAGTCTAGCAGACAGCTGAGATGGCATGTGCAGGCATGAGACTAGCCTGCAGTGATGGATAGGAGGGAAACTTCCTTCTGTCAGTATCTTCTCCTACAGTGCCACTAGCACAGAGGAAAAGGGTGGAAGGTAGATGTCCATACTGCTGTATCCTAAGGTTTAGAATCATAGAATCATAGAATGGTCTGGGTTGGAAGGGACCCCATGGATCATAGAGCTCCAACCCCCCTGCCACAGGCAGGGCCACCAACCTCCAGGTCTGGATCTACGCAAGGTTGCCCAGGGCCCCATCCAACCTGGCCTTGAACACTTCGAGGGACGGGGCATCCACTACTTCTCTGGGCAATCAGTTTAGTACTCTGATTTTAACCACCCCTCACATGATTTACTCAAGAGAACAAGGACAACACCACCTTCTTCCCATGTGGAGAAAGGATAGAAACCTGCCTATTTAAAGCCATTGTTAAGCTGCTATATTCCTCTCGCAACTGAAGGCAATAGCACTGTTGTCCCAAAGGTGGGGTCATTACCTGGTTTGCAGTACACCAGCACTTTAAGGAATCAGAGTGAAACTCACTGATTCTCTATATTTCTCTGGAACGTTTAAATGAAAGGAATTATTCCCTGGCAGTCTGGGTCAGTAGATAAACTAGAGACGATGTGACACTGGTTGGTGACCCTTGAGAAATTATCAGCAGATACGATTTAAAAAACTGCTGTTTAAGTTGTGAAAGGAAAGATTTTTTAAATCTTTGACTTGAAAAAAAAGTCTTGAACATTATTTAGATGTTGGGAGCTCTGTCTTTGTCAAATAGAGCTACTACATTCAATATACAGCTAACCACTGCAGCTTTAACTTATCTGTGCTGTGGGTCTTGGTGTTTTTAAAGTCCAAAGTTGTTTTCCTTTTGCTAAACAGTGACTCCAAACATCCTTTATGTGGGAATGTTATTTAAGCAAAATAAAAATTTTGTCCATTCAACCATTCCACTAGACAGTTTCTCTTTACCTTTAATGACCTGTTGTAAACCACTTGAATGATTAATTTAGGAGAAAATCAAGATAATGCAGGTCATTTTGTAAACCCAAAGATAAGAAGAATCTTTTTCATCTCTGGAACAGACAGCACTTAAGCAGTGCTCACTGTCAGTCCTTCGAGAGTTCAGAAGTGTTTGTCATCTTGTCATTACATAAAGTCTGTTTTCATTGTTTTAAAACTTCTGCCAAAATAATTACCCTGAACTGCTAAAAATTATCAGAAGGAGGTCACTTGAATTTCAGTTTGAATACCCTTGGTTAGACTGACTTTAGGGCATAGGAGGTGGAAGTCCTTACAGATTTACAAACACCTTTGGTTAGCTTAACTTCAAAATAGCTTTAAGTATACATTTTACACTTTTGGCAAGCACATTCAGGGAGTACAGAAGGGCAGGAGACTGACCGTATGTTGGGGTGCATCAAGCACAGCATTGCCAGCTGGTCTAGGGAAGTGATTGTCCTACTCTACCCTGCGCTGGTGCAGCCTCACCTCTAGTACTGTGTGCAGTTTTGGGTACCACAGTACAAGAGGGACACAAAACTATTGGAGAGTGTCCAGACGAGGGCAACAAGGATGATGAAGGGCCTGGAGAGGACGTCTTATGAGGAAAGGCTGAAGTCTCTTGTTTTGTTCAGCCTGGAGCAGAGGAGGCTGAGGGGAGACCTCATCACAGTCTATGGCTTCCTGATGAGGGGGAGCAAAGAGGCAGGCACTGATCTCCTGTCTTTGGTGACCAGCGATAGAACCTGAGGGAACGGTATGAAGCTGAGACAGGGGAGATTTAGGTTGGATGTTAGGAAGAGGTTCTATACTGAGAGGGGGTCAAGCACTGGATCAGGCTCCCCAGTGAAGTGGTCACAGTACTGAGCTTGGCTGAGGTCAAGAAGTGTCTGGGCAATTCACGCAGTCCCATGCTCTGACTTGACTGGACTTGTGTGGAGCCAGGTGTTGGCCTTGATGATCCTCCTGGGTCCCTTCCAACTCAGGATAATCTATGATTCTATGAATTAATCTAATTGCAGAAGTGCTATGCTTCAAACAATAACGTCTCATTTGTAATAATTATTATTTTCTAGGGGTTTTCCTTTCAGTCTGAAAAATTTGCTTCATTTCTTTGTGTATTGCTTTGGAAACAAAATGATTCATACTATTTATTTATTTTTTTTAGATAAACGTACAAGCCTTTAGGAAGTCAGTATATTACTGGCAGCAGGCAACTCTTGAGTTCATCTTGGCAATGAGCTGTAAGTTAACAGCTGGGTCCAGTGCTCACTAAAGTTACTGGAGGGATTTCTACTGATTTCAGTGGATTTTTGTTCAGACTTGATGTGTCTTTGACGTTTGGCACTGAGGAAAGGGCACTGATGAAACAGTCCAGACCAAACACGTAGACACTCCAGTGAAGATGGGGTTAAGAGGAAAGTGGTGTAGTCTTTTTGTTTGTGCCTATGGGAGTGCTTGTCCTCTCTTTAAAGGCAACTTGACATTAACATTTAGAAAGCAAAACATAACTGGGAATATACAGAGGCTAAGGCTCAGTCATAAGTGTAACTTTTGTTTACGGACTGTGGAGTCCTCCTCAGGCCAGTGCCAGGCATCTGTGTTTGACCAGTTTCTGAAGGCTTACATGGAAAATTAGTCAGGCGCAGGGCTTTTATTTAACTTTGCTCTCAAAACTTATTATTTCTGTGGAAGAGCTTTAGATTTGCTTAATTGTCACATGGTCTTTTGCTTCCTTTAATATGTTTTACTTGTTGTATACATGATCCTTTTAGACAATATCTACCATGTCAGACACTGCCTGTTGAAGAAGCTGGATGAGTCCAGAAACTTTCCCAACACTAAGAACTGTCTTTAAGAAAACTGGAAGTTACAAGTTGTCTCCAACAGATGAAGATAGAAATTACTTTCCTACAGACAAAGGAATGCAGGATACTAGCATAGATGGCATTATATTGATGATACCACTTACTGACTATTTTGTTGCCAAATAGATCCAAAGCTCCTAATTAAGGTTTTTTTCATCATAGGTAACAGCTGCTGAAACATCTAGTAATTAATGTTGTGAATGTACTTGCTTCTCACTTCTAGGCAGGAAGGGCATTTCTTTACCAGTTTGGAATCTGCTACAGCAAGGATGAGTGCAAATTTATAGCATCTTTGAGCTTCCCTAGAAGCTCTTCTATTATTTGAGACAATCATATCATTATTCCACAAACAAAAGGAAATGCTAGCCAACTGGAAGTACAAAATAAGCCTTCATATATTTTGAGAGAAGAATAGAGGCTTTTTGATAAATTGCTTTTCCTTGCTGAGCCATCTATTGCTGTAGTTAATTATGAGTGGCATATACAAGAAAAGTCAAGCCAATAAGGAAAGTTTACAGGCAACACTAAGGAAGCGTCCTAATTCCTCTGGGCATTTTAGCATATTGTTGTACACTACTAACCATTTGCTTTCCAAGTGAGCTCACCAGGGTACCAACAATGTAGATGCCTTCAATGGATGCTTGTTCGGGCCTAATAATTACAGTTTAAAGAACAGTTGCCTATGCATTGTCTCAGTTAATATTAAGATACATTTTGTTCCCACAAGAGATTTGACTGTGAGTTGTTTTCTACCAAGTAATATATAATACAGAGTCCTGATGAACAATAGGAACCTGGATGAAGATGTAAGTTTTCGAATTGCTAATGTGGTTGAACAACAAAGGAGTGTCTTTTGGTGTCACAAGGGTCATGAGGCAGTGGAAAAATGTCATGCACAAAAAATAAGTGTCCAAAATACATAAACCTATTGAAAATAACATTTCATTCCTATCAAAGTAATTTATTGCTTATTCTCAGGGCAATTAGCATAAATTAATTGCATATGCATTTCTTTAAAATTTAGACATGCCTTTGCTATAGGGTATGAGAGCAGATATAGTGAGACAAGATGTTCACTTGAACTGCTGTTACCTACAAAATAAAATGGGGCACAAAAGGAGCAGCTCAATAGAAAACTCAGCATTCTCAGAGGTAGCTTTGGTTAATGAATGAACCATATTTCCACATTCATCTTGATGAAGGCAAAGATACAGTGAGGGTAGGTTATATTGCACCATCTATGTGTTAGGTGCTTACTGCATCGGCTAAGCTCTTTCTGTAGTCCAAGAAGAGAGGCAAAGAAAGAAAAGAACATCTTCAGAAGGTGACACATTCCATTCATGTGAGACACAGTCTTCACATATAGTGAATCAATCACCTTCTGGTGCTTGCTGTATCTTACAATGACAGATAGCTTGGAAGACACCTGGTTCTAAGATGGTTTATTTAATGTATACTCTGTTTCACATTCACAGTAAAACTGGACACCTCCTCTCCGAAGCTGACTAGGTTTTGTCACTTTTTTCAGTAATTCTGAGGTTTAACCTAGACCCATGATGAGGGTGCATGAAAGGACTCACTAAGGGCATCACTTGGATGTGTCCAGGAGGCCCAGGTGCCAGAAAGCACTGATGGCAACAGACCTGGCTGGACCCTGTCTGACTCTAGTCTGAATATGATGGAAACAAATAGCAATGAGGTGATTCTGTGCCATGTCCTGGTTCCTCCTGCTACAGCTGCTCAGAGGACTCTAGATGATATCATCAATTAGAAAGGAGGACCCCACTGAGGGATTAGAGGAGGGGAAGGAAAGATAGCTCTACTTGGTTCTACTCCTGAGCTGAAGCAGTCCCAAACTGACTTTCTGTCCTCTGTGCTCTAGGGCACACCATGGCTCTGCCTGTGTAGGTGATATTAATGAATTTTGTCCAAAAAGAAGCTTTAGCACTCTGCATGCATACTGATTTTGCAAAGGAAAACCACAGTCCAGTAAAAATCATCAGGATTCAGATGTCCCAGTCCTATGTCCTCAGATGCTTTTAACTATTCAGAACATCAGTCCTATCAAAAAAGATATCATTCCTGCTCTTTATAAATATCTGCATGATATTCAGCAAAGACAAATGTTTGCCCTGCACATTGGTCAGGGCAATCCCAAGCACAGCTACAGGCTGAGCATAGAATAGAATGAGAACAGCCCTAGAATCATAGAATCATAGAATGGCATGGGTTGGAAGGGACCCCCAGGATCATAGAACTCCAACCCCCCTGCCACAGGCAGGGCCACCAACCCCAGGCTTGGATCTACGCAAGGTTGCCCAGGTCCCTGTCCAACCTGGCCTTGACACTTCCAGGGACAGGGCATCCACCACCTCTCTGGGCAAATCATAGAATGTATTGTGTTAGAAGGGACCTTTAAAGGCCATCTAGTCCAATCCCCCTGCAGTGAGCAGGGACATCTTCACTAGATCAGGTCACTCAGAGCCCCATCAAGCCTGACCTTGAATATCTCCAGGGATGGGGCCTCCACTACCTCTCTGGGCAACCTGTTCCAGTGATCCACCACTCTCATATTGAAAAACTTTTTAATAATATCCAACCTAAATCTCCCCTTTTCTAGATTAAAACCTTTACCCCTTGTCCTACTGCTACATGCCCTCATGAACAGTTCTTCCCCAGCTTTCTTATAGGCACCTTTCTGGTAGTGGAAGGCCACTGTACAGTCGCTCCAGAGCCTTCTCTTCTCCAGGCTGAACAAACCCAATTCTCTTATCCTGTCTTCATAGGATAAGTCCTCCAGCCCTTTGATCATTTTTGTGACACTCCTTTGGACATGCTCCAACAGGTCCATGTCCTGTGTTGAGGGCTCCAAAGCTGGACATAGTATTCTAGGTGAGGTTTTACCGGAGCAGAGTAGAGGGGCAGAATCACCTCCCTTGATCAGCTGTCCAGGCCCCTGTGGATGGCATCCCATACCTCCGGCACATTAACCTCACCACTCACCTTGGTGTCATCACCAAATTTGCTGAGGGTACACTCAATCCCACTGTCAGTATCAGGAGAATGACTGGGGCATGTTAATATGAAGCTCAACAGGATCTGGCAATGTGTGCTTGCAGCTCAGAAAGCCAACTGTATCATGAGATGCAACAAAACCAGCATGACCAGAAGGTCAAGGGAGGTTTATTCTTCACCTCTGCTCTGGTGAGTGCTGCACCCTGCTCTGGAGGCCCCAGTGCAAGAAAGATATTGAGCTCTTGGTGTGAGTCCAGAGGAGGGATCTGAAGATGATCAGAGGGCTGGAGCATCATTCCTATGAAGACAGGCTGATAGATTTGGGTTTGTTCAGCCTGAAAAAGAGAGAAGACTCCAGAGAGACCTTACAGCACCCTTCCAGTACCTAAAGGGGCCTACAGGAAGGATGGAGAGCGACTCTTTATCAAGGAGTGCAGTGATAGGACAAGGGGTAATAGCTTTAAACTGAAGGAGCGTAGATTTAGATTAGATGTAAGGACAAAATTCTTCCCTGTGAGGGCGATGAGGCCCTGGCACACGTTGCCCAAAGAAGCTGTGGCTGTCCCCTCCCTGGCAGTGTTCAAGGCCAGGCTGGATGGAGCTTTGAGCACCCTGGTATAGTGGAGGGTGTCCCTGCCCATGGCAAGGGAGTTAGATGATCCTTAGATCATCTGTAAAGACCTAGATGATCTTTAAAGTTACTTCCAACCCAAAACAGTCTGTGATTCTATGAATTGTTGACATCTATTCACTACAAATCATCCATTGTAAGATACTAAATATAGAAAATTCAGTGGAATGGCAAAGAAAAAAAAAAGACAACCCAAACAATCAACCAAGCAACTTAAAATGCTATAAGATATCCTTAGATCTAATACTTGATGCCTCTAATTTCAGAGTATGTCTAATAAGTTTCCTATCTCTTAGAGTTATTATGGCTATAAGCTTGGGCTTCCTTTCTTTTCAAGATCAAAGTATGGAATGATTAACAATTCTGATTTTTTTTTTCCAGAAGAGTTGATGGAGATCACTTGAATACTGATTGCTGGGAATTTTGCTGCAGTAAACCATCTGGCAGATAGAAATATATTTTCTGAATTGTTTACAGCTTGAATCAGTCACATTAGAGAAATTGCATATTGAAAAGAGCTCCTTAAGAGGCAGAAATATAGTTAATTGAGCATGCATTTCACTGATTATTTTCTGTGAAGGCCTATTGTAGGTCAAGCTGTTGTCATCTACATTAGTTACTCTGCTAGTGATTTGCAAAGGCAGAACCCAAAGAAATGTGATGAGTCCTTTAGAAACCATCAAATTGTCCTGGCAGCTTCATCTATTGAAAATAATTGACCATATATACTAACAGAATATTAAAAAAAATATAATCAGAAAGCTCTGAACTTTATTAACTTTTATTTTCTCTGGGCTAAGGTGGCAGTGACATTACCGGCTTAACCAGAGAGGAATTTTTTATGTTTTTCCTTTGGGCGGTTTTGTAATCTCTTTGCATATTTCAATTAATCTTGATTCATGTTATCATTGATACTAATTTAAGGACTCAAGGGTCTGAGCTCTTTCTTACCTACAGTTCCTTCTTGAGGATTTTTGTAACAAAGAACAGTGCTACAGTATTTCACAGCTTCCAAATTCTGAACAACGTTATAAATACATGAGAACATCTCCCAGGCAGCAGACACCAGTTCAGGAAAGGGTATGAAGCATATTGGCAAATTTATATCACTGATTCTACGTACCCTATCGTGTTTCCTAGATCAGTGATTGTGAGGAATATAGTATAATCTGGATCTGCCAGCTGCAGGTCATTATTCTTGTAGGTAACTGTCTGGGTTCCCTGGGAAGTGTGTTAGAAATAGTGTCAGAATCTGGATCCTGTGCGTGCCAAGTTACTACACTTTCATCCGACTAAGAGCCTATAGGTCCTGACTATTTATTAATTTAAAAAAAAAAAACCCAAACCAGATTAATACATATCTGGTACCATAGAGGTTTTACCTCATCAAGAATAAGAAACGGGATGTGTATATATAGCTGATTAAGTAGAAGTGTTGGCAGGCCATATTGTCTTTGAGCAGCAAGGAATTTTACCCATTTTTCTTCTTCCAAGTAGGAGCCAGTAATTGTGCTAAGGCCAGTTTCTTCTTTCTTGCAGGTTGTTTTCTAATTCTCCTGTTATGTCAAGAAACAAAACCTATGCCAGCAGCCGTTCTTGAACAGGGGAAACTTCTGGGGGAGTAGTCTCCCTCTGTGGAATAGGAGTGAGATATGAGGCTTGGAAAGAAATGTTGCTGTGGGGGCCCTGGGTGTGAAATGAAGGATCATAACTAGAAAGAGGTGTCTGGGTCAGAGACAAAACACAAAGTTGTGACTAGATGGCTCTGGTTGTGATACAAATAAGGAGCTCTCAGGTATGAGGAAACTATCTTGCTCAGAGATGTTATGATCAAGTCCTGAAACACCGAGATCTTAAAAGACTCCCAGTAGTCATACACTTTCTCTGCTCTAAACATTGCTGTTGTCCAGTGAATATCTTTCATCCTGCTCTGTCTGTGGGATCACCTCTACTTTAATGTGTTCTGCCTTGCCTCCTCTGCTTCTGGATAGAACCCAGTGGGTTTTATCCATGTGCCCTCCTGAAATGGTCCATGGGGAACACCTGAGTCATGTGAGGGAGCACAAAGAAACAATATTTAAGAACTTCTGATATTCAGAAATCTTATTCTTTGTAAAGTATCTGACAATAACAAGTGTGAACAGAGAAGGGTGAGCAAAGTTTAAGCTGAGAAGCCAAGTTTCTTGATTTTTATGATGAAGTTTCTACTGGATAGTTCTGGGCAAAGGTTGAGGTATCATCCTGCATCCCAGTATTTTCTGAAAGCATTTCACTAAGAGCCTCAATAGGAGCAGGAATGTTTTTGGGAGGAGATCAGAAAGTGCCAAAAAAAATATCCATGAATGGCTGTTCAGCGTTGCTTGAATGATAATATACACTTGGCATCATTTCACTTGACACTTTACATTAGTTTTGTAAAAAGAGAGAAAAGAAAAATAATTCAAAATTATTTCATATGCAAACAACCTAAACAAAAGAATATGTTTGCAGTGGAGGGATAGGTGCTACACAACGTGGAGAAACTGCACACAGTGTGTATTGAAATAGTAGTGTTAAATGCTGGCCAGTAACATTTTTCATTTCTTGAAATGTCATTTAATTGGCATTTTGAGATTACAGACCACTTTCAGGTTGACATAAAATCATGAAAAAGCTAATTAAAATTTTATTCTTTTAAGACTACACAATCCACATTGGAACCCAGTATGTAAAATAATTAGTTAACACAGAAGGTTAAAAAAAAAATCTTAATTTGGCATTTGCCATTTTGTCTAATGCTTTGAACTGAATTTCTTATACACACTAACTGTGTGAGAAATGACTTTTGAACTTGATTCAGTAAGATCAAAGAAAGTAGCTGGAATTATGACAAACACTTGTCTATTTCTTTCCACAACTGTTAAGAATCTGGTAGGTATTTATTCCTCCAAACATCAAGTAAGGTTATGGCCTCCTTTTCTCTCAAAGAGCTGTTGCAGAGGTTAGATCTGAAACTGAGATTTAACAAAGTAAAAGCCATCCTCTCTGTATTATTTTTCTGAAATAAGTCTGACAGAAATCAATGCAGAGAAAAGAAAGTGCCAAGGCCAAAGCTAATATTCAAGACAGCAGTACAACATCTTACTGAATCTGTAAGCTGTTGTTAGATGAGAAACAATTATCAATTGTCAGTGTCAAAAGAAATAAACTATTAAATTAGATTGGCTATTGAATGTGCTTATCAATGGATGAAGGACATTGAAGATAAGATTGGCAGCCTATGAAGTCAAACCCAATAACACACTGGGTGGCTACAACCTGTTTATTGAAACATGAGTAGTGTTGATTCAAAACCCAATACTTAGGATGAAAATCTTGTTGTACAATGTCTTCAAGTGCTAATAACATCTTTTCTCTTTCTTATTAGTCTAATTAAATAAGCATGCTTTAATTTCTGTCAGGGATTAATTTCCTTCCAGATTTCTGAGTGTGCAAATGATTCAGGAGGAGCTAAGGGATGTATTTTAGGTCTGCAGCATATTTGAACCCTTATTACAAATAACTTTGAAAAAGGCATCACTTTTTTTTGTGTGTGTGTGCGTGTGCCAATTGCAGCTGAGTTCATTTGTCTGGTGGATCATTCTTGCATGCTATCCACTCGCAGAAGTGAATAGCTGGAATTACAGTCTGCAGGTTACCAGCACTGAAATAATTTAGAACCTTAACTTTATTTCATTATGAACAAATCCAGGCTTGCCAAAGCCTATTCCTGCTGCTTTTCTCACTTCATTGTGCAGCACAGCTGTTTTAAACTTCCTAAAGGGATTCAAGGCTGATCAGCTGGTATTTATTGGCTTCAGAGAATATGCTAGCAGTACATACTTTTGATGCTTAAGAAAAAAAAGCAATGTTTGTTATTAAACAGTTTTGGAAAAAGGTTTAACCACATTTAAGAGGGTGACAAATAACTCTACTTTAGAAGAATGAATTTTAAAGAACATTTCTTTCTGTTTCCTGAAGGAATGCTTCTTTTGAAAAGATCAAATTCACAAACTTCTCCAAGAGCCAGTACACCAAAAATGCTTTTGTTACTTCACTGGCTACTCGAGATTTCTTTTCTCTTTTATGTAGTTCCCAAAAGGAAGAGAAGAATGATTACATTTTCCCAAGTGGAACTTTTTTACTTACAAAAGGTGAAGGAAGAGGGAGGGTAAAGCACAAAAATACACTGTGTTCTGTAAGCCTGAAATTCCAAAAAGATTTTCAGGAATCCCAGCTAAGCAAATGCAGTTTCCTAGACCATCAGTGCTATGGAACTTGATGAAAACAAAGGCTGGGTAGTTAGGATGAGGCTTGCTGCCTTTTTTACCAAGTTGCTTTCCCCGTATTTCTCAAGAAGATGACAGAAACTTCGGAGAGTCAGGAGAAGCTTCCTCCCCTTCTGCTGTCTGTTGGTTCTGTTTCTTTCTAACCAGCTTTGCCAATTTCCAACTATTCATGTGGTGAACTTCAAAAACCCCCATAACAACAGGAAAATGAAAAGGATTTAACTATTAATCTCATTGCCCGGGATACATATTCAGTTAAAATGTTAAACAATAAAGAGAAGTCTTGACATACAAATCCAAAAGGACGTGGAAATTGATTGTCTGTCCTAATTAAATCCTGTCACCTGAGAGTGTGTTTGGTGTTTTGTAAGCCCATGTGCTTTTAATGACCTGTGCTTTCTGTTTGGATGAAGAGAATACATTTTCCTTTTATCTTCCTCAGATTTTTTGTTTCATATTCAGCATCTTATTGAGTTAATCTTTTCACATACATTAAGAAGTGCAAGGCCTTAATTGCACTGTTTTTCATAAAACCAGCAATATACAACAGAAACCATGAAAACCCATGGGGTCTAATACATGCCTAGTTGACATGAATAACTCAGACAGTATGCCACTCTATCACTATGTAAATTGTTTTCTTACAATATTGGGAATAGATGAAGAAGTCTGTTAATGTTAATCAAGCCTCTAAATATAAACCATGCCCCTTTCTAAGGGATACTGAAATCAATTTTCTATGACGTGTCTGAGGACATTGTGCACTCTGAAATGTGAGAAGTGGTATAGAATATGGGAAAAGAACAATTCAGTTCTGGAACAATGCTCTGGGTGTATGCACATCACAGGCCACTCCTCGGAGGGTTTCATCTTATCCTCAGAAAGCTCTGAGAAAGGGCAGTGTAATTCCTGGATTTCCATTATTAAATGCTATGATATTTTTCTGTTCTAGCCCAAAGAGGCCTAAAAGAAGTAGGGGGTGTAACTAATGTAATTAACTATGAGGTAAAGCGGTAAAAAAGGAAATCTGATTCTGAGTCCTCCACTCTAATGAATGTGAAGCTCCAACCTCCCTCTTGGGGTTTTTAAAGGAAAAAATTGTGCTGCAGCACTAGGAAATATACATACATTTACCTGTCTTCTAGTTGGGAAAGACAGGAGGAGAAAATGGATATAAATAAATTACATTCTACTTTTATCTGTTTTGTAAACATCTCGCTAGAATATTTCTGACTTGTTAACATACTTCTATTAGGTTTCCATTGGAATATGTGTGTGGAATATGTCTGTGGTTACTTCAAATCCAAAATGGTTAATGTCACTTTTGCTGGTTCATTATGTAGTGATACCTGAAATAATGTTTTTTGGGGTTTTAAAATCTTTCTTCCCTGCTTCTTAAATGATGAGTCACACGTGTTTATGTAGCTCCAGGCAAATAAGAACTGAGTTCCAAAGCCTCCTGTCCTGGTTAAAATTGCTCAGCCTCAGGAAGCCCAATGGTAGACTGAAGCTTTTATAACCACTTTAAGCAGGAAATTTTTGCAATAACATAATTTTATTCTAACTGTATGAAGCAATCTATCTAGTGTGAAACTAAATGCAATTATCTACTGTGTCTGTGGAACACTTGAACATGAAGCAATGACTTGTGTGTAGAGTAATTTAATTTCACATGAGAAGGGGATCAAAATATGCTTTCTTGATTGAAATCATCCTATTTTTTTTCAAACTATTCATTACCTTGAGTCAATCTTTCTTGGCACAAAATTGTAACTATTTAATTTAAATTAAATATATAAATCTTTTCCCCAAAAAACAATTTACATTTTTCTCCCTACTTGTACATTTATTTGAGCTTTTACAGAGAAAGCAAGAAACAGACTTCTAATTTTCATCTTTAATTTATTAATGGTCAGCTTTCTCCTGTTTATTCCTGTGCCAGCATTGTTTCTCTGTCTATAGTACTGAGCTGTTCATATTTTATGAGGAAGAGTCAAGTAACTTTTTAGCTTTTGTTTTACTATATTAAATAAACCTTTTTTTTCATTATAGGTTTATTCTTTTCTTATTTATCCTAAATGACAAAATTCTTCTTATATGAATCATAAAAATATTTTCTGAAAAACCTTAGGATTTATAGTATTTTCAAGTTTATGGTGCATGAGGAATGGAATCCTTGTTTCCCTCCTAAATGTTCTTATATCTAATGCCATATTTGTTGTGTAAGAATTTGGGAAACTAATGTGAAACTGTGATTCATACAGATACTCCCAGGTATTCCTAATCTGATTAAACTAGAGGTTATCACAGAATCACAAGGTTGGACAAGACCTTTAAAGATCATCAAATCCAACCATTCCCACCCTAAGCTAAACCATATCTCTAAGTACCTCATCTACCCTTTTTTTAAACACATCCAGGGAAGGCGACTCAACGCCCTCCCTGGGAAACCTGTTCGAGGCCCCAACTCTTTCAGTAAAAATTTTTTTTCTAATATCTAATCCAAACCTGCCCTGGCACAGCTTCTTGCCATTTCTCCTTGTCCTATCACCAGTCACCTGGCTGAAGAGACCATCGCTAACCTCTCTACAATCTCCCTTCAGGTAGCTGTAGGTGGTGATAAGGTCTTCCCTTGGCCTCCTCCAAGCTAAACATCCC
>VZTU01020251.1:0-47421 GCA_013400835.1 Zapornia atra | reverse complement strand
GGTGGATGCCCCGTCCCTGGAAGTGTTCAAGGCCAGGTTGGATGGGGCCCTGGGCAACCTTGTGTAGATCCAGGCCTGAGGTTGGTGGCCCTGCCTGTGGCAGGGGAGTTGGAGCTGTATGATCCTTGGGGTCCCTTCCAAACCACACCACTCTATGATTCTATGATTCCCAAGGCCAAGCTCAGTGATGGTCGTAGTGCCACCTAAGTGATGGTGGTAGTGCCTCTGGGATAACGTATTTAAGGGGAAACAGTTGCTGTGCAACAGCAATGGCAGCAATCAGAAGAGTGAGAAGGTATGAGAGGAACAACTCTGGACACCAAGGTCAGTGAAGAAGGAGGGGCAGAATTGCTCCAGGCACCAGAGCAGAATTCCCCTGCAGCCTGTGGAGAAGACCATGGTGAGGCAGGCTGTAACCCTGCAGCCCATGGAGGCTAAGAGTGGAGCAGGTATCCACCTGCAGCCAATGGAGGGCCTAATGACATAGTGCATGGATGCCTGAAGGAGGCTTGAGACCCTGTGGATGCCCATGCTGGAGCAAGCTCCTGGCAGAACCTGTGGACCCATGGAGAAGAGAGCCCACACTGGAGCAAGTATGCTAAAAGCACTTGTGACCTTGTGGGAGACCCACGCTGGAGTATTCAGTTCCAAGTTCTGCACCCCATGGAAGGGACCCACCCAAGAGAAGTTAATCAAGAACTACAGGCCAAGAGAAGGACTCATGTTGGAGTTCATGGAGAACTGCATCCCGTGAGAGGAACCACATACTGGAGCAGGGTAAGAGTGTGAGGAGTCCTCCCCCTGAGGAGGAAGGAGCAGCAGAGGCCAGGTGCAATGAACTGACTGCAACCCAAATTCCCCATCCCCCTGTGCTGCTAGAGGGGAGAAGGGAGAGAAATCAGGAGTTAAGTGAAGCCTGGGAAGGAAGGAGGGGTGGGAGGAAGGTGTTTTAAGATTTCTTTTTTATTTTCTCATTAAATTACTCTGAGTTTATTGGCAATAAAACAAATTAATTTCCCCAAGTTGAGTCTGTTTTGCCTGAGATGGTAATTGGTGAGTGATCTCTCCTTGTCCTTATTTCAACCCATGAACCTTTTATTATATTTTCTCCCCCCTCTCCAGTTGAGAAGGGCAGTGATAGAGTGGCTTTTGTGGGCACCTGGCCTCCAGCCAAGGTCAACCGTGGACACACGTACTTGAGTAAATACAGAGCAGATGAAGATCTACTATAACTTCTGGAGGTGAACAAGAGAAAATTAGCCTTTTTGTTCAACAGACATTAGAACAGTGAATTAACCAGTACAGTTCCTGTGTGAAAGGTAACTTGTGAGGCAGATAAAGGAAGGAGAGAAAAGACCCAAAACCCTAATCAAATTAAGTGCAAAGATTAGAGTTGGTTTTGAAGTGATCATGGGGACAGGTACAGGGTCAAGATGAGAGGACAGAAAGGCATCTGCACCTATTACTAGAAGAAACACCTTAGGAATAAGGCCACTAGCTGTGGCTAGAGAAGTGCCTTTGCATCTCGGAGCCAGGGAGGAGCAGAAGGTGAAGAGCTGACAGCAACAGCAATAAGAGACAGCAGAATTGCAGGAGATGGAGGGTACCAATAAGCAGAGGAACTTACAGAAAGGAAATTTTGAAAAACAGTTCTACTGACTCAATCGTAATGCCATGTGGTACATTGTCATAGGTACAGAAATAAGGAGGAAACCTGAACAGAACATATTTTACATTCCAATATTTATAACTGAAGAAGCTATCCACATGAGGTCAATCAATCTATATCATGACTGTGGATTGGTCATTGTTGCATCTACTTTTATTTCCTCAGTCACTTTTCAGACTGTCACTTGGTAAACTAATAACAGATGAGGAATTTGGAAATTATAGAAAAGACATTCATTGCAGAGAACCTGAGTCCAACACACAGAATAATTTTATCTTCTCTGACTGAATAAAATATAACATGAATTGCTATTTTAGTAAAGCCACTTGATGACTTTTTTTGTCAAAGACTACATTGCCTTTGGATCAGAGAGGTCTTTGGTTGTTAGGTATTTACTGACTATTCATCAATGTATGAAAGAATTATGATCATAAAGCAATACAATTATATCATGTCATATCATATTAGGTAATAAATTTATAAATAGTCCTCCCTACTGAAGTCTCCTAAAGGATTGACCACATGATAGATTGCAAGGTTAGAAGTTCTTTCTTTAAGCTGTATGTTAAAAAATGCTTGGAATGAAGCATGCATTTTTATTAAAAAATAATAGAATTTCCTAAGATTTACATCAGACATTTAAGCCTACAGATAATTTAATATGTTTGTAATTATTAAATGCACCTTCTTTATTTTAGAAAGTTGATATATAAAACGAAGAATTACCTCATAACCTCTGGAACTGTTTTGGATTCCAAAATGTGGAGTACCAGGGTCCGTACATGTATTGTGTGCTGGATCTAATGTAAAATGTGAAACAAGACAGATAATAGCGTGTTATGGAAATAATACTTCAAAACTGTTTGCAAAGATTAATTCATTTCATCAATGACTAGTGACAACAAGAATTTAATTTTTAATGGAATATGTGTATTTATATATATTACATTTGTATTTCCAATTACATTTCTAAGATAGTTCATGGTGCTTTGTTTCAGGACGTTATAGTTCTTTGAGAGTATTTTTTGCAGGTATCTTTGGCAGTGTACTTACTGCAAGTGAAATGCTTCTCTTTTTTTAATAATTTTTTTTCCTGTTGCCAAGAAAACAGAAGTTTAAAATGGACTACTGCCTCAGTTGTTGCTGAGGAATGACAGACGTCCTGTCCCTCCCCAAAAGGTATGCCAACAGAATAGAAGTAATTATATGATGATTAGTTTCATGCATGTAATTTAAAGCAGCCTGAAACTATTTTTGATTCAGCAATGTCTACTTCACATTCTGATGGTGTATTTTCTTTGAGTTGCCCAGTCACATCCAGCAGGTAGACAGCAAAGTACTTGGTCTGATGAATCTTTTTGTACTGTGTGATTCCTTATTGGCAACCAAGTTGACTTTTGCGCTGACAGTGCATTACAGACAACACAACTTGGGACTATATTCCACCTTTAACAATTATTTACAATAATGTGTCATGTCATCTCACTCTCAGTCAACTTTCATTTTCAATATTGACCATCAGTAGAGCATAACAATTCAACTGGACTGATATTTACCAAAGGCTTCAAAAGTTAGGTGGATGTTGACCTAATGTGCAAGAATAAAAGCCAAGTATACTCTTGACCTTGAGCTACTTGAACCACCAAGAACATTTCACAAATTATCAGCTGGAAAGTCACTAATAATAGACACATGAAGCTGAATTGACTTTTTAGGTAAGTCTCATATGAAGAAACAGTGGGGAGAAAAGGAAGACTTCTCAAAGTATTTTAAGAAAATTATCAGTATCCATCATTTGCTGTCATACAGTACTTCAAGGAGTAATTTTACTTATTGTTCACTGTTCTTAATTTTATAATCTGTAAATATTTTATATGGTCTAATATTTCCCTTTTACAATAACGTAAAAACTATTATGTAACAGAAAAGCTTATGTTTGATACAGGATTTTCCATGTAGTTCTATATTATGCTATATAAAACATAAATAGAAATGTCAGTACAATATTTTCAAATTTGATTCTTCACAATAAACTTGAGATTTAGCTTTTGTAAACCCTCTTGCCTCCACAACAAAACAAAGATGGAAAACAAAACAATGGATTAACTGGTTCATAAAATCTATGGACACAGTGGTTTTGATTTCATATTAAAGCACTGTATTGAGTGTCTTAATTTTACAAATAGGGGCTGCTTTCAATAATCATGCATGTTACCTTTTCCCAGAATGCCCAGTTCAGCTCTCCCACATAGCCAATATCTCAGCAACAGCAAAATATATAGATGGGTTACAGTCTATAGCTGAATGTGTTCGTTTAGAAGTATCAATGAGAATTTTTTAATTAACAAAATAATTTTCCCTAGCAAGTCACCCCAACTTGGATCAAATGCTATGATATCAGTGAGAGTTACAGGTGTCCAGTATTTCTCTTAGTCAGTTTGGTTATGTGACGTGCTAAAAGCCTATGAGTTGCACATCAGTCAATGAGAAACTGACAATACTTGGCGGTTTATCAGAATTTCAAAAGATCAGACCCAGCATGCTTCATCCTTTTGAGCTGTACAAGCCACTTCCATAAAATCCAAAAAGCTTTTTGATTTAGGATAGATTCTGACAAATGTCTTTAACTCTCCAGTGACAGAATCTGGTCTTTAATCTGCCAGAGTCTTCTATGTATCTAAAAGAGTCTAAAAATAGATGGAACAAATTCATATGCTTGCACTAACTGACATTCTGCATTTCCATCAGACAAGCAATCATGTAAATTCACAAATTACTTCACATGTGATTGTGTTTATCCTAAATTTTTTATACTGAATATACAACCTTAGTTATCTAGTTCTTTTTATATTACACAGACGTTTTTCTATACTTGGAAAGCTAATTGCCAGATATATGATAGTGTAATAGTTATCAAGAATATTCTTAGTAGAAACAGCGTAAGTAATAGCATAAGTAATGGTAGTTATTACCGATACATGTTGGCTGAATTCCACTCCAGGAACCATCTGCTTGACAGAATCTTCTTGAAGAGCCTATCAGAATAAAAGGTGGTCTGCACTGAAAGCTAACTTCAGATCTGTAGGTGAAACTTTTCCCATTGAGACGTCCTTCTGCTGGAGTACCAGGATCACCACAAAACACAGCTAATGCATAAAAAGGGAAAGAAAAAAAGTATTTAAACCCTGCACTTGCTTCAACTGAAGTATTCTACATTGGTTTATGTGCAAGTCAGGCACACTGAATATGAATGCAAATGCTACGTTCATTTATCTGTGTAGGACTGTAGCTCAGATAAATTCTTGACAGCAATTTAAAATTAATTGTCACTGTTACAGTTATGATAAGCATAAAACTTAACCTCGAAAATAGATCTTTTAATTGAGACACTTAAATGCTGATTAGATTAGGATGACAAAGTATTCTCAAAGTAGACAACGTTATATTGTAAAGCTTCAAAATGTATCGTTTTCACATCAAGTCACCCTCAGAAGAGTAAGCTGGAAATTTTTGCCCTAATTAAAAGAAGGAAAAATGCTTGTCAGAGTCCAGCCAAGATTTCAAGTATTGAAAGACATGAGTTGACAGATGTAGAAGAAGCTGAAAAACAAATACAAGCAAGATGTAAGTGTATGTATTCGACTTCAGGAAAGACTAAGGAATTCTGAAAGAAGAGCATGGCAATGAGCCTCAGGGTTAGGATCCTTGTTTTCACCTGTTAATAGAAATGAAAACAAGTTTAAGGGAAGATTTTAAACATGATCAATACAAGTCAAATTGAGAGTATTCCAAAAGATTATCAGGAAGATAAATGGTGATGAGTCCAATTAGGGAATAAGATAGAGGTAACTTTCGGGGAAATTAAGTCAACTATGACTTTAAATGGGCAGAACCACTCGATTTCATGATGAGGTAGGCTTTTTGGAAGAAGAAAGGAGAATCCTGCAGTAGTCCATATATTACTTGATCTAGCTGAGTCCTTTTTAAACGGTGAGAAACTGACCATAGCCCGAAACAACTGACTATAGCTTTGGTCACACAAAGACCAACACAACAGTACTCTGGAAACTTACGCAAGCATTGTGGGATGTCTCCTCGCCAAATTCCTCGACCCTCACAGGAAAGAATAGCTGTGTTAGATAGCTGATAGCCTTCTGCACAGCTGTAACTCACACTGGCACCCCAGCGATAATCAGATCCTTCCACTTTCCCATAGAGTACTGGTGGAGGAGGGCCACAGGTAATTGCTGTGTCACAAAAAGAAAAGTTATAATTTCAAGACTTTGTAGGTTTTAGGAGAATGATACATATCATAACTCATACTTTTGAAACAAACAAACAAAAAAAAATTTCTTGCTGTTAAGTTAAAAAAAAATATTTTCTTTGTTGACAAAGCAGCCTGTAATAGACAGAAAAGCAATTTAAATACGAAAATACCACCTCTAGGTTCAGGATGTCTCTACACTCTAGGTTGATGGAAGGCAGAAGGGTATAGAGCTTGCCTAGTTCTGAATCTCCTCCCTACATATTCATTAGCAATTATTTTTGGCAACAGACTACTGAGCTAGGTAAAAGTTTTCAATAAATACGATTTATTTCAATAAATATGTTTTTACGAGTCTACCATTCTAAATATTTGTATTTTATTTCAAACTAATTTTGCAGCAGTATTTAAGTCCCTTGATATAACTTCGTAATTACTGGTTAAGACTCTAAAACTATTCTGATGTTTTGTGGCATCTGAAAGAGTGCCCAAAGTGATAAAATCTGGAATGACCAAGTTTACATCTACACATCAGTTCTTTCAACAAAGAGCACAACTGTCAAGTTACTCAGTCAGTGATTTTTATAACAAAAAACACAGTCAGTGGAATACATATGCCAAAATTAGTAGGCCAGAATTACACTTCACTTTAAAGCAGAGCTAGATGAGCTGGGAGTCTAGGAGTTTTATAAGCAGAAGATGCCCTAGGCTGTTAAATTTAAGCCCTGAGCTGTTGTAATACTGTTAAGAATTTTCAGCAGGCTATCTTATTTCCCTTTTGGACTCATCCCCACTATGACTCTCATGTTAGCTATTTGTGAACCATGTTTTTCACTACTTATGTCTACATTACTGCAAAAAGGCAATCTTCAATATAAAGTTTTACAGAATTTTGGCCATCTAATCCAAGATAAAAGGGTCCAAAAAGGAAAATGGGTACTTCATTCACAGTATTTTAAACTAAGCACTCTGCTAAACTTAATTGCAGAGTGATTTGGTTCTGTTGTAGTCATTAATGTCACTATTCTGACTGATATGCCCCAGCATATGTGCAAAATAAATACAAATTTTACACAGTTATCTAAATGTTTAGATACATTTGCATGTTAATTATCCCAGAAAAATATTTTGACTTTTTTTATATATAAAGACACTTATCAGTGAATTTCACATATAGTATCAAAACATTGGTCCTAAGCTATTTAAGTTCAAAGGCACACCTTTGCAAATTGGTTTACTCTGGTTCCAAGTGCTGTCTTTTATACAACGCATGGTAGATGAACTGGCAGGCTCCATCAAGTATCCTGGATTGCACTGATAGCTGACTGTCTTATTGAAGGTAAAATCATTTCCAAACTGAATGCCATTTGCTAAGGCACCTGGATCTCCACAGCTGATCACTAGTGAGGAAAAGAAAAAAATTATTTTTTTGCAATAAACTTGTAATTAAACATTGAGCTATGTATAGCTACTGTCTTATATTTTAGTGTGCAAAACAAGAAAAAATTGATCAATATATTTTACACAAAAAAAAAAATTCTAGCTAGAAAGTGATATTTTTGGGGCACTGCAATAGCGTGGGCCAAATAAAGTGTTCCTTAAATACACTAGCTTAAGCTGGTACACTCTACTGCTGTGGCAGATCGTTATGTAAATGTTAATTTTGAGATTACTTTTCCTTTCTTGAAACTGGGATCTTTATCACATTATACTTAATGTGGTTGGTGTAATGCAATTCCAGCCAAGTTATGAAGTCCCTCTTGTTTTTGTTTTTTTTATATTACTGTACTTATGTACTGTGGGTTTGGCCTTGTCATTGAGGCCACTGCCCTCATGGCCTTGCAGGACCATTCCAGTCCTCGCTTGCTTTCCCTGATGAAGTAGCCCCATCTCACTGCTTCCTATTTCCTGGTCCATAGCAGAATGGGTTTTGGTCAGATCTGACTTCTTTGGCTCACAATAAAGACTGACACAGGAATGTATCCAATTAGGTAAAATCTGATGTAGAACTACAGAACACCATCCTCTGTACATGTCACAACAGACACAAAAAAAAAAACCCAAAACACTAAAGGAAAATCTAGAGGAACACCTAGTCTTAGGATCTTAAGAATAATATTGTATTTTCAATGTTGACATTCATAGAGTAAACAAATACAGAAGTTACTTATCCACCCTAGTGGTTAGTTCTGGAAATATCTACCATATATTAAGAATGCATGTATCTTTAGATACATAAAATGGTTATGTAGTTCAAGACAGATGAATGGGAAAAAATGTGTTATTTTATCCAATAAAATAATATTTTTCAGTAGGAAGGCTGGATGACTTACTACTTTAAAGCCTTAGAGGAATTAATTATTTCTGACCTGTGCAGTCTGGAGCAGTGCCAGTCCATGTCCCATTAGCAGTACAGTGTCTAGTAGTTAGGCCTGAAGTTTTGTAACCTTCCCAGCAGGCATAAATGACTGAGCTGGAGAACAATATCCCATCTGTGTATATTATCATACCATTGGCTGGGGTGCCAGGGTTCCCACAAGATACAGCTGTGAAGATAAGGTTCGAAAATAAAAAAAATCCAAATTTCCATGAAAACTGACTAAGTGGGAAAAAAAAGAAACCACAACATGATAGCCCATTTCTTAAAAGCTATAACAAGTTTTACTAATAAAATGTTTAGTAGGTATATTTTTGAATTAATATTGTATTTCTCTTTGTTACCATAATCACTTGTATTTGTTTGGTTTTCTGTTTTTAAAAGCTGATTCAGACAGTTTGCACTGCCTGTGAATGTTCCACTCCACCCAGTACAGTCACTGGAGAAAAGAAAGTTCATTCAGGACTTTCTGACATAATTTTGCTTTTGTTTTGGTTTTGGGCACATTTTTCTGTTTTCTTCCTGTCTTTTTGTATCCCCTCTTCCAATTGTAAGCATGCATAAATAATAAATTAAGACCTTCCTTCCATTTCTTTTTTGTATCAACAAAAGGCCTGTATTGGCCTCTATATCCTTCTGGCATCCACATTTACATTAAAGCAATGATTCTGTTTCAGCTTCATACATTCAAGATTTGACAGTGGTTTACTTTGATTATATGGGTTTTTTTGGATAGGTTAAGTGTTGCTGTGCTTTTCCAGTGGAACAGCCAATGATGAGAACTGAAGAGCATGAAGTGGCTTGAAAGACAGGGAGGATATACTCTCTTGCAGAGCTTTCAGGAGCTGACAATTCTTGCTACCTTTCCTACAGCACAAAGTAGTGTGTTGAGAAATTAAACTATTTAATACATGTACGTATGAGAAAAATTAATGGTTTGGCATATTGTAGTGGATTAGCCTTGGCTAACAGACAAACATCCATGTGGCTACCCATTCTCTGCCCCCTCCTCTGCAGGAAGGATGATAAAGTTCATTAGTCAAGATAAATACAGCAGAATTGCTTATCAATTACCATTGTGGGCAAAACAGACTCAATTTAGGGTCAATTCCTTTAATTCACTGCCAATTAAAATCATAGAATCATAGAATCCTGAGTTGGAAGGGACACATAACAATAAAGTCCAACTTCTGGCTCCACACAGGGCCAGCCAAGTCAGAGCATGGGACCGAGTGCATCGTTCAGATGCTTCTTGAACTCAGTCAAGTTTGGTGCTGTGACCACTACCCAGGGGAGCCTGTTTCAGAGCTTGACCATTGATTTGGATAGGGACAAAAAGGCAAACATTAAAACCTATTACCATTGCTTCATATTTTCTTAATTAAATTTATTGAATTCTGAGAGCAATGATCAAATCTTCACATTGATGTGAATCACAGAATCAAGGAATCACAGAATGGTCACAGATTGGAAGGTAATCTGGTCAAGCAAAGCCACCAAGACACAGTTATCCAGGACCATAGCCAGGTGGTATTTGCCTGTCTCCAAAGATGGAGATCACAGAATCACAAGGTTGGAAAAGACCTTTAAGATTATGAAGACTAACTGCTCCTGTCCTATGCTAAACCATATCCCTAAATACGTGATCTACCCTTTTTTTAAACACATCCAGGGATGGTGACTCAATCACCTCCCTGGGCAGCCTGTTCCAGGCCCTGACAACTCTTTCAGTAAAAAAATGTTTTCTGATTTCCAATTTAAACCTGCCCTGGCAAAGCTTTGTTCCATTTTCCCTTGTCCTATCACCTGTCACCTGGCTGAAGAGACCATCACCTACCTCTCTACAACCTCCCTTCAGGTAGTTGTAGGCAGTGATAACGTCTCCCTCAGCCTCCTCTTCTCCAGGCTAAACTTCCCCAGCTACCTCAGCTGCTCCTCATATGACTTGCCCTCCAGTCCCTTCACCAGCCTGGTTTCCCTTCTCCAGACTCACTAGAGAACCTCAATGTCCTTCTTATGGTGAGGAGCCCAGAACTGGACACAGTACTCAAGGTGCAGCCTCACCAATGCTGAGTACAGGGGCACAATCACCTCCCTAAACCTACTGGCCACATTATTTTTGATACACAACCCATCTGGGAAACCTGTGCCAGTACTCAGTCAGCCTCACAGGAAAGACGTGTGCTTACAGATGTTTAGACAGACCTTCAGTGTTTCAGTTTGTCCCCACTGCCTTTTGTTCCATTCACTCAGCACAACTGAAAAGAGCCTGTCTCCATTTTCTATGCATCCTGCCTTCAGATGTGGGTTGTCAGAAATGTATATGTTTCCCCCATAAGCCTTTTCTTCCTTAGTCTGTAAAGTTACAGCTCTTGCAGCCTTTCCTCAGAGAGATGCTCTAGTCTGTTCATCATCTTAATGACACTTTGCAGGACTTTATCCAGTAAGTCCATGTCTTTCTACTACTGAGAAGCTCAGAACTCTGGATCCAGCACTTCAGATGCTGCTTCACCAGTTCTGAGTTTAAGGGAAGCATCACTTCTAAGACAGTCTGGGATACTGTTAACCTTCTTTGCAGCAAGGGCACATTGCTGATTATATTCCAGGAGAGGTTTAGATTGGATATTAGGAAAAATTTCTTCACTGAGAGGGTTATCAATCACTGGAACAGGATGCCCAGGAAAGTGGTTGAGTTATCATCCCTGGGGGTATTTAAAACACAGGATCTGGTGCTTAGGGACATGGTTTAGTGGTTGGACAGGCAGTGTTAGGTTATAGGTTGGACCTGATAATTTTAAAGGTCGAACTTGACAACTTTAAAAGTTTTTTCCAATCAAAATAATTCTGTGATTCTATGATTAATGTGTTATTCACTAGGGCCCCCAGCTGGATGGCCCTCAGCAGGATAATTAGAATCTAATAGCTATACTCTAATAGCTATAGACTATAGGATTCATTAAAATAAACAACATTTGCCAATTAAAAATTACTGTGGCTGAGTATTACTGATGTTCGGAATAATACCTAAATGTCTTTGTTTTAATGAAGTGATTCACTTTTTCTGTATAAAAGTTTCAAATACTGAAGAGCATTCAATAGGTTGGAAGTTGAACTTTCAGGGGTGAAAAGGTAATTCTCTTCCAGATCTCATCTTTATCTATACTAAACAGGAAATACATGAAGGAGAAGATAAAAAATGGGAAGAATGGGTGCTTTTATTCTTTTTCTGTTTGTGGGGTGGTTTAATTGTTGGGGTTTTTTTTTGGTTGCTGTTTAATCATAGAATTACAGAATGGTTAGGGCTGGAAGGGACCTTAAAGATCAAGTTCCAATTCCCCTGCCACAAGCAGGGACACCACCTCTCACTAGACCAGGCTGCTCAAGTTTCTTTGGGTTTTTTTTCCCTGAAAACTGAAGACTGAAACAAAAAGATGAAGAAAGAAAAAAACAGTGCTATTTCAAGCACCGCTTATTGCCACTGAGTACTTATGTACTATTATACTTAATGTTGTCATTCAAGGGAAGAAGAAAGGACATTGCAAAACTTCAGTTTTCTGCTGGAAATACTGTTCCTGTGTCCACTGTCATTTTCATACAGTTATGGTGATAGCTACACTGACAGGAGATTAGTCAATGTTGAAGAACACTACAAAAGAACAATTGTTAGATGAGGATACTGTGATAAAATCTCTAGGTGGAAAAATATGACTGTGAAAAAATATCTTCTATTTTATCATTTAGTGCAGCAGAAAGCAGATACTGCAGAATCCATCAAACTCATTGAATTAGATAAGGTAACTTTTCAAGCATTCTTTAAAAACAAGAAGGCAGTTCAAAATCAAATCTAAAATCTTCCATTACTACTTCCAATTCTGACAGTGCATAAATACCTGTAAAAAAAATTATTATATTTTTATATTATTCTTAAATGTGATCTCCAGAAATACTGTTGCATTTCTTCTGAAAAAGTGAGCATAAAAATAGTATTTCTCATATTAATCTAACTTACGCGAAAAAGTCACATTAGTTTATACTTAAAGAATCCAAAAGGATTTTATCATCTGTTCAGTCCTTCATGCATAGACATTACATAGGAAGAGAAGATTAATATATTGTATTCTTAGAGAATAGATGACAGATTTATTAATCGCTCAATTTTTCTATCTTCAATCATAAGCATTTGTTTAATTTTACATTTAACTCAGGTATCCATTCTCTATTATCAGGTTCAGAATTATTTTCTTACAATTAAAAAAACCAAAACAACTCTAAAACTTAATGAGTTTGGATGTAGGTTGTCCAGCATTGTATGAACTGCTTGTAAACTCTTTTATATCTAATTTTTGCGAGCAGTATGAAAGCTTATTTCTGTCATAGATTTTATTTTTAATTAAAGAATGAAATTACATTAGTAAATGTTATTCAATAGTGTCATACATGCCGATGGTATCAATACCTACCTTCACATACAGGTTGTATACCTGACCAGGAACCATTAAGTAGGCATGTTCGTTCTGCAGATCCTCTCAGTTGATAACCCATTTCACATGAGAAACGTAGCAGACTTTTTATTTTGAACTCATCCCCTAATCTAGACCCATGAGCTGGTATCCCTGGATCATCGCAATAACCAGGATTATTTCCTGTAAAATACAACAGAACAGAATTATTGGCAGAGACCTTATAAGCAAAAGTAGTGGTAGCAAAGATACTGTCTTGCAAATAACACTACTAACTGCATTGTTCCTATTACAATTAATCATTTTTTTCCAATGCAAGGACATGAAGTCAAAGATGAAAATAGGGAGTGTTTTTATCCTACTTTTTATCTCAGACCTACACAAACCTAAACAGAATGTGATATAAATAAAAGACGAAAGATAACTTGTGAACACAGGAAAAGCTCCTGCCTTTTTTTTTCAGTTCAAAAGAAATTGTTGCCTTTTTAATATAAGTAACATTTTTTACACATGGTATTTTATTGACCAACTTCTATGACTGCTAATAACAAAAATTAGGTAAGAGAAAGAATGAAGAAAATCATATTCAAGTCTCTTAAGAAGGATATTTAGAATACATATACCCACAGAAAAGATTAAAAGATATCTGAGCTTCTGTGCCTGTCAAGAATGGAAAGGACACCTCTTCATTTTCCTTATCCTTTGAATTCCTATGCAAGTATTGTGTGCAATTTAAGAAGAGGAGGAACGCGTTGCAAAACAGACTTCTCAAACATTTCCTCATAGGTCTGATGAACCAACCAGCTTATCAGCTAAAGTAGCTGCCATAGGAAATGCTGCCCAAGATAGTCAAGGAAATATGGTAATTGATGCCATCTGCTTCCCCTTACTCCAAGAAATTACAATTTCACAGAAGTTGTCCACTTAAAACGTGTGAAATAACATGAGAGCTGTGTTTCAAGCTGCCACTCTGGCATGTGTATAGCATGAAACAGACAGGTGGCACATACTATAGCTTGTCAATGCAAAGACTGCAGGAATTCTTGAGGGCAGAAGGATCTATGATTCTAATAGGTTCTAAAATTCTGGTGTTCTCCCTTCCCTTGGTGAAGCCGTGCTGGCTGTCCCGGATCACATGCTCTTCCCTCATGTGCTCCAACATGTCATCCAGGAGGATCTGTTCCATGATCTTCCCAGGCACAGAGGTGAGGCTCACCGGCCTGTAATTCCCTGGGTCTTCCTTGCTCCCTTTCTTATAAATGGGAGTGACATGACCTTTTTTCCAATCCCCAGAGACCTCTCCTGACAGCCACGACTTTTCAAATATGATGGAGAGCGGCTCGGCAACCATATCAAATTGAAGCCATGCAAGTTTATAATCAGACGGCACAGACAAAACAATCATAGCATTAGGAAGGTCTAGACCTTTCTTTATTTAGTAATGCAGATGATTACATATCTGTTGCTGAAAACTGAGTATGTCATCTTAAACAAAAATCTCACCTATCACTTAACTCAAAGACACAAGTGTCCATTACTGCAACAGGTCCTAGGTAACAATAAACCCTGAGATTATATTTATACCATAATGTATTCAAACATTTTAATATATAATAAAGAAATAAAACCCATGCAGAAACGGAGTACAGGTTTCAAGAGATGTACTGGGGACTGTTTTTCATACCCCTTACGCATGAAAACCATTAGCAATCTCAGTTGTCCTGGGTACAGTATTTTTTTCACTGACATTGTGAATACAAATTATTCCCATTTTATCTTCTTAATGGAGTTATCTCCTAGATATCTGACATGGAAGGTGAAGTTATTTTTGTAATTTTAATTCTAAATGCCTTAAAGGAATGATACAGCTTTTTAGGGGTTTTTTGCCTGTTTATTTGGGAGCTTTTATTTGTTTTTTAAATTAACAGTGGTAAAGTCCTCATTTTCCTAAGGAATCTCGAGATGGTTTCACATGATTTTCAAACTTAGAAAATAAAATTTTGAATCAGTAAGAATGTTCTAGCTATACTAGAAATATTTTTCCCATCACAAGAGATGACGTGTGGTCATCTTCAATGTTTTGAAAATTTACAAGTCTAAAAAATAGTATCATATTCATGGCAGATATCTGAAGAGTCTCAATTACTAGTGATTTCTACTAGCATGAGAATTTTCCTCATGGTGGGAAATATTGTGCAGTAGGACTAGAGGGTCTGACCTTAAAAATTTTAAAGTCTTGGTATGATATCAGACCTGGCATTTTGTACTGGATAAAAAGGTGAAAGTGACATAAATGTGGGCTTAAGATAAGCAGGAGAAGGCCAATTCTGTATGGAAACTACAGATAAGATTTTCCTGAGGAGATTCCTTTCACCTCTAAGCACAGAGACCATCTAGCAATGTAAGAAGACTCTATGTAAATTCTTTCCTCCTTGAGTAGCAGAGACCAGAAAAGAACCATGAGTGATTTAAATTAACTTCATTTCCTCTGTATTTCAAATTCTGCTCAGCATCCTTGCAGAATCAGCTTACGAATGGATCATTTTCAATAAGCACTCATTAAGAGCTTTTCAAAGTACAGATTTTAAACACGTTACACCTATTAAAATTAGGTCCAATCTGAATTGAACCCCGTTGAATCACATTAGCACAACAGTGGGCATGTCCAAGAGCTTAGGGCAAGTTGTAAGAAGATTCTATAATGTGAAAAGTTGCAACAATTTTCTCATGAAATTGTCTTCTGAATCGTATCAGGTATTGGGCTTTTTTGTATATACTGAAGTGTATAGACTTGTTTCCATTACAGAACCTATTAATATATAATGGATATCCTTAGCATTTAATCCTCATCTGAGGTTGACTTCAACAAAACTGTGTAATGTTTTATGGCTTCTTCTAAATTTGCATAGTCAGTCCAGGGGAGAATAAACTGGTCCTTTACTTCCTGAAAACAACAATGCAGAGGTTTATGGTACTGGCACATTGTGGCACTAATAGAAAATATTTCCATATATGAAAAGGTGGATATAATATATGAAGCTTAGCATCTCATACATTTGCTGTGGTGTTTTTTATTCAACATTTTTGTATGTGATAAAACTTGTTTACACAAAACAGTGTTCATAAAAAATAAATTTAATAAATGCATTCCTTTTTAAATCAGAACTCCATCAGGCTTTAAATAACAAATTGTAGCTTTTAAATTTTGTAGCATATGATTATAGCATCTAGCTATGGAGTAAAGTTATAAAGTAATGACAAAGATAATGAGACAATATATGAGAATATATCAATAAATAGCTGAGTGGCTACTGGAGAAATTAAAATGCACTTGGAAAAAAACAAACCTAAATATCTGCTGTAGCTAAAAACTGCTTGAGAATAGCCTTATTCATTTAATTGCAAGGTGAACATTCAGATGATGGTACAAGTACCTGAACAGTGAGGGAGAGTCCCACTCCAGTGGCTATCTTCTTGGCACTCTCTAGTAGAATTTCCTATGAGCCTTCGACCCGCTGTGCAAGAATAGTGAATTATGGAGCCATATGTAAATTTGTCTCCTGAAAGAACTGCATTGGCAGGTACCCCAGGATGTCCACATGAAATGGCTAACAGAAAAGAGCACAATATTATAAGATGTTTTTATGCCACAGAAAAAAAAAACATTTTTACCATAACCTGTCTTGAGCATGCATACAACAAGTAGTAAACTAAAACACGACACTGATCTGGTTGAATGGTACGCTGGTTGAATAAGCTACCTTAATGAGCTTGCTTCATTACCATGCAAATACTAGTCCTGCCCCATTTCTGGAAGAAGTTGCAGTGGGTGATCAGAGGTTTTGGAAAAAAATCATATGACAGTCACCTTAATGTGGCCTGTATAATGAGTTGTAGTGAGTATTAAGAAATCTTCTCAGATTATGAAGAATAAAAGAAGCATCCCTTTTTCAGATATCACACTTTCATACAAAGGAGATGTGTGTTCCTAATTGTTTACTCTTGAACTGGAATCATCCATGATAAATGTCCACTTTGGGTTCAAAATGTATATCACCTACCTCTTCAAGCACTTTGCTCTACGACCAAGAGCAATCTTATGCTTGGAAAAAGGAGATTATCACTGATAATGATAATTATTTTTCTCACAGTACTTGAAAAGACTCTAAGTGACTTCATCTGTGAATAAACAGATCTTTCTCATAGAAAGAGCCCTTTTCATTTCACTGAGCGTTTCTTAGGGGAAAGAATGCTTTATTTGTCCTGGTGGTATTTAGGATTCAGATAGCATCAGCAGCAAATTAGCAGCAGCTAATCCAGTAGGTGTTTGAGGAATGTACGCACCTCCTAGACTCATTTGAAAGTTCCCAGGAGCTCAATCTATAGCAGTCAGAGCAAGTTTAGATATTCCTATTCTGAGCAGGGACACCTAAGACTCTCCTTGAGCTCAGCCTAAAACCAGAAAGCCATGTAAATGCTATCAAACTTCCAAAACACATGATGCAGAAAGATGGGTAGCTATGCTAACTGATTTAGATTCCTTATCCTCTTCTGCCCCTTGCAGAAAGCCTAGTCCTGAAAGTAGGAAGGGATCACTGGTGGATCTGGACCACACTTTCATGGTTTTTTTCTAAGAAACAAAAAGCAAGAACATACTTACATCAGTAAAATATTCTTGCAAAACCAACGATTTTATGCAGCTGTTCTGTATTTAAAATTCTATATTTTGCTTAATTATTTCACTGAAACGGGAATAAACCCAGTTTTCAGATTATAGCTCTGACAGATACTGAAAGTGTGGATTGTTCTGAAAATAGAAAGTGCTTTGGTTTTGTAGATATTAGATACATAGTAGTAAGAAGAAAGGAAGCATAGAAAAGAAACAAATTTACTAACCTCATTACACCTATTGATCTTAGTGTATCAAAGTACAAATTTATAAAAGAAATAATTTAATAACCACAATCCTGTAAAACAAAAACTTTAAAACCATCTGAAGTGTTTGGAAATCGAGTATACTTCGATTTCATTTATTATTTCCTATAGCTGCTTTCTACTTCAAAAATCTGATGTCAGAAAATTAATAGTGATCAGAGAAGAAAAATATCTTGCTAGAAAATGAAAGTCAGCTGAAGCTATTTTCTACAGATCTGAAGCTCACTGAATTGATTATAGGAAACATGAGAAGATTTCCTCTCTTTTAGAGAAAAATGTGATGAAGGAAGTTTAAAGTGATGATATGAAAAGACCCTCATGAGCAAAAATTTCCTATATGATTTCATAGATTCATTCTCATATACACACTCCCATACATCTGAAAAGAATAATTCTGAGATAGGCATTAATGGTCTTAGGCTATCAATCTAAATGAAAACATATCGATACTAATTTTAGATTTCCCTATCCGTTTTCAGATATCTTAACAAGAGACCAAAAGGGAAAATTAATATTAAAGTTTCTGGCATTTGAAATAATAGCTCCACAATACCCTCTAAACCCATTTTTAATAATGACAAGTTGCACGACATCTTAATGTTTTTTTACTGAGCACTACATAAATCCTAAAGTCCAGTCTGTTCCTCAGGTTTTTTTTGTCTATCATGACTAAAAATCATGCACTCTTTAATGTTAACCCAGTTGAGTGAATACTTACACAAACACTTTGGTAATGATCTATCCCACAAGCCATTAGCTTTACAGGTCAAAGCAGATGAGCCCAACAGATAAAAGCCCTTCTTGCAATGATATGCCACACTTGTTCCGAATTTGAAACTTTCAGGATAATTCTGCTGTCCATGCCGAATTGCATTTTCCACAAAGCCAGGATCAGAACAGTTTACCACTGTAAGACAAACAGTGCTCATCACTGATGCATAATAGCAATGTCATAAATAAAGTGTAATGGGGATGTTTGTTAATTCAGCAGCAGCTCATAACTGTGGTCCATTTGATATCCTTTGTGTTTTCTATTTGACTTAAATATCTGATATTTTGACTCCTAAGAAAGTATTTAGATCTTTTGCTTTGAAAGTAATTTTATGATATAACATAGTAATAACTAGGATTTTAGTCTTGGACATACAGGTAGTTCAAAGATAAAAAAGAAATTGGAGGAATTTTTAATTGTTCTTTTGGTAAGCTATTTTTGGTCTTATATGTAATATTTACATGAACGAAAACAAGTTAAATCAAAGTAGTACATAGCTTTAATAGCACCTTAAAATTTTCTTATTCAGATTTCCTGTTATGAGAAAACCCGCTTCCAACATTAACGAGAACATTTTCTGCTATTAGTGTGCAGAACAGAAAAAGATGTATTTTATAGTGGAGCAGGAGGAAGGGCAAACACCAAAAAGCATCGTTATTTTTCAGATGGCAATTTGAAACCTAAAACATCATGGGTTTTTTCATGACTGTTTAGTTTTATATAAGGTATATCCACCCTCCCCAATCTTTTCTGTATATCCTGCTGTGAATTTGATGGTTTCTTGGTAGATTATGATGAGACACTGACATCTCCATAGCAAACTCTCAACTTTACTGTCTACTCATCTGAAAAGCTGCCTGAAAAGTTATAACTGCATCCTCCTCCTGGCCTGTCTTCACATACATAATGGTATAAATAGTCTTACCGTATTACTCGTATTATAAATTGCAGCTCATCAAACAATGACAGGAATCTGCCTCTCAATTATATAATCCGGTTCAAGTTAAACTTCATGAAAAAGGAAAATAATGTAGAAGAATGCCAGGTAGCATTATCATTTTAGTGGTACAACATACAGTGTCACTAATACACTGTTTTTTACTCTCAAATCATACTTTTTTCAAAAGATTGTTTTATCATACATATATTTAAATTTACTGATTAGCTATTACACTAAAACAAGTCAGCTTTTGCAAATGTTCATCCATTGAAAGAATGTTTCATTCAATCAGCTAAAAAGTATCAGGATTTTAAAGAAACAGTAACATTCTAGAATTTAATATTGGATTAAAAACAGTTAAAATTGGTTTTATTTCTCTTTTAAAGGCACAATCTTAAAATATTAAATGTTCACCATTTCAATCTTGCAATGGATTCTATACAAGTATACACTTATATCTAAAGAATGTCCCATATGAATTGAAATTTTTCCATCATAAAATTTATTTTAGAAGTAATATTTGGACGTGGGAGAGAGGAAGAATACTCATTGACATGAAGCAAATCTATATGCCATTCACTAATGGTTATTAAAAACACTGAAGATAATACTGCACAGAAAAGCAATATGTGTTTTTAAAACATTAGGTACTACAATGAAGTACATAAAGCATTAGTAAGGCTAATTTCTAGACTGAGTGGGTTTTTTTTGGTTTTTGGTTTGGTTTGGTTTTTTGCCTGAGGAGAATTAAAACACACAGTATCCTAATTGAAACTATTCCCATTCTGTTTTATGGTTGATCCTATGAAATAATTCACCAGAGAAGTTACATTCAGCTTATATTATAACAGTTTAGCTTATATTTCATGCTACCCATGTTTACTTAAACTTAGATTTTTAACCTTATGAATGCTATACATGAATCAGGTTATGTGCAGGTTAAATAAATATGTGTTCACACTGAGATATAATTGACAGAAAGAGATACCTTTTTACCTCATTTTTTTCTGACCCATAAGAGGGAAAAATTAAAAGTCCTAAAATCTCATTGCTCTTTGGAAATTATGAAAAATTTGGATGTGGAAGCCTATCTCTCTACTTTCTTTGAAGATCCCTGAGAATTCCTGCTTCTGGGGATCTCTAAGAATCGTTTCATGAAAATAATTCTTTAATAATTTTACATTATACACAAAAATATATATTTCATTCTTTGCTACTGGTTTTTTTTTCCCTATTATTACTAATCACTGACAACCAAGTCTAATTCTTTCACTGGAAATGTAAATTAGCAATCTATAAGGGAAAGTTTGTAAAACATACAGCCGACAGACATGAAGTGTTAGCTCTCAGAAGAATGCACACTGCATCCAAATTAACTCTGTTTCTTAGGCAATTAGAGGTGGTACAGTGCTGTGCAGATGCTGCTGCAAAGCTGCATCATCTGCATAGTTATAAGTTGTCTTTCACAAACATATTGTTGATCTCAAAGCCTCTACTTATGTATATGCTTAACATCTGAAGTTACATCTGTATTGATACAAAGTACAGAATACTACCACCTGCTCTCTAGCATGAGGCCAGCAGACAATGGCCACATCTACCCTGTTGTGCTCTGCTACCCTCTGGATTCAGGTGAATTTCTCTGAACTGCTCATCAGGAATGGTCCTGCTGTCCATGCCAAACCCTGAACCAGGCTCCCAAAAAATTCCTGTGGTTGAGCTACTCGGTTCAAATGAATTTTTTTTTTTGTAACCTTCTTAATTAGTAGAGCCAATTAAGTTCCCATGCACAGGCACTGTTTAGTTTAAATGTATATGTACATTTAATTTCTAATTCGGGAACGAATGTTTCACAATAATTCTGTTTAGCTAAAATTGCTATTGTTTGGTACTGCAGTTTTGACACCCAGCTTCACAGTAACACAATGTAGCTATTGTCACCCACCATATTGTAAATTGATGTTCAAGGATGTATGGAATATTTGTGCTGGTACAGAACTGAACTCTGGTTTTCTGAGACCCATGTCTATGCTCTAATTATTACATCATTTTGCAATGAAACTGCACACTGAAAACCAACTACAGAAAAAACCCACTTTTTATTCTACTGACATCTACCTATTTTAACGATCATCTTGATTAACAGCAAGAGCAGCTCTTTCTTTAAATAATCTCTATATAGAAAAAAACATGGAAATTAACTCTCTTTTATGACTGTAAAAATACTCTAGAATAAAAGCCAAAAAACCTCTAACAGTTCAAAGATTAATCAATATCAATTTATCAATCTTACTAAAAACTTTTCTGTATTATAAATCTTATCCTGGTGCAATTAAGACTCCTTTCTGCACTCACACAGATCCACACTACAGCTGCATGCTCAGTAGTATGAATTTAATATTACCCACGTTTGTTTTAATTCAGTACTGTGGCATTAGAAATTGACTATGCACAGCTTCAACAGTACATATACTTTTACAGTGAGATTTTATTAACAAAAAACCATAAAACTAGTGGAAATTTGCATGTGGACACATATTACTAGACTATTATCCAAGCTAAAGGACAGGATTCACATTGTTTGTCTACCTAATTTTTTTTTTTGTTATCTCAAGATTTCTTTTACAAAAGTTCTTTAACCATAATACTGAAAGCTTCCGTTATTTCTAGATCAAAGTGATAAACTGTGGTTTTAAAATAAACAGTGAAATACTGCACAGAGTAAAATACTCTAAAAGTAAAAAGCAGGAAAATAAACAGTGACATGAATTTGTTCACAAGAAAGCAAAAATTTTTTTTTTCACTTCAATGTATTGAAAATAACTATTACTGCACTCAAATATGCACTGGTTTAACTGAAATAGAACATTTAAAGTATATGGTCAAATACTTTCAATCTTGATATCGGAATGTTCTATTGAAATAGAAGAAAACTCGGAAGCATACTGAGAAATTCTCACATCTATTGTAGATTTGCAGATTCATGACTAGGCATTGTCAAAAATTCTTCCCATCCTATGGCTTAACTCAAGTGCTTCCCTAGGTTTAATTTTTAGCATGCATTCACATTGTCTGTCAATTTTTTTTACTGCTGTTGAAATTATTAAAACAAACCAGAAGACAATATAACTACTCAAAGTTGAAACTTAGGTTGAATGAGTAAGCACGCCAAGTTAGCTTCTGAAAAGACAGTATTAGAAATGAAGAACAGACAATTTTGTTTCATAAAGATGTGCTGCCCTAAAGCTACCTCAAAATCAATTCTAACTGAATTATATTTGAAACACAATAGGGATAATAGAAAACCTTAATTCTCCATACAGACCAGAAATGTTCAAGGAATATATTACAGTCTCAAAATATCAATTTGCCTGTATGATACAGTTTTATTCTTGAACCAATAGTATATGTTTTGTCAACTCAGTGATGAATAAAATACAAAAGTCACTGAATGCCTAATTTATGCATGTGCTCTATGCAATAAAATTGTTGTATCACATGTGAAGTTTTATCAAATGATAATGCAAGGAATACTGTCCCTCAAGATAAAAAGTAAACAAAATTATGCCTGCAGTGCCATTTAACATCAGCTATGGGGATGGACACACACACACACACACGCACACACGCACACACGCACACACACGAGTGTGCTGTTGCTCAGAAGGGATGCAGTAAGGAGTGCTTTAGACAAGGATTTGAGTTGGCCAGCATACAGAACTAAGGCAGTAGTTTCCCTGATTGCCTTTCACCCTGGGGACTCAATTGTAAATCACAGTGAGAGTAGACGGAGATTGCTTTCTCTCAATGACAGCTGTCAAGGGTTACATGGGAAATGAATTCTGGCACTCTCAATTTAGTCTGTTGAGAAAAGCATGAGAATGCTTTAAGTCTGCCCTGATGACTTTGGAACCTCACGCTGAATAGATTCAAACCCGTGAGAACAAAGAAGTGAAAAGACCATGTCAGGGTCCTTTAGGCAGTTTTCTGTTTAAAAGTTGAACGATTGTCAAAAAGTACATCACTCACAGTATTTCATTTCTTGATTTCTTTCTCAGTCTTTTTTTTTTTTCCTTGACAGAAACAATGTTAAGCTCCTTTTTAAAAATTTCACACCTGTTCAACAGTGTTTTTAAACTTTTTTATTTGAAAAGTATTGTATTAATGTTGGCATCTGGAACATGTACAGGGATTGGAACTCAGAGTGAACAGAAGTAAAGAACTCACTCTGACTTTATGACAAATTCTAAGAAAAGCTGACTACAAAAAAGAAGGCGCTGCTTGTGAAAACATGATTACAAAATTTACAGTCTATGGAATTTTAGTAAAGTTCAGTGCAAAGTGAAGAATATACAACAATGGTAACTGCTCAGTGAAGTAAAGCAAAAAAATAAACCAAAACCCCAACAAATGCACAAATGAACTGAAATAATTATTTAGGAAGCAGCATATGTTTTTTATTTTACATAAATTATTAAAATATATCCAAAATCTAAGGTACTAACATCATGTTTCTGGTTAACCTAGACCAATGAAATATTCACTGTGATTAATGTAGTAAAAATGTTATTGATAATAGTGCAAATTAACACTAATAATTTGCTAAATAGTGTCTCAGTATAAGGAAGACCTTAACTAACATTAGTAAGTTCAACAAGATATATAGTTCACATTTGCTTATGTGTGAGATGAAAAGCTAAGACACACACCAATTTTAATTGCATTGCAAAGTATTCATAGAATCATAGAATATTAGGTTGGAAGGGACCCTTAAAAGTCATCTAGCCCAAGCTCCCTGCAGTAAGCAGGGACATCTTCACTTGATCAGGTCGCTCAGAGCCCCATCAAGCCTGATCTTGAATGCCTCCACGGATGCGGCCTCCACCATGTCTCTGGGCAACCTGTTTCAGTGATCTATCACCCTCATACTTTTTCCTAATATCCAACCTAAATCTCCCCTTTTTTAGTTTAAACCTGTTACCAATTGTCCTATTGCTACATGCCCTATATTGCCAAACATTCTATCAGAAAATTTCTGCCAGAGTGCTCTGCTAACTAGCTAACTCTATACTAAAATAAAATGGAAGAAGTATGTTAAAAGAAATACCGTGAAGATGCAGTTACTTTTTTAAGCTTTGAACCGAATTGTTTCAATTTTCTAAAGCAACTCCTTTTATTTGAACACCAGATTGAGTAACTCAAAAAATATGCATTTGTCTCTTGCATATGTATGAAATCTCTTCTTCCTATTCCATCCCCAGCATGAACCTAGACACATCCGAAGATGCTTACTTGTCTTAGCTCTCCAGATGTGTTGCCTATACATAAATTCATTTGTGGGTATCATGTACAAGCAGTAACTTTTTTCATAATATTATGAGCAGTGGGGACATGTCTTAAAGTCTTTCTCTAGATTTTTCTTAATCAGACATTGTTTTTCACATGTAAGAGGAAGTCTATTCAGTTGCCCCAGAAGATGTTTCCATTACCTTTTGAGATGGTTTTGCCGGATCTCCAGGCTGATGCCAATCCAGAGAGGCAGAGGAGTAACTTTAAATCCTGTATCATCTCTACCAGCTTTGGTAAGTATTTCAGACATTGTATGGCACCTCATCTCTTTATTCAGGAAACTCATACAAGTTCTAATTATCCCACTGAACGATGTCAACATGATGTCAACATGAACAGATTAGGTATATCTAATATTCAAAGTATGCAGAAGTCACAACAAAGGCCTCTGATTTTAGAAAACCCAAGCAAAAAAACCCACAAAATTTTCTCTGCTTATATGAATCCTTGATACTATCAGAGATGGAAAACTGCATAGAATCAGAGTTACTTTAACTTTAAGAACTGGTCATCCTACTCAATCTCTTCCATCCTTCTATCAGCTGTCATCAGAAAGGTTATTTTTCTTGTCAGCGAAGGAGTGGAACATATTATGACTGGTTCAAATTATATACTCACTAAAGAAAACATGATAAAATTGACAGTTCCTTGTAGATATCATATTCTTGGTACAATAAAAAGTCTGACATAACTTTTCAAGAATCTATCAGTAATGAGATAAAAGAGAAAAGCCTTTCCATTTAGAAATTCAGTACAAAAGCAAGATAAACGAACTAAGAGAAACATAAATTATTTATTGCTGCCAAATAGTGTGGATTCAGTGACACAGACTAGAGAACGTGAGCTAGCTCAAACCTCTGCAATCTTGCCAGATGGATCTTCCCAGTAAAAAAAATTCTGTTTTTAAGAAACATGTTTTTAGTAGGACAAAAGCTCTTAAATCTCATTCAGAATAAGATATAGTGGATTCTGAAGGGAACAGTAGCAAAGGATATAAACTCTTCCTGACACAGATTATGACTCTGACACTGCTTTATGAACTGGCAGCAGGTGATAGAAGTTTATCCAGTGCCAAAGCAAAGAAAACATAGAAAGAAAAGCTTCTTGCAAATCTTAGCATTCTTCTAAAAGATCTGGTGAATTGTGGTTAATACAGCAGTTCGTACTTCAAGAATAATATATGAAAGATGACCTGCAGTGCAATCAGGACTGCAGAGCCCTGATTCAGTTCTCATTTAGGTGCTTAATTATTATGAAAAGTAGAAAGTGCAAAGACTGCCTTTCTGTGCTTCCAAAGACAAAACAATAAAGGGAAAAAATCCATACTGAATGTGGTTTTTTTGGGATTTCAGATTTTCATAGTTAGTTCTAGGGTAGGATAATCAGACTGCACTAACTCCTACTCAGGCAGATCTGACAAAGAGAAGAAAGATTTGGCTATCGGAACTTTTCGAAGCCATTTAATACCAGTTCAAAGGCAAGTAGACTGACTATTTGACATGTTCTTTGCCAAATAAATAACTGCAAAGTTAAGAGTCCATGAGATGAAAAGCTCCTGTTTATACAATTTTAAAACCATACTTCAGTGATCTCAACATTTCAGAAAAGACTATTGCAAATATTGTTTTAAAGGATTAAATATAATTTTAAAATCTGATAATACTGTGCCAATAATTAAAAATGGATTTTTTTACCTCACAAAGTCTCTCAATATCACAACAGGCCATTTTTTTACCTGTTAAAGAAGGAGTAAGAACAATTTTTTCCAAGGCACTGGTGTTTTAATTTTTGTATTACCTCAGAAGAGAGAATCAAAATCCAATATTAAAAAATTAGTTCATCTTAAAGGATTGAAGATTTTACTTGCTCCGCCAAAACAAGTTGCCAGAACAGTGACAAACTGATATATTGTGTCTACCACCAATGAAATATTTTTTTAAATTTTCAGAATAACAGCATTCTGGAGTAGGGGAGCAATACTACTGTAAAGCAGTTCAGTCCTTTCAGACCGTTTATGATATACAGACAAATTTAAGCACGTTGTTTCATACAAATTTTTATCATATGTCTGTAGAGTAGAATATATGATCTTTTGTGTGCACTGCTTTTTTATAAGGAAAAAAAAAAACAACTTACGTAATTCTTTGGTAAATTTCCTGCCAGTGACTTATTAGTTACCCTCCTACTGATGCAATAGATGGAAGCAATGTATCATTGCAAAAGAGCACCTGAGGACTGCCTAGCTTTATTTTCTGAAAATACTGTTGCCCATATATACATAATAGCTGACTGGCAAAATTGAAATAAAATAAAATAAAATAAAATAAAATAAAATAAATCTACATAGCTTCAAGCAGTAATCCATATTTTGTAGTAAGTACAAGTAGAGTCTCAGTGAAGTGAAGCCAAGTTCATTATTGACTCAAGTGAACTTAACCGAGGTTTCAAAGAAAGCTCATATGTAAAATCTCTGTTGAATTAAATTATACAGGTTTGCCAGAAACATCAATCGCTTCCCAGCAGCATATTTAAGGAGCTGGAATATTTACTTTCTTTCTTCAGAAATTCATAATTCATCACTAACAATGAACTTTAATACAAATGTTTTTCACCCATTTCACAAGGCAATTTTAGAGGGAAAGGCATATGCCAGAAGTGATGTTACTTGCTTTCGGTAAGTTCTAATAATTTCTTGAGTAAATTTGATATAAGCCATTTAGTTGTTAGAATTTTATTTATTTATTTGTTTGTTTTTAGTTATGGATGTAAAATTTTAATTTCAGCATGATTTCATAAGTGAACTTTATTTTAATAAATCTAACCAATAAGGATTTTTTCTCTTCTTGCATGTAAACAATGTCATTCAAGAATAGTTTACCTCCTTTTTTTGGCAAAACCCTTCTCTAATAATTTTGAACTATGCAGGTTTATCTTTTAATCCAAACTATATCAAATTATAAATATACCCTTGTAATTATAACAAAAATATATTACAGCAATTTTCAAAGCATATTACCCAAAAAGTAAAAATCTTAAATTGTGGATTAAATTCTGCTCTCAATGAAATGATGTAAATCTAATTATGCTATGTGGTTATAGGGAGGCAGTTAACAGAAGAGAAGATTCCCAGGAGAATTAAACTAGGTAGATGCATGCAGGGAAGTCTTCTTAGATCAGATGATCTAATTTACAGGCTCATAATATGGTTACATTTTATCTTAGTCTGGGAGAATGTATTTTAATCTGAAAAACTTGCAGCCTGTTTGGTTTTATTAACAGTGTTATGTTGTAGCCTAAAACAGTGGGATCAGAAGAAGAAGTCTGGAGACGCCACATACCATCTCAGTAAGAGTCTCTAAATGCTTCTGTCCAAGTCAATTATACAGAATTATAACAATTATTTTAACAGTTGAAATTGGGTCAGCTAAAGCAGTCTTCTAAGAGCTTTGTCCAGTCAAGTTTTGAATACCAGTAAGAATGGGGACTCCACAACTCTCTGGGCAATCTTTTTAGGTGTTTGACTACCCTCAAGTGAAAAAGCTTTTTCTTGTGTTTCAGTTTGTGCCCTTTGCCTCTTGCCCTTTCACTGCACACCACTAAGAAATGTGGCCATCTTTTATTACACTACCCTTTATATAAACACTGTTAAGACTCCTCTGAGACTTCTCTCTCTAAGAAGAACAACCCCAGCTCTCAGTGTCTCCTCAAATCACAGTTGAGTCCATAGAATGCTAGAAGGGACTTCAAAGATCATCTAGTTCCAGCCCCTTGACATGAGCAGGGACACCCTCTACTGGACTAGGTTGCCCAAATCCCATCCAACCTGGACTTGAAGACTTCAAGGGAGGGGGTATCCACAACTTCCCTGGGGAACCTCTTTCAGTGCCTCATCACCCTCATAGAAATTACTTCTTTCTTAATATCTAATCTAAATCTACCCTTCAGCTTTAGACCATTACCTATTACTACATGCCACAAGGGAATTTTGTGTTTCTGTGAAAATATATATATGGAAAAGGGCAGAAAACAAGTCAGAGAGAGCGGTAGGGCATAAAAAAAAAAATAGTGAGAAACAATAGAGAGAACACCAAGGTTAGAGGAGAAGTTAGTCCATGGAGGAGCAGAAATTCTCTGCAGTTAAAGTAGGATGCACACCAGAGCAGATGGATACTCCCGAAGGAATTGCAGCCTGTGGACAACCCACACAAGAGAAGAGAAAAAGCTTGAAAAAGAAGAAACAGCAGAGAGAAAACACTTCATACTGACTGCAAGGTCAACCCATCACACAAAGTAAGACACAATGCTAATTCTAAAGACAGTTAATACAACATTTTAAAAATTCATGTAATCTTAAATATTCAAAATTTCTTGATCAAAAATTGCATGTAGTAGGTCAGTGGTATAGAAATACTCTAATGCTTAAACTGAAGTTGCTATTATCTATTCCCTTTGAAATACAACTAAATATCTTTTAGTGCACAAATACATTTATAAGTTATTTTTGCTCAAGACATTATATTCCTTTACAGAACCCGGAAGTAGATTTCTTAAACTTCAAACTTTATGACCTAATTTTTTAAAAAAAAATTAAGTATCAACATAAATTTCAAGGCTGATCACCCCTGAAACTAGAGAAACTGCAAACTTTGTGACTTATCTCATCTGTAAATGTCAATTGAGTTAATGCTGATGAGCTCAACACTCATGTAGTAGTTTGACCATCTAATTTTTTGCCAATATTTGAGACTTTCTCATGTTCAACCAAGGCTCTGAGACTCTGCATTGGTTCTTTACTTCTTGTACATCCCAATTTTTCTAATTTCTAATGCAAAACCAGTGACATGTAAGTAATTCTTAACAGTTTTAATTGTATTTAAATAAAATTCTTGCTGACACACAAGATAGCAAAGAATCAAGTTACTTCTTTTATGTTGTGATTACATTCTCCCAAATCACACACTAACAAATCTTCCAGTATAGAACAATTAAATAGCCATTCCTATAATTATACAAAGACTTAAGTTACACTGATTTTTATAACTCTTAATATATATTAATCAGAGTTCCTAAAAAATTGTATGCTTTGTAATACAACCCTAGAGTGAGGCACCAGACAAGCAGTAAGTGACAAGATTAGGTGAGTCCTCATGTTTCACAGTAGAAAAAATACAAGTAAGTGACTGAAAAATACCTGTTTCTATAGAGAAAGAAGTACTAAATGAAGGGAAGTATGAAAAGGCACAGAGTGAAAGGTGAAAGTCCAACTTTATATCATCTGCATAAAACAAAACTACATACTCAGCTGAGAGAATTCCTGTCCACTCCATTCTGACAGCAGTTTGCTATTCTTAAGTGAATGGATCTTGGCAGAGTTGCCCTTCTCTTTTTCTAGTGAGGATGTCTCAAGCTGTAGCTCTGTATGTAACTCAGTTCATAAATGGGACTGAACTTCAGTAAAATCAGGCATTGAATCTCTCCCTCTGATGGGCAAAACAGAACAGATCTGGACTGCATCTACAGAATATGTTTTAAAAAATGTGTATTTTCAATAAAGAAAAACCTTACTTAATTCCTTCACAGATGAGATGGAGTTTGTTCACTAAAATCTAGCAATACAAAAGAGTATTAAAGGGGAAAAAAAGTACATGAACCTAAATAGGAACAGGTTGCTAATTCCTGCTTCTCTGTTCCAATAATTATATTGCTGTGCTAGTTAACACACTTGAATAGATTCTGAGGGTAGTGACTGAGGGAATTGCCATCTCTGTATTGTTTTAATGAGAATGAAAGATCTAATTCCACACACACTGAGCTTGAAATTGCATCAGCTCTCTGAAACAATATGATGAGCTAATCACCAAAGATAATTATTATTCTTAGGAACAACCATTGTAATACAATATGATTTTTAATAAACCAACAGGTGGACATCATAAAGCTACCAATACCTGGAGTTAACTTCTTTTACATGATTTTTAGTCCTAATGTTAGTGTCCTTAGGACAACTTGGCTGACTGCAATTTCCTTTAGCTCATTAAAGACAAGCTACAAAGGAAGAAAAGCATAGCACTTGCATTGATTTAACATATAAGGGATCATTTTTTCAGTGAAAGAAAATATTCGAAAAAAGCTTACTAGCCATTGCATTTCTGGAGATGTTATTTCATCTGCTTTAGTATTAACCCACTTTTCAACAAGCTGTCTAACTTTGACCTGTCTAATCAGAGAGAACAACAGAATTCCAGACCTGTATTCTCAACAGTGGAAGATGAGATACATTAGAAAATGTATTTTAATTTTTTTAAGTAATCTTTAGTGTCTTAATCTTACAGTCAGGCATGAGATACAATCTATGTAAATGAACTGAAAAATTCATCAACCTTAGCCTCTTTTATAGCCAGAAGATATTAATAAAATCACAGAACGGTTTGGGTTGGAAGGGACCTTAAAAATCATCTAGCTTCAGGCCCATGCCAAAGACAGGGACACCCTCCACTAGACCAGCCATGTTGCCCAAAGCTCCATTCAACCTGGACCTGAACCTTTTAAAAGGGCTTCTTTTTTTCCTTCCCTGATACATTTGATGCACAGGTTTCTTCATAACATAAACCCTTAATTTCATTCTTATTTTTCAAACTTGTCCACCTTAATCAGAGCACACTAGTAATCAAGTTCATACATATCTTCACAAAAACCCCAATCTGATATAAATCTTACTTTTAATTTTTTTTCTGAAAGAAAAGTCAGAGTTCACATGTATGAAAGCTATGAACATCTCTCAGTTACTGCTAGGATTTATGGAAGAATTAATAGCATTTTGATGCAGGAACATTCATTTGTATAACTATGTTTTGATAGGAGTAATTGACTATTTATGGAATCTGTACATAATTCAGGCTAGATAGCCAACTGTGATTGATCAATGTAACATATTTGTTTGACACAATGTACACTTTATATGTCTATAAAATAAATGGTAGGGATGGCAGTCTAAGAATTTTGAGGTAAGATACTGAAACGCCTAGGCTTCCCCAGCGCTCAGCCCTAACTCCATTTTACAATAAAAATGCAAAATCTCAAATAAAGGTTGAGGTAATTTCCAAATTCAGGTTTTTGAATTATATCCCAATATTCTGAAAATAGGATTATGCCTGAAATAAGTCATTAGAGAGCAGAGAATGTATGAGAAAGTTTCTTACCTCGGCAGTTGGGTAAAGGGCTACTCCACTGCCCATTGCTTCGGCACTGCGCTCGAGAAGCACCCTGAAGTAAGTACCCAGTGTTGCAAGTAAAATTCACAACATCATTTAAATTGAATTCACTGCCATTAGTCATTCCATGAGCTGGATTCCCAGGATGTCCACATGTAATTGCTGTTAAAAGAAAAATAGGCAGGCTAGCATCTAGCTGAAACGTAGATCCATGGAATCACTTGCAGGTTGGAGCTCTTCTGTGTTTTCTTTGGAATTTGTGTTTCATATTTATACCAGAAATTGAGGGAAAAAATAGGATTATATTTATTCAGCATTCTTAGCTGAAAAATTTTTTTTCAATTAAACTTTTAGAAGCTACTTTTTTACGTTATCTTGGAAGTTGTATTATAAATATTTATATATATGTATATATGCATTTTGACACCCATCTGATATGTATCAGACATTAACAATATAGAGAGTTTATTATATCTCCTAATAATGCTTTTTTTGTCTGTTTGTTTTCATGTAAGCTCTAAAATGTAGTAGGGCCAAACAAATTGAATGCTTCTGAGCATTCAGGAGTTCTGAAGCATTCCTGTTCCAAAGTTCCTGAGTTGCTTTACTGAAGTAGCGAGTGATCCTTTTAACTGTTTTTCTTATGGCCATGGAGAAATTATTGTTGGGAGTAAATCCTTCCCATTATGTTTATTACATGTGTTGATTATGCTTGAAAGATAAACAAAAAATACACGTTACAGTTAAGCTCTTGCTTTCCTCATGACAAGACACTAAAATATTAGAGAAAAACATAGAAAAGCATAGATACTGACAAAATAATATTAGAAAAAAATATAAATATACATATATATATATACCTGCTCATGGCAGGGGGGTTGGAACTAGACGCTCTTTACCCTCAAACCCAAACCATTCTGTGATTCCGTTTTTATGATATATATATATACACATATGTATACACACACACACACTTCCACATTCTGCTAGTCATGTTTATCATACTCATATAAATACCCTACGTACAGGTTTACATAGAATCACAGAATGGATTGGGTACAAAGAGATTTGAAAGACCATCCAGTTCCAACCCCCCGCCATAGGGAGGGACACCTTCCACTAGACCAGACTGCCCAAAGCCCCATCCTACCTGGACTTGAATACTGCCAGGAAAGCGACAGCCACAGCTTCTCTGGGCAACTTGTTCCAATGCCTCACCATACTCACAGGGAAGAACTCTTATCCTTACATATAATATAATTTAGATACCATCTTAAAATATAAAGCTAGTACCCTTGTTCTATAAACACATGCCCTCTCTCCAGATTTCCTGTAGGCAATCTCCAGGTATATATGGCCTTCTTGAATACAGAATTATATATCAAGCTGTCAAATGTTGTAAATAAATGTACTTAAATCATTTGAATCCTTTCTGCACCACCTCATTTGCAGCATTTGAAGATAAAACTCTAAACATCAGAACAAACCTTACGGCACACTCAACATCAACTTTATTCTAGCCCAGTTGTACTTTTAAACTGTTACATATGACCAAGTTTCAATAAAGAAAGTAATTTCCAGGGCCATAATTAGGGCCATCAGCTAACATAGATCTTATAGAAGAACCTATTAAATTAAAAAATGCCATTACTTTAAAGTTTTTACAGTGTCCTGGACAAATTACATGCCATACATTTTAACAACACAAAATCTAGGTCTCTAAAAATTCTGATATGAAGGATAATTCTGTTCAGTTGCTCTTATTCAACAAAAGCATACCCCAGTCAGACAGTTCCTGTTTAGATGTTATTACTCTTGACAGGATGCTTCTTTTTGTAACACCTTCCAGAAACTAAAGGTCTCAAACACTAGGAACTTAATCACTGCATTTACTTCTGCCACCACTCCATTATATTTTCTAGATATCATTGATTTGTTGACTGATCCACACTCTAATAGTTGGATTCACACAGTAGCAAGTGCTTTTTTTTTTTTAAACACCCCCCCCCAAGTAGATAATTTTGGCTTTATAGTATTTTTGATCACCACTAGGCTTTTATGCAATAAATTTAACATTGTTTACCTAAGCAATAGCCAAGGCATTTCAAAGAAATGGTTTTATGTCTATGGTGAATTACAAATTCCTTCTTCGATACATGCACTTACATGCAGGTTTGTCCACACACACGCTTAGTCCTAAGCATGTGATAGGTAAATAGATCCACTTGGCATGTCTGAAATCAAAAGTAACTAAGGAATTACAAATTTCCTTATTTTACTGTAGAGAGATCAACACAATGTAACATAACTCTCAAAAATATACTCCAGTGTTTTGCAGAGTATCTTTCTTAGATCCTAGAGACTTCCACCTCACCACAGAAAATATGTAATCCAGAAGAAATAATAGTAGCACCCAGCTATATAACAAAGCCTATGCTTTGGTCATCATTAACACTTTTAGTAAAGGAGTCTACTACCCTGATTTGTGTTGTGCTATTACTCACAAAGAACTAACCAGACATCTTCACATGTAATAGGAACTCCCAATAAACAGCAAGTGAAGAGATCTTTCAGAAAATATTTGGCTAAAGTGTGATCTGTGAGTCACAAATTGTGCAAGATGAAGGAGGTTGACTTCCATATGAAACTAAGAAACTAAAGTAGTCACAGGCAGAGTACTCTGAGTACTTGCTTAGAGAATATTTTATGAAAACTTTATCTAGCACTTGCAATATTGAAATTCCTTTCAAAGCTGATTTGAAGTATAAAAAGATGTGTTATCTTCTGTAAAAATCTGTCAAATTACAAACCAATCTGTGGTAAATTTTCAGGGACACAGCTCGTAACTTCTGCCCATGGGACTTCTGCCTTATTTCTAGTTTCTGATCGACACTGCTCTGTCAGAAGACAATTTCACTATCATCATATTAGGGAGCACATTAGTAGCATTGGTAAACAGTTTTGACTTTCCTTTTCAGAAGGAAATAGCTATTTTTACAAGAATTTGTAATTAATTAGTTAATTAATAAAAGTTTGAACATCCTCCAAAGCCTGGATGCTGACATTAAAAAACTCCCCACATCTTGTGTGGTTCTTTAATCTAGAAGACTTATAAGCGAAAGAAAACTATGTAATGGAAAGTATTAGGCAACCTATAAGGACAGAAATTGCTGCCAGTTCTTATAACAGTAATGATAACATCAATTTAGGAAGAAACAGCCTTCCACATCTTCCCATCCCCCCCAGCTTTTCCCCTTTCTTTTGAAGGGATTTTATTCAGTGCATGGTAAAATTAATCCACTATAAGTAATAATGCTAACTGGTAGCATTTCTCCTTTGATGAATATAAATCACTTGAAGATATAAATAGGATTTTAAAAGGACAATGACATTTGGCAGATATTTGCTGCAGCTGTATCCAGGTAGAAGTTCTCATTTTACCACTAAGAAAGAAATACACTGAACATTTTGAAAAGTAGTGGATTATCAGTAATATATTTTCTCAGAAATCAAACAAAGATACTAACATGGATTGAACAGAAAAGGTGATCATCTCAGTGACTGTCTCTGTGGAGACAATACGTTTGTCTGAATTGCAAACATTTATTGAAATAATTCGTATAAAAGCTCCATTAAAAATAATACTGTATAAAGATCGGAAGCCTTATTAAAACAGCAGAATAATAAAATAAACTGCACAATAAAGTAGCAGAATAAAAATCAGAGAAATCAGACTTGATTCTGATTCAATGGCTGATGGTTCAGAAAATGCCGGTAAATTTGCCATGCAAATAAGGAACGGAGTAGCAACAACTTAACAATTCCAGTAATTCCTATTAGAATTTTCAAAAGCAGGTGAATTAAGAGCATTAAAAAAATCCTACTGAAGGGAATAAAAAAGTTAGTATTTTTTTCTAACACATGGTATAATCCAATACCATTCCTGGGTTTGTACTAGTAAATATTAGGAGGCCAACTTTGAAAAATGGGCAGTCACCATCAAAAACTGCACAGATGAACAGTATTCCAGCTTTACCCACCAAAAAATGAAATTAGACCAAAGTATTTTGTAAGCCCATACTTGACAAAGAAATTATGTCTGGAGAAAAAGAGAGAACGACACAGATGAAGTTATACAATTGCAGCCTGCTGTTCAACCCACTTCATTGCCTTGTCATTCTGTTTCTGAAACAACAGAAATCAGAAATTACTGGATATGCTAGTTCAGAAATAGGATTAGATCATCATAATGACCCTTGTAATTGAAAATAGGTCCAAGAAATATCTGATCTTAGCACCTCATTCAAATACCTTTGAACATCTGATCTACTCTTAATGTGTTAAAATAGTGTTAAAAATAGTAGTAATAATTCAGCGAAAAATTGATACTTACGGACACAAACAGGCGTTTGTCCAGACCATTTGTGATCCTGTAGGCAAATCCTGACAGAAGTACCAACAAGTCGAAAGCCAGGATTACACTGGTAGACTACAGTATCACGATAACTGAAACCATCTCCACTAATATGACCATTTACAATTGGATCCGGAGAACCACAGTGACCAGCTACAATAAAAGAAGAACTATAAAAAATATATATTCTTACAAACCTTGCCAGCGTTTACAACAATGCTGATAGGAAAACAAAATTTCATCTTTATTTTCAATAAAGAATATATTAGGGTCAAATACTGCACTGTAGAGAACAAGTTCTAAGGTATAAAAACTATAGGTGATATTCCATCTACTTTTTTAGGGAGAAGTGATATTCAAATAGTTTTAATTTTCATGTGTAGTTTCTGCAGATTCTGTTACATAAATGCCAAAGGCCTGAAGAATGCCTGAAAATGTAAATTGCAGATGTCTGAAATTACAAATCATTCAGTTTAACTGCTAGAAAACCGACACATTTAACATGGTCAATTTTTTCCCCTTTCCCTTAGAATAAGGTTGTGTTTTATCTGAGAGGAGTGTGAATTAAAACATTTTTAAGTCTCAAACTCATTCTATTATTTCATCGTAGAGGTATGATTTCTCATAGTCATTATTTGCCTCAGCCTTTTAAGCAGATGTCTGCTAATAAATTAAACATGGTTGGAACCGTTCTCTGGCAGAGACCAACCAGCACAGAGTAGTCTAGATCCATAAAACGAAAATCTCTTGCCCTCCAGACCAGCACAGCTGCAAGCTGCCAACCAGGATCAGGACTGGTTGAAACTACCTTGAACCATTCATGGAAATAGTCTGGAGAATCTTCGTGAAAAAAATGTCTAGGCTTTGTTCTGATTATTTAATAGGAAAGATAATCAAGTTTCATTACAATTTGAGTGTCCTGGTGTTGTTATTTTATTAGAACAAAGATACCCCTTGTTGTTCTCTATATATCTATCTATATATATATATAGATATGTTGTTCTATATATATCTATATATTGCGGATGACACCAAGCTGAGTGGTGTGGTCGACACCCTAGAAGGAAAGGAAGCCATCCAGAGGGATCCTGACAGATGGGCCCGGGGGAACCTAATGAGGTTCAACACTGCCAAGTGTAAGGTGTTGCACTTGGGCCGGAAGAATCCCAGACATAGATAGAGACTGGGAGAAGAGCTTCTTGAGAGTAGCCCTGCTGAGAAGGACTTGGGGATTCTGGTGGATGAGAAACTTAACATGAGCCAGCAGTGTGCTCTTGCAGCTCGCAAGGTCCCTTCCAATCCAGACCATTCTATGTTTCTATGATTCTATGATCCAATAAATACGTAATTTCTTACACAGAAGTCTTCAGACATTAAGACTAATCAAATTTAAAAAAAAAAATCAAAACCCAAAAACTCAACCTCATTTAAAAAAAAAATAAAAAATTGTGGGATCATGGTCAGTCTCTTGCCTTCAAGAGAAGAAACACCGAGTTATTTCAGATAGGCATATGTGTCCCACTTAACTATAGCAGCTCCTTTAAAATGCCATTTAAGGCCTTGTTTATATTTAATAGAAATTTGCCCGCAACATAAAAAACAGGGGCTGTTTAAAAGTGTTCTACAAAGACTTTTAAATTATGTTCAAATATTTCCTAACATTCTTCTCCAGTTTCTACAATGAAGTTCATGGGGTTTTTTATTAAGGTCTTTAAGTAATAAATCATAAAAAGTGTTTTTATTTGTGTTTACTCTTTCCAAATAATAATCACCTTTATATTATCCTCAGATGATTCTTAACTAAACGGACATTTAATTTCTTTTCTGTGCTTATTATTTCACATTTTCCTCTTTCCTATATTGCTTTCCAGTTTTTTCAATACACTTTGAAACAGCCACCTTCTCCAGCTGTATAAAGACATGGGAAAAAAGGAAAGTCTACCAGGACTGTTTCCTCCTTGGTTGTATCAGCTGCTGTTAAGCAATACAGAACACATTACTCCAGGATAATAGCACTTCTGGCACTAAGGAAGCAAGTAATGATTTTATCCTCTCTAGATTACTCATTCTGTTTGAAAGCAGAGTTGCTGAGCAGGAAACGATTTCTTTTTACTGAATTAGGAGAAAAAAGCTCATTCTTTGGTGACACTGATTAATGAGAACTGGCAATAATTTAATCTGAAATGATGCTAAATCCTCATTTTGAGATGAGAGGACAGGGACCTGAGGGTCATGACTACTCCTAGAATGGGGGTGTGTGTATGATGTTCTGTTTTGCACAGGCTGCATCCATCAACAGCAGGCTTCTTTGTAACTTAACTTCTTTGTGACTGAATCTCCTTTCTACTAAAGCTCCTTTAATAATGCTAGACAGTATATTTCTTTTACAATCAATGGCTCTTCTAAAACCCTACAGGGGTAAAACACATGCCACTTGACTACTTTTTTCATACATATAGGATTATTATAATAATCTTAACTGTAGCATCGCTGATGTCTTTAAGGAGACATTGTGATATTGATCTGTAAATTTGTGGAAGTATGAAAGTAAGCTTTTCACCCCAACTTGTTAATACAACTTGTTTTCCTCTGACAAGGACTATGGCAACAGAGAGTAATGACACTGAAGGAATATTTTTCTTCTTGAAATACCTCATGGTAAATTTTACTTTATTGTTCTCAGTCCAAATTAGTAATATGATTCCCCTTACCATTTTCTCTTCCAGCCTTGCTCAGCCTCTCCGTGTCTACCACATACTCCAACCCCTAGCCCCTTGATGGGCCCTTCCCCTGGCCTTGTTTCAATACCTCTCTTATACGGTACAAAAACCACACACAGTTTTCCATGAGTGCTGAAGTGGAAATAACTGTGGCTCACTGACTACACTGCTGCTCATACAGTCAAGTCTGTGATCTTCTTTACTGCAAGGTCACACTTTTAACTCTTGTTCAGCCTCTCCACTAGGTCTCCTGGGTTGCCTTCTGTAAAGCTTCTTTCTACCCAGTCAGTTCCAAGTTGGTACGTATGAATGACACTATTCTAGGAAAAGTGCAGGATTCTGTATTTGTCTTTGTTGAACTTTATAAGCTTCCTGTTGGCTCATTCCTCCAGATACTCAGGGTCCCTCTGTACATCAGTACTGCAATCCAGCAGATCAGCTGTTCTCACATTACTTAGTGTCATACTCAAACTTGTAGAGATAGCACCCAAAATGTTATCCAAATCACTGACAGAGGCTGGGTAGTATTTGTCTCAGTATTCATCCTCAGTATCCACTGGCTACTAATCATACTTAGATTCATGAAACACTACCCTCAGAGTTGGGTGATTCGATTAGCTTCCCAATCATTTTTGTAGTCCAATCATCCGGTCTTCTCATTTGGCTACAAGGATACTATGGGAGACTGTATTAAAAGTTTTGCGACAACAGAAAATGAAAAAAATCTGTTGCTGAAATCTATGGAGTTCTACATCTCATGAGAGAGGCACTGGAAAAGGCTGTAAGATTATTAAAGTTTACTTTTGATTGATCCATTCTGTCTGTTCCCACTTAGCCTGGAAATGGTTCCTAATAGTTGCCCACTCAAATATGCAGCCACTTGCCTTCTTTAGAGACGTGATGTTATACTTGCTTTAGTTTTGGTTCATTGTTGTTAGGTTTTTTTTTCCCCAGTAATTGCAGTGTTCACACTTCTATAAAGTGGCCTCACAATGACATATGCGATCACCTGAGACTTATCCAGTCAAACACAGGGAAACACAAGAAATTTCAAGAAAGGTAGCCAAGATATACCAACCAGAATAGTACAAAAGGCAAAATACTATGTGCTTTTTCTTAAAAAGACATTTAACACGTTGTTGGACTTATTATATGAGTAATTTAATTTATAAATCTTTTCCCCTGTTCGGGAAAACAATTTTGTCTGTGCTTCAATGCCACCAATAACAGTTGGAGCAAACTTTTAAATGCTTTCAATTAGATCTATGTTCTACATGTATGTATGGTCACTCACGCATGTAAAACATTCACAGAAACATATGGTTTGCAATTTATAGGTGCAATTATTCTTGGAAGGAAAAGGGGGAAAATATGTAAAATATCAGCAGTGTGAGTAGTTGAGTGAAACTGAAAAAGACCCTTGCCTAAAAATTCGTATTAAGAAAAACCTACATATAACCACCTAAAGTCATAGGTCTTATATTTAGTCTTAATCTCATTGACACAATCATTAGTTTTAGCTTTCTTCTGAGACAAATAATAAGGATTTGACAAATCCTTCCCTAAGATACAGAAATCAGTGTACTCAGCTGGCCTGAAATAATAAATTGATTCAATGCAGAGCAGTGAGTAACATAAAGTCATACCTATTTTCATCTATAGCTGTCCTGAATTACATTCATGGAGGTACAGTGTAGGTAAAAAGCATCTCTGGCTCATTATCATTCCTTTGAAATGGAAAGTCTCCTTCAGAGCTCCCTGGGAGTTTGCCTCCTGATTTTCACAGGCTTCACGTAAGTCCTAAAGGCACGTCTGAAATAAGTATGGTGCATGCTGTCCTTGAAATTTAGGAATACACAACTGGGGGTGTTCACATCATCTAGCTTTAAAATTTAAGAATTTACCTTTTCTGAATTGCTCTCTGGAGGAGCCTGCATAGTTTCCTTGACCTTGTTGGGAATTTAGGATCTTAGATCGTACTCTCATCTGCACCTTAATTAGGTGCCTGAAGTACATGGTGTGAATATCCCTTATGTGAGAGAATGTGCAGAGCAAAAACAGTAGCAGAAATACAACCTTCTGCAGCATGCAAGTAATAACTCAAACTTAGACTTTCACACTCATAGCTGTCCAGTATTTTTGGCATTATAGACCTAATCAGATTTTGAAATATCAAAGACTAAATAAGGATTACTAGTCTTCCAGCTCTAAATGTCTAGTGAGGTAGATCCATGCTTTTAACTGTTCTAAGCATAGGGCTGCATTCAACAATGCATCCGATCTGATATGTCCATTGACATTTTTTTGAAAAGAATTGGATAGTATCATAAGACAAGCATTGCTCTTAATGCAATAATTCCTGCAAGGTGTCCTGTGTTCATTACAAGTGGGAAAAGGTGCATAGAAATAATGTATAAAGCAGAGAGTCAGGTGGGAATAAAAGGTTTCTAGGGGATAATAGGAATGGATACCAATTTCTATACAGATTGGTAATAAGAAACTGAAACAGACAAATACCAACAGCAAATCACTCCTAGAGAAGAAAATTATTAATAAATGAAATTCAAACTGTATGTAGACAGTCTTTCCTTATTGTGAGATCTAGTAAAGTTATTAGCTGTTTCTGAAAGAGTTAAAAACATCTCTGTGTGTAGTTTTTAAACTGACCTTGAGAATAAGCTGGTATTGTTCAGTAATCATAGAATGAATCATAGAATGGCATGGGTTGAAAGGGACCCTGAGGATCATAGAACTCCACCCCCCTGCCACAGGCAGGACCACCAACCTCCAGGCCTGGATCTACACAAGGTTGCCCAGGGCCCCATCCAACCTGGCCTTGAACACTTCCAGGGACGGGGCATCCACCACCTCTCTGAGCAGCCTGTTCCAGCACCTCACCACTCTCTCTGTAAAAAATTTCCCCCTAGTATCTAATCTAAACCTTCTTTCCTTTAGTTTTAATCCATTCCCCCTAGTCCTACCATTGTCTACTCTTTTAAAAAGTTGAATCCCCTCCTGTTTATACATTCCCTTCAGGTACTGAAAGGCTGCAATGAGGTCCCCCCACAATTTTCTCTTCTCTAGGCTGAACAAGCCTAGCTCCCCCAGCCTGTCTTTGTAGGGGAGGTGCTCCAGCCCTCTAATCATCTTTGCGGCCCTCCTCTGAATCCTCTCAACATTTCTACATCTTTCTTGTATTGGGGGCTCCAGATCTGGACACAGTACTGCAGATGGGGCCTCACAAGGGCAGAGTAGAGAGGGACAATCACCACCCTGTCCCTGCTGGCCACCCCTCTTCTGATGGAGCCCAGGATCCCATTGGCCTTGCGAGCTGCAAGAGCACACTGCTGGCTCATGTTAAGTTTCTCATCCACCAGAACCCCCAAGTCCTTCTCAGCAGGGCTACTCTCAAGAAGCTCGTCTCCCAGTCTGTATCTATGTCTGGGATTCTGCCGGCCCAAGTGCAAGACCTTACACTTGGCAGTGTTGAACCTCATTAGGTTCACCNCTCCACCTGGACATAGACCCATTGACCGCCACCCTTTGTCTACGTTCTGTCAACCAGTTTCTTATCCACTGGATGATCCACCCATCAAATCCACATCTTTCCAGTTTAGAGATAAGGATGTGGTGGGGGACTGTGTCAAAGGCCTTGCACGAGTCCAGGTAGATGACATCAGTTGCCTTCCCTTTATCTACCGATGCTGTCACTCCATCATAGAAAGTCACCAGATTGGTAAGACACTACCTTCCCTTGGTGAACCCGTGCCGGCTAACCCGGATCACATGCTCATCCCTCATGTGCTCCAACATATCATCCAGAAGGATCTGTTCCCTGATCTTCCCAGGCACAGAGGTGAGGCTCACTGGCCTGTAATTCCCTGGGTCTTCCTTGCTCCCTTTCTTATAAATGGCAGTGACATGACATTTTTTCCACTCCCTGGGGACCTCTCCTGACAGCCACAACTTTTCAAATATGATGGAGATAAGTCCTGTACTGATTGGTTCTTCTCCATCCTTACACTATTTGAATCTAAATTTATGACTACCATAAACTGTTAAACTTCTGGGGTGTTCAGTGGTAAAATCTATTTCTCAGTAGTCAGAATAGAAGGAAAAAAATATAAAATTCCAGTCTTCCATGGGCAAGAGATATTTATAATGCAAATAGAATCCATTGAGATTTGTGTATTATTTAGACTGTATACATTGGCAGATAAATTATCCTGTGCGTACAGCCTTTCAAAACAGAAAAGCAGTACATAAGTACTAAAGACTATTATTATTATTGATCAGATGATGAAATGACATTTCAGGTGAGTTAAAGTGAATGAATCCTAACACATACCTTTATACTTGAAATTATTGTGTGCAGGTATTGGGCACTACACTGACAAAGAATGGTATAATATGCTGCAACAACTGAGGGGTAATAGCTATTTTTTACCATACAGCTTCCATGTTTGCAGCAGAAGAAAGGGTTGAGGGAAATACTCCTACACAAGCAAATCTGGTGCTGTTGGATCTTCATAGTTGCAGTTCCAGCATCTTGTTGGTCAGACTCACTTCAGGGATAACCTGTCACCATCAGGAAGCTGATGCATCTTCACATACAAACCTTTTACATGCTTCCATTATGGAACTGATGAACTGAATGTATGCGAAAATGTAATGTTGAAGCATAGCATTTCCCTAACCATCATCTCAATGGAATTAATTTCCCTAGGTAAAAAGAAGTTTTACTTTACTCCCTTACTGCTCTAAATATAAAAAGAAGTGGTAATTAAAGTATACTCCATTTATGTCATGATTTCCTACATCAAGATGGTATAATTCTTAATACAGACTATTTTAAATTGAAAAATGAAGGGCATGGAATTGAAAATACATCAAGCGAGAAAAGTGTTTTAACTTTTCACAAAATTTGCCAGAAACAATTACATCCTTCTGGGAACTCTCTAGTAACAAACTGCCATTTAGAAGCTAGATTAGATCTATGACACAATGTTCACAACTTCTGACCACTCCCTGAATTAACAGATGACATACTGTAAAACTATCTTCGTAAGATCTGTGCTACAAACATTACTGTTGCAAAATCAAAGGATCAATCAGGAATATATGATCAAAGATCATAAAAGCTTAAATCAGACATCAATTACACGATCTCATGTTTTGGTTTGTTTTTGTAAAAAATTCTGTCTTAATCTTCTTTGCTGCTGCAGCCTAGTATCTGAATTGAAAGAAGAAAAGTTAACCAACATGGGAGGTAGGACACAAGACTGAGGTTTTATCCCTGCCTCTGAGAGAAGACTCCTACATTTCTTTATTTCACCTATGTATGACCCATCAAATTAATTCTTCTATATTGATGAAGAGTTAATATGCAGCTAATAACCTCACCTTCTTTTTCATCAAGGTTAGTTTATTATGCTTTTGTCTTTTAGTGCATTACTATCTCGCAACATGTTTCTACATATTTTGTGTAAAAGTATTTTTGAGGCATTAAAGGTATCCAGAAATGCAGGATGTTGCCACTAGTACCCTGTTAAAAATCATGTTTATCTAACGACAGTTGCTATTTCTTTTTCTTAATAACTTGCTAAGAAGAAGTTGATTATACTTGAAAATTGTTTTTCCGAAGACATGATTGAATTGGTATGTGGTCTCATCACACCTGGTTATTGTGATGCAGATGTTCTTTTCTTTTAATAGAATATTCTATCAGGAGAATGTTGATGTGTTTTAAAATGCAGGTCTAATTTTCTGTTTTGCTTAGGGAAACTGTAGCCAGTTTTACACCTTGGTGAGAGCATGAATTCAAACTGCAATAACTGCAGATATCCTTTATGATGGCACTATGAAGTAACTCTACTTTGAAATTCAAAATAACATTCCACCTGCTTGTCACTTCTCTCTATAAGGTAATGAGCACTGGCAAACTGATATGCTAAAGAACACAGACAGGGACACTATTGACACAGAGAAAATTAAGAATGGATTCAGGTGGCTAAGAATGCTCAGCAACCTTTTGTTATCAGTTCTTTAGGTATATGTTAAACTTCTTTCTCACAGGTCCATATTGACACTGACTTATTGTAAATGTAGATGCCAGGTTTATTTTAACTTGGTTCATGGAATTGCCATCCTCAGACAGCATGAAGGTTTGAAGAAGGGATGCATAGAAAAAGGTTATTTTCAGCTTTGATTTGAATTACTTTCTTGAGATGGGACAAAACTACTTTGTACTTCATGACATACTGCAAAATGTATCTACATTCTTTTAATGCAACGTTTTGAAGATGCCAAGATATCAGAGGAAGATAATGCTTTTTTTTTTCAGATGCAAAATTTCCACATTAATATACTTAATGTTTCCACAGAATGGGAGGACAGTGGTTTAATAATTTAGAAATTAATCAGCATGATTTATTTAAAAGCCTGAAGTCAAATGTTACTTTAGGAATGCATCTAATTAGCCAAATACTCTGGCCTACCTGAAAATTTTAAAAGAAGTGAGTTCTGGACAGAGAATAATTTCTGACAATTCATGTTACGGCTACTACCATTTCCTTATAAAACAATGCTTTTACTGTTTCATTACTGAAAAAAAACCCCACTGCAGTATTATGGATTATTCTGGATAATTAGATCTTGGCTAGTTTTGTTGGCTTTGTTTTGTTTTCTTTTTAAATCATTTGATTACTTCGTCTGTAAAACAATTCACTTCTTGAATATGATAGGTGGCCAAAACGTTTTGTTTAAAATGTACTAGACAGGCAAGAAAATATGCAAAATTAGGGTAGGTAAAGCAAAGCAAAGATTCCAGAGTTAAATATACTGTCCATGACCAGGAATGTTGAGTTACAAAGGTGACTGAAAAAGTTTCCTTATGTTTTTATAATTTCATATGTTTATATATATTTCTTATATATACAGGTCCCTTTTGACTCATTATATTCTAAGTGCAAACCAGTATGAGTGGATCTGAAAGTGTTGGGGTGAGAACTTAAGATCCAAATATATAAACTCAAGGTTTGGAAAGGTGTTGGTTTTGCTTACTATGGACCGTCTCCTGTCTACTTCCCTTGACTAAATATTCAGTATGTTAAAAGTTCACTTGTAGTTGGAATTCATCAGGAATACTCCCGAACTGAAGCTCATCTTCTAGCTTAGTTTCATCTCATACCCTATGACTGCTCCACAAAAGCAAATGCAAGTACTGTGTGACAAAATCATATGCAATAAAAAATGTTTCTGTATTTAATATTTTTTTCATTGATACAAAAATGTTGTTGCTTTCTAAGAGCTGAATTCTAGTACATGATACTGTGTTTCCTTACAAAAAAGCAAAACAAAAAATGCAAGAAAAACCAGAAATTTGTTTTTTACCTAGGCATTGGGTTTCAGTACCACTCCAGAGACCGTTTGTCAAGCATTCTCTCACGTGAGAACCAACTAACGTGTATCCTGTGTTACAGGTGAATATTGCAGTAGCTCCATACACTGTTAAGGTTCCAATCTTATTTCCATTTGGTGGAGATGGAAGACCACCACAGGAGATAACTAGGGAAAAACCCAAACAACAGAACAAACTGAATTACAAAAAGAATTTTCATAATTTCTTAAGACTTGAAGACAATACACCACCTCACATTTTCTTAAAAATTAAATGTAATAGGAATAAATATAAACAGTTGTATTCCACAGTAAGGGTTTAAGATTATGCTTGATTTTGCAGCAGATATTCTAAATCTGAAAATTAATTAGGATATTTTCACATTTTGACAGCCACTTAAACACAATCTGTATTTCCAGTTCTGAAACAAGACAATGTCTTGGGAATTTTGCCATTATATTCCATGTGTACATACATGCTCCTGGCTGTTCCTAGGATATCCTTTCCTGGGCCATTTTACATGTTATGTCTGTTTCAAGATATTCTATATTTGTAACATGTAATACTCTGAATTTTTATGAGCTGTCTTTTTTCTTATTCCCCACTACTACTCACAATTTTATAAGATACATGGTAGTCTATTTGCTAAAAATATAAATCTTCTGGGTTTTTTTCTTAAGGCTAGACTTGACCCATTATCACAGAAACCTTCTGCAGCATCAGTGGTCCCCCATTGCTATAGCAGGCACAACATGAAGAATTCCTGCTAAGAATGTATGAAAATCTAATTTAATTAAAACTGTTCTGTCACGTCTTTTGTTTTGAGAAAAACACTAACAATATTTTAATTTAAGATGCTGACTAATGCCTTCAGGAGCTTCAACAGTATTTACTCTATGTTAGCATAAATC
>VZTU01020250.1:3705-84709 GCA_013400835.1 Zapornia atra | reverse complement strand
AATCTCAAAGTTGAAGCAGTTGTGTAGTTTCCAAGCAAGTAATACAGGACACATTTAAAAAACATAAGAAATGGTTTAATTTCATTAACTGTGGTCTAATATGTTGTGCATCCCACTCTTGGTAAACCACAGCGGCATTTACTGGCTATTGCTTCAAAGCACTACTGTTTTTCATCCCTTTTCATTGGCCAAATGTGTCATAAGAGCATTAACTAAAATCTGGAAAACAGTTCTCATGGATTTTGCTTTAATGATAAATCTAACATATAGTGCACTTGCTGATATAATCAAGTGAATGGAATTTCCAAAATCTTGACTTAATGTCTTTTAAGTATGAAGCAATAATGTTTTTATGAAGTAGCTTTTAAATGGCATTTGTTGAAGTAGAGAGCAGCTGGATTAGAAGGGTCTGTTTCTAACTGCAATCAGCAATGATCATAGTATCATATTACAGTCACCCTATAAAATAGCTTGTATTTTAAGAAAAATGGGGAAAAAAGTGGGGGTAGGAATGGAGAGAGAAGTAAGCATGGTCTGTGTGATGCCCAGAGGGGTCTGGAATTGGTTACAGTTTGATCATGTTGCTTCAGCTGCTTGGGCAACAGTATAGTTTTCGATATAGGAAGTTCTTTGTCAATTTAGGTTTTATCAAGTTTTTTAAATGTTGTGGACATACAGTCAATATGCATTTCTCAACATTTTAAGATGTTGTGTGGCTTTTTACTTCTGATATTTACTAGGATTAGATTTAACTAGAAAAAAGACCAAAATTATGGAACACTTTGCAGTTCTTCCCTCTATTTCTCCTTAATACAAGAACTTTGTAACTACTTTTGCGTTTGTGGAAATGGATGGTATCTCTGTATATCCCACCTTGGTTTTCTCCCTTTTTCAGTTGATATGCTCTTTGAACTGGGGCAATATTTTCTTTTTTTTCTTGCAGAACATTAAATATATTAGTGATGGTGCATTCTAAAACTTAAAACTCACTTCCTAGACTCAAACTTTAATTTAGGAAACCATTGCACCCTTTTCTGTACTTGTTAATGGATTCTCTTCTTGAATAAGTTGTATCAATAGAAAAACTTAATTAAAAACCCTTTTTTTTTTTTTTTTTTTTGTTTCAGCAATAACTTGTCCTTTTCCTTTGGTAGGCAGGATGTATTTATTTCACTAAATTATCAAGGTCTGCTGGCTTAACATTATTCAGGAATGTCTTAAAAGTTAGGCCTCAATGAATAATTTTGGAGACATGAAATGCTCTCATTCAACAGTGCTCCTGTTCATCAATATTCTTTGGTAGTTCCCAGGTGGGGGTCTTACATGCTTTAACTCTTATTAATTTAATTTTTAAAAAGGCATGCTACCTGCAGCAGAAAATGTACAAGTTCAGCAAAGCCTTTATTCTCCTAGATTTCTTGATTTATTCCAGAAGTGTTTTATACAGTCTTAGGCAGGATCTGATTAAGATATGCTTAATAGAACTGTGCCTAACATGCAAGCCATTGAAGACAGACAAATTGTTGAATTTGTGTTTTAAATTAAAAGAAAACAAAAGTGTAGATAATGTGATTTTAAGAAATTTTGAATACTACTTCATTTGTGTAGGCAAAAAAAGCATACTCATCCTTGCCATTTGGCTGTATAAAAAAATCTTTCTTCGTTAGAGTAAGAACTGTGTTTCCCTGTCAGCTCAAATAAGTTAATTTTTCTTCCTGGAGAGGGCCTTTTGTTGGAAGTACTTTACTTGCCCGAGCAAAAGAAGGTGGCAGCCTATAGTTTGATGTAATTGAACTGGAATGCTGTTCATCAGTATATGGGAATGGGCTAAGGGAAACCTCACATCATGATTTGCCTTGATTTTTTTTAAAAAAAAATTTAGTTGAAATGGTTGTTTCAGATTCAGGTCTATATCTACAAAAATATCAAGCCAAGTTCCATGTTTATTCTGCTCAGGGAAGTAGGTCCTGATGTTCTGCTGGCTTCTGCAGGATTTTCCCTTCTGTGGAGCCCTGCTACTATGAAACTGTTCAGGGTTCTCCTTGTCTTCTGCATCTTACTAGGAAATTCCACCCCATGCCCCCAGTAGTAGACTCCTGAGCACTGTATATTTGTAGTACAAAACCAGGATGATACTCTTAGTAGAATGTGTGATTGGATCCATCATTTTCATAGGTGATACTTAAACTTCTGGAAAAGTTGAATCTGAGCAACTTGATAGCTGATCTGTAATGCAGCTGTTACTGTGGCGTTCAGTTAATCCAGAAGATTGTCCTGTAACAGCAAGTTTAAGATTCTTTCTGTCTACAAGAAGGTAATTTCTTTCAGATCTACATATATAACAACAAGACTATAATAGTTCTGTGTAGTGATTATTTGTATAATATTAATTATCAAAACCCATGAATTCTCACATAGCTAATGAATAATCTGCTGAAGGAACTTTTATTTCTCTAGAGAGAAATTAATGCCCAGAAGCTGAATCTTGAGGTCATACAGGAAATAATGTCCAAAACCAAGATTAGAACACAAAGTTTCTGACTGATAGATTCATCCATAACCTGTTGTATCAGTGTAACGTCTGGAGGAAAAAACAATGCTCCTCGCCCTTCTCCTCACTCTCTTTACCCCTATCTGATTTTGGTTTTCTTAGATTTCAGTGAGTAGTATTGAGTAATACTTATGACCTCTTAATTCCTTTAAAAAAAATCGTAATAGTCACAAGAACACTTTCTTAAAGATTTCTGGTAGTTTGGAAAGGCATGGTTTTACTTTATGTACACCATGTTATTTTTCTCTATAATATCATGATCATTTTGAGCCATTTTTCGGGGTTTTTTTTGAAGTAGGGCCTACTGGTTTCTCAGGAGCTCTTCTATGATGGTAGATCATTTTAATAAAGCTTTTTTTCTTTTTGAATATGCTTTGCTCATCAATGATATCTGATGAAACCTTGATATGTTTGCCCTCAGACCATCAGTCTGTTCTGCCATGTTCCATTTTTCGTGCATCTTTGATTTGGACTCTGCTTTAGTTTACCTGATGTCCTGGTTTCAGCTGCGATAGAGTTAATTTTCTTCCTAATAGCTAGTATGGTGGTGTGTTTTGCAGTTAGTGTGAGAATACAGTGGGTAACACACTGATATTTTAGTTGTTGCCAAGCAGTCAGGGACTTTTCAGTTTCTTATAATGGCCTGCCAGTGAGAAGGCTGAGGATGCAGAAGGTTGGGAGGGGACATAGCCAGGACAGCTGACTCAAACCGGCCAAAGGGATATTCCATACCCTATGATGTCATGCTCAACATACAATTTTTGGGAAGCTGGCTGTGGGGGGCTGCTGCTGCTTGGGGACTAGTGGTAATCAACTGTTTCTCATTTGCATCACTTGTTTTTCTAGGGTTTGGTTTCTCTCTCTTTTTTTTTTTTTTTTTGTTTTGTTACTGTCCTTTTCATTGCAATTTATTATTCTTGCTGTTGTTATTATTTGATTTTACTTCAATCTTAAACTGTTCTAATCTCAACCCACGTGTTTTCTTTATTTTACCCTTTCAATTCTCTTCCCCATCCCACTGGGCAGGGGAGAGGATGAACAAGTGTCTGTGTGATGCTTAGGTGGTGGCTGATGTTAAATCATGACACCGGAAAGGAATGATTCTACATTTAAAGCTTCATACATGCTTTCTTTTGTAGGCTACAGGCCCGAGATGGGTGCAAAATTAATATCCCTGAAGTATTGATTTTCTGGTTTGATTCAGAAAGATAGAGTTGTTTGCATAAAAGGAATCACTAGTTTTGCCGCTTCCATTTTCCTTATATTCTAAATATCCATTTTTGTTTTGAAGTGTTTCTTTATGATTTTGTTATGACATGTTCAATTTTTTTAATTGTTCTTCTCTGGTGTGACATATGCCTTTTCAGTATTTACTACAACCTGTTGGACTTAAATGAGCAGCTACCTTAGTTCCACATGAGGAAATCACTATGTAACTGTTAGTTATCTGTCAGTAATTCTAATTATTAAATCTTATGTTACCATAATGTTAATGTAACCTTTATGTATATTACTGAGCCACCAATACTGATGTTCCTGTTAGATGACAGATACATGCTTATGTTTAAGAAAGTGGCTTTTAGGAAGCTCCCTTTTTCTTCAAATCATGCAGTTAACTTAAGAAGGGGCAGTTGGGAACAGATTCCTGCTCACAGTGTTCCCAGGTGCTGCTGAGTAGCACTGTACGTGAGGGAGAACATGGTAATGTTCTCAGTGCTGGTCAATGTCCACTCTGCTGGTGTGTTGTATTGATGTCTTCCTCCCAGCATGTGAAATCTGAAAGAGTTAATAGGGGTGTGTAAATATGTCTTCAGAAATGAGAGCTACGGGTAGGGTCTGGTAATGTTTCTGTGTTTCTGAATAAGCTCCAAAGAGAAGCAAGCGCATGCTTATCATTTGAACTCAAAGTTTAATGGATGAAATGCATCTAGGATTTGTCTTGGTAGTGTTCATAATTTCTCATCTTTTCCAAAGCAGTTTTTAAGTGCTAAAAATCATATATCGTACACTCAGCATTCTGTATGAATAGGTGGCAAATTGTTTTAAAAGTTTTGTTTATTTTCTTACTGATTTATTTTATTCTTCCTTTTGACATATGTAGTTTCTTAAAGGAAACTTGCATAAAATTAGGTTTACTGCTTTTTCTGGTTGATTAAAATATTTTTAACATCTGTATGACCGCCATGAAATTCTGCGGATGCTGGTGCCTGCCAAACAGTTTTGAGAGAGAATAATTAAAAAAAAAAAACCCAACAAAAAACTCTCCCCAAAACCCCCATTAAAATCATACCTTAAACAAGTAAGGAAGCTAATTATGGTGAAGTGCTTATTCTGCATTTCTTTTTATCAAGAGTTTTTAGGAATTCACCTGTGATGTAAGCAGTTAGGGCAAAAAACGTAGAGATAGAAAAATGCTATGTAGTTAGAGCAAATGTGAGCAAGTATAATATATAACTAGAAAGAAACTTTATGATATACTAACTATAATTGATTCCAGTGATTTGTCTGTTAAAGCCAATGCAAATAATTGTAACATCTGTCAAAAACCAACCACTAGCATGAAAACCTTTTAACATTTTGCACTTACTAAACTATTTTATACATAAACTACCTTATTGTTTATATTAAAAACTAAAAAATATTCAGTCTGTTCCAGCCATTCTAACAAAAACTTTAATAAGTAGACATTGCATAAAAATGACACAATCCAGCAGTTATTTGGTAAGGCCAGCATAATCATAAATTTACCATCCATGCTTTTCCAAAAATACTAACCCATATTGTTCTCCCTGGACCTGTTGCAGGGATGACTAATCCAGCTGCTGAGGTCTCCCTTTATGTGTTTGATGGAACACTTGGCTTGCGAGACTACAGCTGTGTGTTTATGTGCAGTGCACACCTGCAGAGGCCTGACAAATAGCTGTAGTATGCAGAGTATACAAAATTACCCTGGCAGCGCTGCAAATAAGGAAGTTTCTGTTTTGAAGTCCATATGTGTGTGAGCTTGAGATGCCAGCTGGGGTATTTATGTTGCATTGCACAGATGTAAAACTGCCAACTGATTTTATACCAAATAAAGGCTAATCTTTTTATACATACTTGGTGTCAGAGTTATGAAGTGGTACGTAAGAATGTTCTCACGACTTAGCTCTTTTAAAATAAAAGCTGACGTTAAAACTGCTCAAACTCACAATATGCATGGAGGGTAAAGATAAAAACGTACTGTATTTACTTAGATATCTGCTACAGCACAGTATCTTAAGGGTTTTATTATTAGTGATGTATAGTTATTGCCTGCACATAATCAGGACTTGATTTATTGTATGCATATACACTGTACTATATATCCTTTTTTCCAGGAGGTCACTTTGGCTCTGCATTGAATCCAGTTTATGGATTCTGAAATGTGAAAGCCCAATTTATATAGCTACTTAACTTGAAAGCTTTGCTTTCCTATTTTCAAATGGCTTCAAGCACAGTGATAATTTTTCATCAAATGTAATACGTATTTTGAAAATTGCAATCATTGGTAGTAGACCTTGTCTGTGAAGATAATTTTAAAAGTAATATTTACCTTCAAATACTTAAGAAATTAAAATGGAAGCACTAATTTGTTCTGTTAACAAATAGCACAGATACACATCTCGATTGATCGTTTTAGTCAGTTCCTTGACTTTGATTATGGGCTAGTTGTGAAGATAAGGTGAAATGAATAACTTAAGTTTTGATGGTTCGCTGCACGTAGTTGTCCTGCATACTTAATCCTTTTTAAAATGCATAAAAAAATAAGAGGGTTTGGGGGAGAGGTGAAGAATGTGCAGATGTGGAAGTGGACAGTTTCTGTGCTTCTGACAACATGCTGTGGAAATTCCTTAAGCACTTAGTTACATTTTTAGGCTTTACACACTCCCTTCAATTACTTTTTCATTTCTTTTCCCCTCTCATTACTGTCTCAAGCAATTCTGGGCTACTAAAACATGTGAAGATGGATGGAATTCTGTCTTGGCTTACTCTGTCGCAATGTGTACGTGAATGTGTAACAACAAAGAAAATGGGAGCAACTTGGGAGCCTATCAATAGAATGGATCCCAAAGGACTTAGGAATTTATTTTGCTAAATGTAATGTGCTGCTTAGAATTGATAAGCTATCTCACACAGCTCGCTGGTCTGGTAGAGTGCTTTTTTACACCAATATTATTTCATACATGTGCATGTACACACTCTCCCTGAGATAGCAGCTGTGGGCTTCCTGCACTTCAAATTAACATCTGCAAATATCTCCCAGAAGCTCAAACATTATCCAGCTTCACAAGGTTCATAAATACAGTTTCTTGGTCAGTGAATTTTAAAGCAGAAATTTCAGGTGTTAATATTCGTTAGCTGAAGGAGTAATAACCTACTGCAAGTGGAAGAAAGAGTTGAGCATACCACAGCAAAGGCGGGGAAGTGTGCCAGTGAGATGCTCGTACCACCATTAACTGCTGAGAAACTGGTCTTACATAGCCGAGAGGGCTGGGAAACAACAGAAAGCCAAATCTGAGTGAGAAATGGAAACACTTCAAAAGAAGTTACTTCGCCTAGCTGAGTATAGGAAGTCTTAATTGTTGTTATATCCTCTATTAGGGAAGTATATTTAAGACCAAAAGAGCAGAATTCTGCTGGTGTGTGAGGAAATATGTTGCAAAGATGGTTATGTTGTGCCAGGGCCAGCTCTCCTATAGAAGGCTATCACTTCAAACAGATTGCCGCCACTGCAGGTTGCAAACACACAATTGAAGGCTTCTAGTTCTCAGCTCATGCACAGATGTCTTTCAATAAGTTTAGCCAGTAATTTCTTCAAATTGCTCAGTTTATCAGCAGCACATGTCATCAATCCTGGAGTGGTTGCTCAAGTCAAACTACAGAATCCTTAGCTTACAGACACAGCTGCAAACAGGTGAACAGGCAGAAAGTAATTTGTGCAGCTTGGTGGCTGTCAGACAAAAGACAGACAATCTGTGTTTAAAACAGATTGCAGGCCTTGCATGAGCCAGACAAAAGGGATTTCTACAACTGCAAATAATTCCAAGGTTAACATATTTTCCTTTCTGCCATTAGGTGATTTGTTAAAATTGGAAACAATGAGCATTATAAATCTACACAGAAACTAGAGATAAGATGAAAGAGAAAAACAGATCGCTAAATAAGTTTACATCCTTCTGTTGAAAAGCATACAACTGGCATTCATATAGGTCTCCTTTTTTTTTTTTTTTAAACTGAGCCGAGCTATAACACTTACAAGGACATTCAGTACATATTTGAAATTTTGGTAAGAACATCTAATTGGCAAAAGAAACAGCACTGTAAAAAAAGTAAGTTCATAGTAAAGTTCCTCAGTATTAAAAAGTTGCCTCTTTTTTTTTTCTTTTCAAACTCTCCCTTGGGTATCATTCTAAGAAGATCTATCAGGATTTCATTTTGACTTTGAAGTTCTCCAGTTCTTCAGATACTTTAATATTGGGTAGTTTTATCAAGAGTTACTGGACTAACTGTATCAGAGTTAAAATTTGTAGCAAACAACCTTCCTGTATGTGCTAATCTAATTACAGTAAGCTAGAAAATGTACTTCCCCAGTCACTAATATTACTACTACTTCAAATGTGTGACTATAGAATATTCCTTCCACTTCTCATGGGCTCTGTAAACTTACCTTGACCTCAGAACTTCTGCAGTGTTCCATGAGGTACTAATCAAGCTAATGTAATATAGCCCTTCTTCCTGTTTAGTTCAGTGAGTAAGTACTTATGTGCAATAATATTGACAGGTAATTCTATGCTTAGTTTAAGTTGCTCTGGCAAGTTTATTTTCCATGTTATTTAAAGCTTATCAACATAGAGATATATGGGTGGAAGAAGATGCAAAGAATACCTGCTTTAAGGTAGCATCTGGCTTTGTGAAGATACAATTCTGTGCATAGAGGATGAATCAGTCTGCCAAGGACGCTGTCTGAAATGCATTGAGAGCCATGTGCTTTCTGTATGTAATACAGAAATGCATATTACAATGAATTCATGAATATAATTGTATGATTCCGGTTAACCATGCTACAGTGTTTACAAAATGTATTTATATTGTCCTGTCAAAATTTACTGTTGCTTTGTTAAATGAAAAAGAGGAGCTTATTTAAAAACAGTATGTGCTTTCTGTGACGTGCTCATGCCCGTATGGAATGCTTGAGTCCAATATGAATGTGGTCACAACTGATGAACACTATTGTGCTTTTATCAAAAAGCAGCACTAAATAAATCTGCAGGGAACGTTACGCTGAGGTTGAGTTGAAGAATCCCTTGAATTTCTCAACTATAAAAAAGTACGTCACAAGGATGTGCCTTAATAAGCTATAGTATGAAAGTTCTCTTTCTCATGCTTTCTTCTTTGACAAAATGTTAATTCCAAGATAAAGTGTGTCCTTAACATATGCTGTGTTAAAAGACTTTCCTTGCATTTGGACTTTTTTCTTCTTTGTATCTTACTAGTCAGATTTTTAACCTCTCCGAAGTGAATGATGTTAATAAAGATTTCCTCTTCTTTGACCAGAGATGCTAATATATAAGCTTCTCTTCTTGTAGCACTGACAGCATGTGTCTTGCTTGTTGGTTGTGCAGGAGTATATGCTGTAGATTGTAGCCTGACGTTGTTACGGTGTTAGCATGTATGGGCTTCATGTATTCATTGTGAAGGTGAGATCATCCTCTTTAAAGGATGGTTTTCATTTGTGTTGGTGAATCAAGTGGATGCTGTATTTAAGGAGGGGAAAAAAGTGTACTCATGCAGGTTGCTGTCTGCAGTCCAAATTGCTGATCAGAGAGTCTTTATACACATCGGTAATGTGCTGTGCAATATAAGCTGAAATATATTCCACAAGGGAGGAAAACGGAATAGGTTACATACGCTGTTCCTAAGTGCAATGAATATAAAACTCCATTACTCACTTTAAGCAGGTGCTTTTTATATGAGGCTTTAAAGAAATATAAAACTGCTGGTGAAATGATTGGTTTGTACAGACACGACTTAACTTCCAGTACTTTGACCAGATAAAGAGGCTAAAAATATTTCTACAAACATTTCTTTAATGATTTCAAGGATTAAAGGTTAATATCCTCCTGGTGCAAGAAACCGCCATTCCAGACACTAAATGTACTGTTTCTTTTTAAGTCCTTAGTAGTTGCTTAGAGTATTTAGAAGAAAATAAAACATTTTTGTTAAACTTAGGGCATTGTGGCTTTAAGTTCATATCCTAAACAACATTTATTTAAAATCCTGGGAGGAGCACAGTGAGTACATAAAGAAATGCAGTGTGGTCTAGAAAACTGTGATTGGGTAAAAACAATACTCTGGTTGGGAAAAAAGCTAAACTTTAAACAAAGTGAAATCTTGTCATTTATGCATGTGGAAAACAACATGTGAAGGTGTAGCCTCAGATCTTTCTGTTTGTTAAAGCAGCCTGCGCTATCTGAGAAGGAAAAACCATGTGGCAACTGTTCAAGATAATACTGATATACTGTGTTTTAATCTTTTTCCGTGTAATCTCTATCGTGTTTTACTTACCCACCCTATCTGAATTACTGTCTTCCTGCCATTCCCTATTCCTTTACAGGCAGTGTCCCTGGCAGCAACCTCTGTTGTCCGTTTTTAACTACTTGACTGTTGGCTTTCTTTACATCTCAACTGAAAGATGTTAATGTTCTCTTTTGCTTCCCCTACCATTGCCCCCACTCAGGAAATCAGACTGTTTATGATTACACCTTAGATATTAGTTCTTTATTATTTTTTTACAATACTGCTACTGACCACATCTGCCCTTTTTTTGACTTTTTATAAATCTTTGCACTTTCTTCACTGCTTATAGAATTACTGTGTCCATCCTCTGGAATCCTCAATTTGTTGACCTTTTTACTGGTTGAGAACTGTTTTGTCCTATATGCAATTATCTCAGATTGAGCTTGTTAGAGATTTCAGTCATTAAATATTCTGTTTGACAGCAAACAGGTGACCAGGTGTTACATGTGTTACAGGAAAGCTCACAACCATGGGCAGGTCCAGGTGAAATCTGGCATTTCTTCTCTCTTGCATAGTAGGTATGTTACATAGCACTCTTAAGGCTTGCATCTGCTCTGGTGAATGAGGCTTTTTTAAGTGCAAAGGAGTACAAACTCATAGGAAACAAGGCTTTATTAGTTTCATAGTTGCCAAGTAGCTTATTTAAATAGATGTGTCTTAAAGAAATGAGTTTCACAGTTGAAAGAGAAGGTGATGAGATCTGAAATGAGCTCTGGTTCCTCTAAGACTTTGTTCTTTCATCCTACATTTTGCTGTCCTAGAAAGCTAGTTCTGTCCTTTTACTCTAGTTGCTATGCTCCTTTTCACTGAAAGAAGAGTTGTAAAATGCAGGCTTTATTCCAGAGGCTGTTATATTGCAACTTATGCTTAGCCTGTTTGAATATAGGTCATTCGAACTGGTTCTGGAGTGAACTTGAACTAGATTTAATAGGAACTCAAGATAGAAAATGCAGTTCAGATTTTTTGTGATCTTACAAGCATTATTAATGAGAAAAAGGGTTCTAATATAATTTATGTGTTGACATTTTGTGTGAGCCATTGAACTTATCCTCAGATAGAGGAAAAGATCCTCAGATAGAGGAAAAGAAGTGTATTTGTGTCCTAGTTTTGGCTGAGAGAGTTATTTTTTCTTCCTAGCAGCTGGTCTAGTTCTGTGGTTTGGATTTAGGATGAGAAACATGATGATAACACATTGATGTTTTAGTTGTTGCCAACCACTCAAGGAGTTTTCTGCTTCTTATACTGCCCTGCCAGTGAGAAAGTTGAGGGCACCCAAGGACAGCCAGGACAGCTGACCCAAACTGTCCAAAGGGATATTCTATACCAAATGACGTCATGCTCCATATATAACTGGGGAGTTGGTTGGGAGGAAGTTCAGCGCAAGACTGGCTGAGCTTTGGTTTTGGTTGGTTAGTGATTGTGCTGTGCATCACTTGGTTGGTATATCTGGTTGTTGTTATTGTCATCATTATTCTCCTTTTCTGTCTTGTTAAACTGTCTTAATCTTAACCCACTAGTTTTACCTTTTTTTTCTTTCTTTTGTGATTCTCTTCTGCCATCCCACTACTTGGGGGGGTGGGGGGTGAGTGAACTGCTGTGGGTTGTTCTAGCTGTGATTTACATGATTGAAATGGCAGCGATCGTTTGCAAGTGCCTGCTTCCAACCAAAGAGTGTGCTACTAGGGGTAGAAACTATAAGCTCTTTCCTCTGTCCATCTGTCTGTTTCTCTTTCAGGATCTTGCTTCAAATACTTCATGGTGAAAGTTCTTTAAGTTCTTATTCATCTGTAGCCTGGAAGCATTTGCATCCTTGTAATTTTTAGCATTTGTCTACTGACAATATATAGGTATGAGGATTGATAGGACGTGCTTTTAGAGAGTTAATTCAGATTCTGGTAGTTCTTACGCATTTTCTTGAAAGATAGTTATTTACTGCATTAACTTGGGGTTCTACCATTTGTCTCAAATGATACAAGGGTATCTGAAATGAGGCTGTTGAATTAAGCAGAAAGGAAAATCAATCCTTTTCTTCTTTTTACCCTGTTAACAGCAGCAGGAACTACCACTAAAGCTGCTTTAATCCTGTCTCTTGACCAGTGCCAAATCTAAAACAATAGCTTCACTTAGATACACTTATAATTGATGATGTCTAAATAGCTCAAATATTAACAATAATAAGGTTAATAATAAGTTGCCCCAAACTACTCTTCACAGCAAGGTTTGAGAGCTATTTGCAATACTATGTATGTTTAAAGATGGAGGGTGGTATTCCTTCTCTGAATGTTGGATGTTTAGATCAAAAGGAGCAGCAGTCAGACTGCACAGATTGTGTTTCTGTGCCCTGCACTGAGAATGTTTCAGTATGGTCGTTGTCCATTTGCTGGGTTGTGGTAGTGAGTCCGTGTATGTTTGCTGGGCAGCCTTAGTGGGGTGGGAGAAGGGCGTTCTGAGACATTTCCCAACTCTGATGTAGTTTCAGAAAAAGTTTTTGGTTTGTTTTTGGTTTTTTTTTTCCATGGTAGCTGTTTAGTTCTTCTGTAACCATTCAAAATTAAAACATTATTTTACCTGACTGGATAATAATTTAAAACAACTTAAAAAAAGTATTCAATGGTTCTTCTGACCTAGAATGCCGTGACACATTATTCCATATGTTCTGTGATTTCTTTCAATATTGGTTTTCAATCTTTGAATCACAGGTTTCTTATTTAACTCTTAATTTGAAGCAGGATTTTAGAAAAATCAAGAAGCCTGTGGGTTAAGATATATGGGGGCCTGTCTGAGGGCCATCATGTAGCATCTCGAAACAGGAATGTAGCAATAGGGGTTTGCCAGATTTAAGTAACTTTTCCTATAGGTGAAATGCTGTTCTTAGCGAGCTTAGAATTTTTTTGCAGTATGTAACTCCTCCAGTATTAAATTATGGGTCTGTGTCTGGTTTGGTATTTAGGAAATGGAGAAGCCTTAATTAGTTCACAGGAAGTTTAAGGATTGAAGTGGTTAGTTACAGATTGATCTCCAAGGTGAAGATCAGTGTATGGCTGGCTGCGTGCTTGGCTCTGAAATCTGTCTGTGAAAATACAGAAAACATGTGAGGAAATTAAGTTTTGTGTTACCTGTGTGTATGCATGTGGTTTCTGCAGCTTATGTTTTGCTTAAGAGAATGCTACAGACTTACATTTAGAAATATTTTGTCATCCTTGCCCAAGAAGAAAGCAGCTTGGCCTTTAGAGAGTATTTCGTTCTGTCAAGAACTGCTGTCACCCTTCCATGAACTTACTGTTCCTTTGAGTACCATGGCTGAAGAAAAAAATTAAAGCAGAGCTATTTTTTTAGGACAGCTTTCTTTTAGGTGTGGACCTCTGGCACAAGAAGCTCAAGACTGTAGAAAAATCTGTCCAGCTCACCACAGTCAGGAGAGGTGTACCATAATCCTCTTGTTACTGCCCTGTTAAATCCTGGGAGTGGGTGGGGATGAAATAGTAATTGCTTAGAGTAGTGATACGTAGACTAAAAACTGGTTGTCATAGCTACAGCAAAATAAATAATGATGATAATCAGAATAGTAATAGTAATGCTAAATAAAGTTAAGTTAGAAACAAAAATAGACAAATCCCTTGATGCTTTCTTAAAATAAGCTGCCTGAATTACTGTTTTGAAGAAGAGAGAAAATAGCCCATGTGTGTCCTTTAGGGCTGCAAGATGTGGCCTGCAGACTATGGTGACAGATTAAAACTGTGGAATTCTGAACACAGTAAAGATATTTGGGGAACTTCATCATAAAGATGTAGTTCTACTACAGAAAAATAAATGAGAGACTTCTACATTTTAGAAAAAACTTTTTTTTCCTGTTTTACCTTTTTTTTTTTTTAAAGGAAGAAAAAATCCAAGCACAAAACCCCAGTGCTTCTTTTCTGGTGGTGTTTGTGAGGAAGCACAGTGCTTGAAAGAGACGTACAAGTTCCTATGCTGATACTGTTTTACTGCACCCAAAGAACATGAAAGCTCACGGTCCCCCAATACTTCAAATGTGAGAAGCGGGACTGATGCCAGCTAGAGCTGGTCTTTGTGGCTTCTATTATGTTCCTTCCTTCTGCAAGGATGAAAGAATTAAATTTGGTTTTAGCTTCAAATTGCTTACAAGTGGCATCTCTAACCAAGTTCAGTATAGGCTTTCAGAAGTTCTCACTTAGGGCACTGCTTAAGCAGGGGCTGAACACAAATGAGTGTATCTCATAAAAAAAGGGGTTTCCTCTTCAATTTATTTACTGGGTTTTCTATATTAGTCATGTAAATCTGCAATACATGTTTCCATGAAAGTAATTGGACACTTCTTTTTCGATTCCAGTCAGATTTAGACCTAATTGTTATTTTATTTGGTTAATAGCTCCTTGTTTTTATTCATGGATTGATCTTTTTACTGAGTTTGAAATCATTTTGACATGTATGTGACAGTCTTTTAATATATCATGTTGCCAAACCATAGCTTATTGGTACTTAATGCTTTAAATATTGAAATTTTTGCTTCTGAGGCCATAACCTAAATATGGGGAGAATTCATGTGGAGCTACTTCTAAAAGTTTTAGTCATGCCTTATTCATTTCCTACTTCATATTTTGCAGTTCTCTCTTTTATGATCTTTCTAAAGAATTATTTATTGTATTTCAGGGATTTGGCGGCACGCAGTCCTGACTCTTGTCCTCAGAATCAGTACCATACCTCTTTTGCTGTTTTCCTGTCTTTCCTATCGATCAGTTTAAGTTTCGTGTCTTGGTTTTTCATTAATCATTGCAAATTCCCCTTATTACAAATGAACTGGTAAAAGATGTGTAGGCTGTTGGTAAAGTCACTGATTAGGTAACCAATTTTTAATAGTCTTAATGAAATGATTGCTCAGCATTAATAGGTTTGTTAGCAGAAATCCTGGGCTGATCTATAAAGACACAATTGTGACCTGCCTTTTAGGTATTGTATTTGATTCCCTTCTGCTTGCACGTTTGAACGTCATTGAATGCAGGGACTCTGGGCAAGCTGCATAGTTGGGTTATATACGTGGAGAGGACCAAAGCTATGACCAGAAAAGCTGAGGGGAGGATGTGAATGACTGCTCTAAAGTGTGGGAGAACCTTCCTTGATGGTCTGATACTTTTGTGTGCGTTTCTAGAACAGAATTGCCCAGCTAAATTTGTTATGCCTTTACAATTTACGCCTTGGGCACACTAACTGACTTGCATTTTAAGTTAGAAAAACTTTTTGCCTATTTTTGAATTCTGCAGTACGGAAAGGACAGTTTTCTAGGTCTTTGGTGATGTGTTGTATTCTCTGCGTGATGATCTGATTGAACTAATGCAGATTGTTTGACCAAGTGTAAGCATGGTTACATATAGGGAAGGTAAAACTTGGCTTTTACTGCTAATAATTCTACAGTCTTTCTTCTTTTCTCAAGGCTGAACAGCCCCAGTTCATTCAGCCTTTCCTTGTAGGGGAGATGCTCCAGGCCTTTAATCATCTTCGTAACCCTCTGATAAAACAGGCAAGATGTATGATTTTCATATCAGAAACAACTAGAAAACAGTCATTTTTATCTGGAAGCAGCCATAGGTTATATTTGGTGGAGAGAGATACACGTATGTATCTCCATAAAGTCTTTGATTACCATGTTCCTGATGAAAATAAAAATAAATCACTCGAGATAATATAAAGGGTACTGAAAAGCAAACATGGTTGCTCAGTTCTCCAATTTTGACTATGCTGAGCAACATCAGCAGCGCTGCTTTTGAAAGTGTGAGTCCAGAAGACTGACTACAGCACAAATTCCACTTCATTGTCCTGCACCTTCGACATAAGCAGGATGTTGAAATTGGATAAAATTGCTGTTGAGAATGATAGATTTGATTCCCCTGGTTTTTCTTAGAATTCACGTTCACACTGTCTTAATTAAAATCTTGTGGACTGTTTGTTTGCATACTAAATTTGAATTAGTATTGGGAGGCATGGAGCATTCCTTATCTAGCTGTTGTAATACCTTTCTGCTCCAGCAATCCTTCAAAAGACGCTACCTCTAAGAAGTTCATAAACATTGAGGGTAGGGAAGGGAGCCCTGTCTTCATTCGCTTAAACATTTGTTTTCTGAAAGCAGGTTTTAAGGAATACTTCAGGTATATGTACAAATGTTGAGAGTTTGATTTCGTAATGATACTATCCTGATGAAAGAGATAATAAGGGAGAATATTTGTTAAGAACTAAAGTTACAAGGATAGAAACTAGATAGTCAGAGGCATACATAGGAAACAAAGCTTCTTTCTTCTCTATAGAGCAGCTTGCCAATTCGACAAGTTTATGAGGAATGGTTCATCGTTTCCAAAATTTTTCAGAGACTAAAGAAAATGTTCTTTTTCCATATATTAAACCTATTCATTATAAGTCATTCACCAAATATCTCTAAAGTTTCAGTGCTTTGAAAAAGAGGCTTGTAACTGGTGTGATGAAAGTCTAGTTAGACATCCCAAGTTCCTTATTGTATAGGATTTTAACATTTAATTAATGGGTTTTTTGAGTATCTCTTGGTCTAGACCTCCGAAACCTGAGCAGAATTAATTTTTCTTGCAACTTTTCCTGGATTACTGTGATGTGCTGCATTTATCAGGTGTTAACACAGAGTAGGATGATGTTGCTGCTTCATGTCAAAGCAACGCGGCATGATTACACATGAAAACATGACTGTGTTTTCCTAACACTTTCCTATTTTCTAATAGTTGAAAACCCCTGAGTGTTCATCCTATCCCTCTTAACAGCTTATTACTGCTTTCAGTTACTTCTCCATATGCATTAATACACGGTTGTTAATCATGTAAGTGTTAATTATATGCTCATGTGTTGAGGGTTTTTGGGTTTCTTCAAGGCCAAGCCTTTCAGCTTTCCTATCTTCCCATCATGACCTCTAAATGCTAGCTGGGTGAAAAACAGCATATTGGCTGGTTTGAGGTGTGCATCCTGACGTGCATGCATGTGCTGACTTATCAGGTAACAGGGCAGGTATGCCCCTATTTTCGTGAAGATTGTAGGAAGTAAATGCCTTTGATAATACTGCTGTGTCTTGCTGAAATTCAGTGAGTCCAGAAGTTTTTTGGTGTGGGAATAGGAGCAAAAAGAAACAAATTGGGAGCGCTGTCACATAAAATTTGGTTCCTTGTTTTCAAATATGGTACTGAAACAAATTTCAAGCAACACATGTAATTAACATGGAAAGTTTTAGTCTTAATGCAGAAAGGTTGTTCAGGGTAATGCATCTAAAAGTGGATTCCATGGTGGAAAATACTTAGTTTTGAAAGTACTTAATCTTCCATAGTGAAGTGAGAGAAATGTATCGGACATCACACCTTGTATTTTTAGGCATAAAAGACTTGCTGAAAGATGGAAGTGGCAAGAAGCTACTAGTTTTGAGAAGACTTGAAAGATAGGGGTCAAATTATGAACTCAAATGTGTTTTGCTTTGACTGTACTCTTGGCTGTTATTTTATATTTTAAAAAATATTTTTATATTTTAAATACTTTAATTTTTTATAATCTTTGTTTTGGAATAGGCAAAAGACAGGGAAAACCCATACTTTTTTTCTTCTTTTCAATATAATGGCCTCTATTTGCACAAGTTAATAAGAAGTCTGAGCAGGCAGAGCCAAGACTAAGAACTGCCTACAGACGCCATATTTGCTTTTGACAAATTCATGTGTTGTGCATGATACCACACCTTGGATCAAATGGGATTTTCAGCTTTAAAAGAGGCTTACCCTGGGCAAGACTAGGAATGAGGGTGTATTCACAAGACTAAAACCGGTAGCTAATCTTTCATACTGAGAATGGGTGGAGTGTTGCCGTGGCAGGCACACACGTGGGTTACAGTGAGCATTTCTTCAATCACAGCACAGAAAACAGGTTAAATTTTTATAAGAAAGTATGCACAGAATGTGGAACCTGCTTTCACAAGGCAGTCTCGTTTATTAAGTGTTGTGTGTCCCTTTGTATGCTGATTCTCTCTTCCTACCTGGAAAGTATTTTGCTGCTCAAAAATTATTTGACTGTTGAAGCCTCGAATCAATCTATCCAGCATTATTATGTCTCATTGAATCACTGTCTTACCAGAAGAAAATTAAATATATGTCAAGAGCTCTGCTTACCAAATTACTGTTTATGGACTAACAGATTCACTTCGTTGTTTAGGAACTGGAATAGGCACAGTGAACTTAGCACAATTATGAAATTTAATCTGTTTCCTATACTTTTTTAGGAACTACTCCTTACTAGTTGGTATATATTAAAGCCTGTTCTTTGGGTTAAGTCTTTGAGAGAATATATTACATTTCTTTAATGTGTGTAACTATCTTGAAATATATATCAAAATGCTTTAAATTTTTTATTTTCTTTTCACCTGACATTCCATAATACTTTCCTTGCTTAATTACAGGTTTTGGAACAGATTGTTACATGTGCAAGGAAACAGTTCCATAATTATACTAATATTTGCATAATTAACGAGCTGCTTGCCAATTTTAACTGACAAATTACAAGTCACTTTTGCATGAGGGGGAAAAAATATTAAAAATGTTACCTTCTGTTAGTTTTTCCTCTCATACTTCTTACAGGTGTTGAAACTAATTTTTTTTCTGACTTGTGAATTTATGTATTTTTTTTACTGATGGGCAGTGCTGTACAGATTAGTAGGGCTGACTTCCTTCAGCCATGCTCTGGGGGTGTTTTGGGGGCTGCCTTTGAGCTCTGCCAACATATCTCAGTCCTGACTTGAAAGATCCCCTGCTGCTGCGGCTGCCGTTGTAGGCAGCTCTTCAGAAGTGACTGCCAATAGCACCGGTTTCTTCCAACCGGTGCAGTAGCCTTCTAGTGTGCACAAATGGGGGCTGAGGAAGGACCACCAAAACTTATTTCCACCTGTGACCTGAGGCAAGGTTTGAACTCCAGTTTCCGTTGAAAAATGGCAAGTGTGCCGTTGGCCTTCCGTGCCATTCAGCTGCAGGGATTTAATGCTTTACGTTGCTACTGAGTAAAATGCTGGTGTCTGAATGTAAGCTGAAAGCACTTGGTCATTTAAGGTCCTGAAATGGAAGGGTCATAAGGCAAACATGGAAGAGAATAGTTGAGGCAGCACTTATAAAGTGAAAGCAAAAGTGTTATGCATATGTAGATATACATACTTCTTATTCCAGTGTCTTTGTGTGTTTTCTTCACAGTATCTCTATGTATTTTACGTGTAACTCAGTTTAAATGCCCATATACAACATTCTCTCACATCCGTTTAAAAACTGTGAATCACAACAAAAATGCTATAAGAACATCTAAGGTAGATAATTAAAGTATAATTAAGTTTAAATGTCTTGGTGAAGGAATATAAAAATATTTAAATTCAACAGGCTAGTACATTTGCAGTTTTCTTTTATTAGGTGTGAAATCTAAGAATCCCCTGCCAACTCTTGAGGGCTCAATCCAGAATGTTGAATTGAAGTACTGCGGCACATCATTGGTCAAATGTGCCTCTGGGACCGTGGGATCAATAAAAATTTGTGCCAAAGCCCCAGGTATGTGCAGCTGGACCATGTAAAACTTTATTGCCTGTATAGGAGAATTGGCCTTGCTTTTTACAAGGAGAGGTACTGAAACAAGAATTTACTCATTGTTCCTATGAATCAGAGAGGGGGTTTTTGTATTCTGTTTTGGGGTTTTTTTATTGTTATTGTTAAGTGTGCCAGGATGATCCAGTCTGGCCTCAGTATATAATATAATAATTTAATTTTTACACTGAATAAAAAAATAAAGATTTTTTTTTCTTTTCTGCTGAGATGTATATTAATCTGAAAGCAATGAAGAAATTGAAGTAACTGATATTTCATGTTACACAGAATATCTGCATTTGGCTTTATTTGCAGCATAATTTTGGATATGTTCTGTTTATTGTTTAATGTCTCATTTTCCATTAATGCTACAAGTAATATATTTTACTTGTGAAGATTTTGAGGGCTCCTGTGACAAACAGTTTTTAAATGTCTTTAATACAATTTTTCTTGAAGAGCATGCAGGAACTTTTCCAGTCAATGTCTGTCATCTCTTCATATGTAAAGGCAGCTAACTATTAAAATGTTATGTGTTTTACTCTAAATTCAGTCCATGGTGATTTTTAAAGATGATATTTTATAAAGTTAGGATGGATTGCTATTTAAAATAGAATTGTTTGCTTTGCTTGAAATCCTCCTGGATGTAAAAACATTTACAAGATAACATTAAGGAAGTTGTTTAATAGTTTATATGAGATTGCTCTTTCTATTTCCTCTTTTAATTCTGTACTTAAAATGTTAATAGCTGTTCTCTTTGGACTAGTGAATGTCTATGTGTTAACAATTTATCTTGTTACAGTAAAAGCTGTAAGGAGTCTAATCTTTGTCTTAGGTGATGGTGGAAAAGAGAAGCTGATTCCTTTAATTCAAGGCCCGTCTGACACCAGAGACTTACACAGCAGTAAATGGCTCAATGAGAGTAGAAAGCCAGAATCTCTCTTAGCTCCAGATTTGGTAGCCTTTACAATCCAAATTCCACAGTATATGGACTACTGCCATAATTCTGGTAAGTGCAGAGCTCTTGTTAAGCTGGTATCGCGTTACATTTTTCCGATCCAATGTAATTTCAAAAGACAGGCTTCGTGTAAAATGTGCCAAGTGCCAATGTATCCTTTTCACATACTGCACCCATTACAACCCCACCTTAGCTCACTGAGAGACACAGAACTAAAAGCACTGTTTTGATCTATGTCATCTTCAATAGCGAATGCTTCACGAACCTCAGTTGCCTTGGAAATTATTTATACAGAAACTTTTGTAAACTTTTTAAGGGGGGCAGGACCAATGTTGGAAATGTTACTTTTATTCTTTCTTCCCATTATCTGTTGGGTTGAGCTTGTCTTACAGAAGTTGACATACTAAATTCAAAATGGTTCATATAAATTTGCAGCGTGTTTCGTAATTAATGTAAGAATTTGTTTATTACAAAAATTCATTAATAAAAAGGTCATTTTTAAGATGCTACAGAGTACACATTTGACATCAAACTTGGGGTTGTGGTGCATTTAAATAAGAAACAAGTTAGTATTTTAATAGCGTGGTTTGGATAAATTTAAGAGTATTGTTGACTTTGTGGGCATAAATACTCTTACCTGACATACTTCTGGTTTCTGTGGGCTTTAAACAAAACATTGGTCTGCTTTAGGCAAGACTGTCAATTTTTAAATGCATCTGATTTAAAACTGTAATCTAGTTGGTGAAATGCAAGTGGATCTAGATTTTGGTGTCTGTACATTGAATTTGAAAAAATACTGGTTTTGTGTTTCTAAAACTTTATCCTTTTGCTGTCCTAAGAGTGAAATCAAATAGAGGAAACCCCCTTCTCCCCTCCTCCTCCTGCCCCCAAACTCAGAAAGCATCTAGTTTAAGGAAAGCAAAAGAATTAGCTGACCCAAATACTATGAAACAGAAAAATAAACTGAAAAGCATGCTTTTTTTTTTTTTCACGTTGAATGTCATTAGTCTGAAAAGTTACACTGGATTGATTACCATCTTTGTAATTATGTAAGCAACATTTGATTCTCATGCAAAGTAAATATTTGTAAGCACTGTGGTGCTCCAGGAGTTGTCAGGTTATTTTTTCAGTAACTGTACTTGTATGTTTCTTGGAGAGCATCATGTTGGAAATGTTCACAGCGGTGTTTTTATAACAATTATCATAAGTTTCTGCCCCTAAAGCATTGCCAAAGAGCAATTCTGCGTGAATTTGTGATTGAACCATCTCTGAATCTTTCAGATGGTTTTTTTAAGTGAAAATCTGTTGTACCTGTTGTCTCACTTCATAGCATTTAAAGTTTAATAATACTATTTATTACTATTGTTGATTGTTGAATTTTCTACCTATTTGAGGATCTTTCAGTATAATTTTCTGATTTTTGTCATAGTGTATCAATGACATTTTAAAGGAGCTGTGCATACTTTCCTGTGCTATAGAATTTTGACTTTTTTTTACAGGTCACAGTGATTACATACATTTTAGCTCATCGGCATTGTGGATAGTCCAATTAGAGAGTACAAAGTACTTGATAGGCTGTGACAGGAGATGCCTAGGGGAATTAAGGCACGGACAGATGAAGTGCAGGCCAGACTCATATGCAGGCACTTTGAGAGGCAGAAAATTGGGCTGTAATAGACAGATGTCTGTGGTACCTGTTTTGTAGATGAATGCCAATACATTTTAGACAGTAAAATTTTAGAACTGAAAATTTACTGGACACTACCCTCCTTCCCCCACAATGCCTCAGGACAGTTGTACTGATTGTGTCTGTGCAGTGGTAGGGGCTAACCTGCCCGCTCAGGCTCTAGTGTGGCTTCTCTAGATCGGTAAAGTGGCACCTGTGACTGATGGCAAGAGAGACAGAAAAGCTGACCGATGTGTTAAAGCTTTGGTCCCAGTAAACATGAAGAATAGTGCACAGCAAATTATTTGTTTGTGTTTTTTTGGTTTTTTTTGTTGTTGTGGTTTTGTTTTATATAAATTAAACTACAAAATGTTAATTTTTAAAATACCTCACATGCTATATAAAGGATGGGGGAGTTAATGAAAGACTTTTGTTTTCAAATACTTGCTGAAGGAATGGAGGCGATTACATAAAGGAGATATACCTGTCCTTTTCATTATAACTGTGCAAGCTACATGAAGAGAAAACATCAAGTTATTTGAGAGCAAAAAAATGCTTTTGCTGTCAGTTGCAGTCACTTTTGGGAATTAAGTAAGCTGTACTGGATAATTTGACAGCAAATTCAACGTACGCCTCAGGGGAATAGAAGGGTTGTTGAAAGCAGTACTACTGGAGATGATTGTGCAGTACTGAAGTTGTGCTATCTGAGCAATTTATCCTAATAATGTTAGATCTGATGTTCTGGAATAGGAATTTGTACTACAGAGTGGAAGGAGTATGCATCCTGCTTGTAGGAAGAATGCAAAAGGTTATCCAGGAGAAACGAGAATAATCATCTAGAATCGTTTGGTGTTACCAGATTGCTGGAGATGAGGCCAGGGCTGGCCTAGTCTTCTGACTCTGCCAAGTGCCTATACAAATAGCTGTGTAGCTGATGCTCACAGAATACACTCAGCATTTCTCAAAAGAGCTAAAAGGAGACAGCAGTTCCAGCTCGGTGGGATTGGGTAAGTTGTCACCCAGCACTCTGAGAACTCAGTTCACTTCTCCCCATAGAGAAGGATTCAGAAAAGTGCAAACTCAGCTGGTCACAGTGGGGCAGGGGGTGCATTGGGGCTGTACAAAGCTAAATGGCTGCAAGTCAGCCACCTCTGTTACACAGAATGATCTAATGCCTTCTTGTGTGCCTTCTTGTGTGTATAACCAAGAGAACAAGGGCAGGGGAATTTTTGCTTATGTAAAAAATAGTGAAGGAAGTGTAATTAATTAATTCATTGTGCATCCGTGAAGTTGAATGGAAAACAACTTGGTCTAAAATCAAAACAGTTGCCTGCATATAAAATGCCAAGGAGGAGGTTGTGCAAATGGCATGAGGTTCTTGAATAAATCAGGGTCCATTTACCTGGAGAACAGTCTGGTCACCTTTCCTCCTCCTCTCCCTGTCAAGCCATTTGCTGATCTAGGATGACCAGGATGGTTGTGCAGCTTGCTTTTACTGTTTGTCTAGGTGGCCCTGCAAAGATTGAGTGTGTATTTATAGTTTGAGTGATAAAGCATTCACACTAATGTTCTGTGATTTTAATTCTTGCTATTTCACTTGTCGCTTCTGGTCACAAGAGGAGAAAAAATACATGGTTCTAGTAGGACCATACTATGTTTAGTAAAACCAGCATAGGAAAAAAACCTCCATAAAGTGTAATCCCAAAACAGGATGCATTAAAGCACTGATGTATAGCATATACAGGCAAAGTGAGTATTAGTAAAAAAGTGCATATACTGGTGGTTGCTTAGCAAGAGAATTTTACTGTTTGGTGCACAGTGGAAAACTGATTGACCTATGGCAGAGGAAGTATTTAGAGACACAGAACGTCAATATGATTTTTTTAGTCCTTAAATGCAAGTCTGCTTGCTGGTGCTTTTTAATTTTGGATATTTTAGTTGTATGAAAGGGCCTCAGGTATCTCTGTGCATAGTTGTAAAAATCAGTGGATATGTTCCCCAGCCTTTGTCTGAATTGCAGCATAAAAAATAAATACAAGACAGGAGATTATTCCATTACCCCAGGGCTTGGGAAGGTCTTCTTTCTGCTTCTCCTGGCTTTATTAACCCTCAGAGCGAGCCGCAGACCATGTTTGTTTCACCTGGCCTTTGAGAGGAATGAGGAGATTTGGAAATGAATGCTGGTGTTGGTATTTAATTATGAGCAGCTGTTGAATAGATGAGGTGAGCTGATTAAGCTCTGTTTCATTTGCCATATTGAATAATTGGGAGTGTGTGTGCAGCCAGTGTATGGAGAGCTTTAGTACATATAAATCAAGAGGAACTAAAATAGTTTTCTTTGAGATCAGCTTCACTATTCAGCAAGGCAGCAGTGAAATCAGGGAGTAAACAAAAGTACCTGTATAGCTGGCATGCTCATGTCTGGTAAACTGATGCACCCAGAGGGGCAAAGTAGGAGTAGGCGTCTCTGGTTTGTTTAAGTTTAAGGGCAAGTATTCAGCCTTGTACAAATTGGTAATTTCTTTTTAAAGTAGTATTTTTCTTTAACTTCCAGTGATCTGTGGATTTTTCTCCAATGTCAGTATTTTTTAAGATCACTCCATTCTATATTTTTCTTGTCATAAACCGCTGATTTTATTTGTTAGAACTTACTTGAAAGTAAGTGAAAGATTTTACATACATTTGGTTTTATGCATACACACCTATATATGCCCCAACTCCCACTTACTTGCAGTTAAAAAAGCCTGTCATTGACTTGTTTTTAATTTAATTTTGACTGCTTTCACTGGGGATACTGCGAAGCCTGGATGTTAAAGCTGGAACAATGATATTTAAGTTCTAAGTTCTAAATATTAAAGTGAGTTTTTGTGCTAGTAAATAAGTAAAAACCCAACAAGCCTTATAAAAGAGAATCCATAAACTAATTGGAAGTATTTTGAAAAGATCTGACACAATGAATGAGTAAAAACACTTAATATATTGGAGTAATTAAAGACAATTCACATTTGTGGTTTGGGCATAAATGTGTAAAAATTATACCCATCTATCTTATTACATTTCCTTTTCTCTCCCTGAGGATTTCACTATGTACTTTATCTGTAATTGTTGCCAGTTTTCTATCAAGTTCCCACTGGGCTTCTGGTGCAAAAAATCTTATCCTCTCGATGACAGAGCTTGCCTGAATGATTTCATGCTCTTAGCATTTTTGTTCACGGGAATTAGGGGCAGAATGTAACTGCAGCTGAACATAGCATCTATTTTTGTAATTTTGAAGTTTAGACTCTGTTATTGGAACTAAATGAAGAGATGCAGGTGTTCTCCAGTTCAAGTCCTTTGGGATTTTTTGATGGTAGATGCTTGAAAAGAAAATGCATGTGTTTCCAGAGTCAAACAGCAGCTGTGGACAAGGATTTATGTTTTTCTCAGAACTTTGGGATTTCAAAATGTTACATTTAATCACATGCACAGAAAGGAGAGCAAATGTTAAAGATGTTACATATAAAACTAGGGGACTGATCTTTTTACCATACCGACTAGTGGTGGGAATAGAGGAACAAAGTGATCTTTAATCTTAATATGAACAATTTCAAAAGGATTATGATAGTTGCCAGGACCCTGGTCTTTTGAGAGCTGTGCTCTTGCAACGCATAGCATTTATATCCTCTTAATTGCTTTTAAAATCTGGCTTATTCTCATATTTTGCCTTGGAAAAATATGAATGCTAGCAGTGTAAGTTACCAAAAACATAGTATTCATGTAGTACCTCTGTTGAAGTAGGGTGAATTTAAACTCAGATAAACATACATTTTTAGAAGAATTATTCTCTTAATGTAGTTTTCAAAACTGGATTAAAAATAGTAGTTCAACTGACTGAACTGCAAGGCTGAATTTGGAATTTTTCCAAGTTACAAAACTTGTGGGCAGAAGCATTTTGTTGTAATGTAATTTCTCCTTCACTTTCTCTCTCTCTTAGAATTTTGAAATTAGTTGACTGTAGTAAACAAAATGTCGGACGTGATTTCATCACAAGTTCAAGTGAGGGCAACAGGTTGTGATACTATTGAGCAAGTGAGGAGGGGAGGATGGCATGGGGAAGAGCAAGTTGGTAACAGTGGAAAATATAAGGTAGCTAATACCTATCGGAAAAACTAAAAGCCTCCCTTTTAAATGGTTTTAATGTTGTACATCTACCAGGTTGCATGGGCTCCATCCTCCCCCATTACACTCACAGCTCAATAGGTTGTGCATTGCAGCCAGAATAAGTATCAAATATTTTTCCAGACCAGAGTCACCTTTCTATCTACTGTCTCACAAAGATCCAGCACTTACAACTTTTTGTAAGAGGGAGGCAGACTTGTCCCCAAGTGCAATCTGTTACTGTACTGGCTCCAATCATAAATTTCATGTCCATGGGAGTAGCATCAAGAAGGGGCATACTATACAACACTAAGTAGAGGAACATTATTTCCAGTGGATTGTGTAATTCTGGCAACTGGTAGTAAGTTCTGGTTAGAGAAAGGTCATTTTGCAGTGCAGGAATAAGGCAGCCTCTTTGACTTTCCATCAAGGAATTGTGTAAATCTTCTTGTTGGAAGTGGTTTTTCCATCTCTTTGTATACGTTTCTCTCTATATATCATAAATCTTTCAGCAAGATGTACCCTAGCATTCTGAAATTGTGACTAAGTAAGATTGAGTTTTGTAAAATGATACTGGAAAAATTTGTATTAAAAAAACCCCTAAAGCTACACTCTGTTCTATCAGTGGTTAGGAAGTCAGCCTGCATAGTTAAGTTCCCTGAAAATACCTGACTTGCTTTGCGATATGCTGTTCAGCTGCACTGTGGAAGTCACCAGAGTAGTATCTTAAGCCAAAGAAGTGCTTTTGCCTTTTTCCAATTTCATTTTCTTACCCGTCGCTAAAGAGTTTGCTAACATGGCAAAACTTGAACAAAGAAGATGGGACTCAACTCCAAATCGCCTGAGACGTGGAACTTGTAACTCTGTTGAGCAAGGGAGTTGGAAAGCCTGCTTCTTCTCTGGATTTACAGCTTTTTATTAGAAATTAATTGCCTGACTTTCTCTTTTATCCTAACGCAGAATAACAGCATGCTGCCTATAGCTAATGTAGTTGTTCTTGTAGTTCTTGGAATGGAAGTTCATGCTTCAGCATTGACAGCTGAAGATTTGAGTTCTTGAGTGGTGGGTAATACGGGGTGTGCAGGCTTTAAAGTGCAGAAAGAAAATCTCCCCGCCTCCTCTTTAAACAGAGCATAGCCTAGAAAAGTACAAGTAACAAAAAAAACCTTTTAACTCGTTAAATGTGTAAAAGTTAGGGAATGGCAGATCCAAGACCCTTACTGTGACTTATTTGCATGTACACATGTGTGTTCCATAGAATTTCTGTTCACTTACAGTCTGGGGTAGTATCAAAGTGTTTCATATGGCCACCAAAGTCATATTTAACACTTATGGTATGAAAAAAAATTCTAAATGTAGGCTATCAAAATGATAGCTTCTATTTCCTTAACAGTATAGGATAATGTATCTGTGCTTTGAGTATTTATGAAAATGCATTTGCTTTTTCCAGTTGTGGCATCTGAAAAAGCGTTGTTCAGCAAGGTGACTAGGTACTGATGGTGCAGAGAGTTTTGGAAATGTGACAGGCATATGCTCTCAGCAACTGCTGACACATAGCTTTGGACATGAAATCTGGTTTTAATTGGGAAAATATATGTTGGCCAACATCTTGGGATAGCTCCTACTCATTTTGAAAAAATGCCATGGGATCTTTAACTTCCATTTGGACGCTTCTCAGACGTGGGCATAAGGGACTGTAACTGTTTACTTTCAAATGGTGTTTAAACTGTTTCCAGGTTTTATAATTGAATTATATTGCTCTCACTACCGCTTTGGTGATGTAAATGATTCCTATAACATGGCTATTTTTTATAATGAAATGCTAAATAGATATAATTGAAAATCTGTAAACTTTTGGTGGCAAAATAGAAATACATTCTGACCAGATCCATTTTTGTGTTTCAAATTTTACTAACAAGTCATTAACTAAACGTTACTGAACAGAAATATAGATGAAATATCTCCATTATTTTTAATCTTGAAAGTATGACCTAAATATCTGTCTGTAAATCTGAATTATTTTTCTGAGTAATTTTTGTGGTTCAATAATGTACTAACAGCCTTATTGGTATGGTTTAGGATGCGTTCTTAGATATGCAGAGTGAGCGTTCAACCACATTGTCCCCTTCCACCCAACTTTACTGTCCTGAAGTTCCCACAGAAGTTGCGTTCTGTGATGTTCCAAATAGCCATTTGTGGTCACAAAATGAAATTGTGCCATTACCAAATAACTGGAGAGGTAATTTTATGTAGAAAACAACAGTTCACAGCCAGAATGAGACAAAGCGGTTAGAATCTTAGCAGTACATTGATTTTTTAAATTTAGCTAGATAAGCCCAATGATGTGCCCCAAGATAAGACATATTCCTATAGTTGACCAAGCTGGAAATGATTTTGACAGATAATTTTAAGTTTTCCAATGTTAGAAACATTTAAATTAGTTTAATTTTCTTCACATGCTGTGAAGCTTCTGAAAATTTATTTCTACTTCTTAAAAATCTGCAAACCAGATAGAAATTAGTACTCTAGGAACCATTAGTCACCTTTAACCTTCAGACCATTTAATCACTTCTGTGCTTTGTGAGCTGATTTAATTTTCCTTTTAACTGTGCACTGAAATGGTACTAATAAGTGCATGATACTTGTCTATGTACTTGTCTGTGGTGGCAGAAATACTTGAAATTGTAGGAAAACAGTACACTGTGTAACTTTTTCATTTTCATTCAATAGCTAAAATTAGCCTGCTTATATAATGTGAGCATTTATTGCTGAGTATTTCTATGTAACAGACTTCTGGGTACAGCAACTTCAACACAAATACTGTCTACTTGAGGTATCTTGACATTGTCCCATTGTCATTTGAGAAATGCAGTGATAGGATTATAGTGGATATATAGTCTAATTAAGTAGTTAAGTACTTTTTAAGTCTTAATTTTGATCTGATTTACCCTCTTCAGTAGAGGAAAAAACATTTTGAAAAGGAAAAAAATTTGTTTTTCTGAAGTTGTGTCTGAAAGAGAAAATTCTAGGTGCTGCCCAAATCTTGCCACTCGTTTAGTTAAGATAGAAACATTTGCTGGAGTAAAACACTTTGCTGACCTGAGTTCTGAGTTCCCATTCAGACATTCTTCTGCTGCTAATTGTTGATACTGAGCTCCACTTCACAGCAGAGCAAATTAGTACAGAGTCTGGTTTTCCTATGTGTTTTCCTCATTCCTGATGTATTTTCAAGACGAAGTAGACAGATCTGAAAAGAAAGTTATTGTGACTTTCCTCAAGAGATTCAGAAAATTGATTCTTTGTTTCTGTAAGCAAATCATTTTGGGGTTGTACTGTCTGAATGCAATGAGAAGGTTGCATGGTTAATGCATGGACGAATTGTGTGCTGTAACAGTGAGAACTGAAGGGATGAACAAACATGTCAGCTCTTACAGTTGGCACGATAAGGGTCTGCCTGCATCTGCCAACTTTTCCACTTGTAGCCCATGTGCATCATCTGTTGTACAGCTTCTTGGGCTGTTTGCCTGGGATCAGTGCCAAGATAGAGAAGTAGCTTTGGCTATGCTGCCTTGTGTCCCAAAATCTTGGAAAAATAGCCCGCTGCCTGCTGGAAGGTAGAATCATAGAATCATAGAATGGCATGGGTTGGAAGGGACCCCAAGGATCATAGAGCCCCAACCCCCCTGCCACAGGCAGGGCCACCAACCTAAGGTAGGTGTGAAGGGGATCAGAAGGATTGGAGTTTGAGCTGCATCTTTTTGAATTTCAGTGTTGATAGCTAACTGTCATGCCAGAGGAAGAAAAGACCTGAAAATTAATGTTGGTAATCAGAATAATAATCTGACTACATCAGATGCTGACTGCCTTTACCTATGCCCATATTTGGTTTATTTCTTAAAGTGTTTATTACTTAAACTGTATGGTAACATTGCTTAAATACAATAGGAAGTATAATACTAGAACTGACTATCATGGAGATATTTTTTCCCCTGAAATAGAGGAAATAATGGAAATTTTGTAAATAGAAACAATTCTCTTGGGGGAAAAATAGGAGGTATGATTGAATCTAATGAAGCATTAAATACAGCATTTGGCTCAATGTTAGTGAGTAGGGTTATGGAGTGCATGTATTGTGTTTGTCCATGGCATTACAGGGTAAGATATAATTAGTTATCTAAATGGAAATAAACTAATGAAAGGAGGCTATGCATTCTCTTCTCCCTCTAATTTTGAGCTATATTATAATGCTTCTGCCCTGATAAGAGGAATTCAGTACTGAGCAAATATTTCTAGATTGTGACCTGAAAATTCATAGAAGAAATTGAAAGACACCTAATATGTCTTCATAATACTTGAAAGATATTTTAACCCCAGTCCTGGATTAGTATTTTTCAGACATAAAAATTATTGCACGTTGACAGTCCTTTAAGCAGTTACATGTCTAAATTTTCATGCAGATTGCAGTCAGATAAAATTGTTTTTAATTAAAAAAACAGGAAGTAATTAAAGGTATATTCAGTTTTCTGAAGTCTTGAAAACTGGTACATTAGAAATATCATAATCTTCATAATGCAAATTATATTTTGCATAAAGACTTATAATAAATTGAAGCCAGTAATACTTTTTTATTTCTTCACTAGTACTGTAACACAGAATAAGTCTGTGAACAGGATGACTTAACACAACTGTTGATGCACTTTGAATGAAACATCTTTATCAAGTTAATACAAGAAGCAGTCATGCCCTACTTGAATTACTCATTTATAATGGCAGAGCAGCAGCCTGGATGTGGACTTTGAAATCCTGGGAAAATAAGATGCATGCATGCATTCAAATGTTTAAAGTCTTTGCTGTAGAGCAGCTGTAAAATGTTGAAGTGAGATGTCAGCTACTAGCTGTTGTCAACGTTTTTAGTCTGAGGGGAGATGTGATTGTTTAATTGCTAACCAAGGTTAGTATTATTTTAATCACTGTATCCTCAGTTGGAGACTTTGTTTTTTGAAGAGCCATTAAAACGTTTAGGATCCAGGCTTTTTGCACGCTGTTAATGCACAGATTATTCCAACTTTAGGACCCTATTTGTTTTGCTGTAATACATAGACTTTAATGTTTATCATGCTTGTGCTGAGGGACTAGTAACCCTACAGATAAGTAAAATATCAAAATAAAGTGCCCGGATGAGTAGCAATTTCAGAAATACTCCCTGGATGCTCACTAAGGACAGAAGGGTATAATAGCTGGTAAAAGCCATGTATTAAAAGGATGTCTGTCTCTGCACTGTTGGGGTGTTGCAGCTTGCACACTCTTTTGCAGATGACTGCATTGCAGAATTCCTTGTCTTCACAGCTTGATACCATGTTTCCTTTGAAAAGATAGACATGTAGGAAATTAACTTCAACTTTAATTTTTCTTCAAATGATTGCACAATACAAAAGAGTGTGCATCCCATTACACTTGAATCAGAGATTTTTGATAAGAAGTGCCAGATGTTGTGTCTCAAGTATCCTCATACTGCCTAAGCCACCAGTACAGAAGTAACCACTTCTTTCCCTGCAGGGACGGCACAAGCTGGTACATGGAGTGAGAGAGAACAGGAGCAACTGCTTTTGTTTATTGCAGTATCTGTAAGGGCAGTGTGAACTTTGTCTTTGTGTGACACTTTTGGAGGCAGATAGCAATGATGATGGTGCATCGATTTAGGGATACTCATCATGGTCTTTCTTAAGGACTGTTCAGGAATTGGTCAAGAAGGTTTTTTTCTTCTTTTTTTTGTGTCACAAATAGTGTGGTGGTTTTGCGCCAGCAGAGAGCCAAGCACCACACAACTGCTTGCTCTCGAAGGGGTGTGTGTGTGTGTGTAATTTGAGGCAAAAAGGGGGGGTAAAAGAAACTATAAAAAACCAAACAGCAAAAGAGAACCTTGCAGGTCGGGATAAGGACAGTTTACTGTGACAGCAGAGAAAGAGAGGTATAACAATAATAGGACTTTACAGCAAAAGCTACTAGACTGGTGATACACAATGCAGTTTGTCACCAAACTGCACAACTGTACAACTGTACAACTCAGAGCTGCCCCAAAACTGGACTGTCCCCAAAAAACATGTGTCCTGGAGCCATGCCCTCCTCTCCTCACCAGCTCCTCTTTTATGCTGAGCATGATGTAACTGGCATGGGATACCCTCTTTTGCGAGTTTGGGTCACCTCTCCTGGCTGTGTCCCCTCCCAGCTTTCTGGGTACCCCCTGCCTTCTCCTTAGCAGGGCAATATGAACATCTGAAAAGTCCTTGACTGTTTGGCAGCAACTAAAAACATCACGGTGCTATCAGCACTGCTCCCATCCTAACTTCAAAACGTGGCATTCTACCTGCTGCTAGAAAGAAAATTAACTCTATCCTAGCTGAAACTAGGACAAGTAGAATTAAGATTCCTTCATTTCAGTCTGTCTCCTGGAACAGGGCATCTCTAACATGCTATACAGACTTGGTTTTTTGCTCTGAAAAATTGCTATCTCAAAACCATGATGGAAAGAGCAGGAGTTTTCTACACAATGTCAGCAAATTAAGCCACAAACTCAGAGGCTGTGCCTTCCTTCCACAGATGGAACAACTGAGAGGCAAGAGTAATCCACCTTAAAGCTAGAAGATCGTTAAAATCTCACTAATATTTTGTTCAAGCCAGCACTACTAGAGGCGTTGCAGAGATAGGCAGGGAGGATAGTGTTTATCTTACACTGCTGAGCGAAGTGGAACATTTTGGAATGGTTTGCATTGCTCTTCTCCACTGAGGAACTCTTAATAGGTTGCTCTAGGAGGATGATGGAGGAATCTTTGGAAGAAGAATGCACTAACCTTCATAGTCTTGACTGTGACTTGACTCTGACTTTAGCCACAGTAGTTTGTCACCTCTTCTCAAATGGCAGCAGCTCAGCTAGCTCCATAAATGGGCTCTGCATAGAGTGAGGTGGGAATATACTCTCTAGCAAGTGACTCCAGACCGTTTATTTTTAAGAGCATAGAAGTTAGTAATTAAGAAGCATCCTTGTACAAAAGTCACATGAGGTAACAAGGTGGTTTGTGAATTTTCTGTGAGGTCCTGTAGTGAAACACTTGCAAGTGAATGCTGCTATATCAGGAATCCACATATAACTCAGGATCAGTCATGGCAACATTTTGGTCCTAGCTTTGAGGAAATAAAGCAAGATCTGAGTTCCTGCCATGCTTTCTGGCATGAGACAAGTAAAGTTCTGTCACTTTTAATACAGATGTCTCTGTTCCTTTTTCTTAATGTCTTTCTAGGGCAGGCTGTTGACTCATAGTGTAACAACCAGCATGTGAAAGTACAGTCTGTGTGCTCCCGACCCTCTGATCTGGCCTTTATGGGTAGTTGTTCTGGGGTTCCTGCTTCTCAGGGCCATGACTCCAAACAGCATTGGAACATAGAAGCCTTCCTACTGATGCTGGTTCAGCAAAGTTGAACGAGTGTAACAAATTTTTCCTTTAACCAGTAAAAATGCGAAGCTAACCCAGCTTGCAGTCCTACTCCTTTTCTTTTTCTATTTATTTGTTTCTCTTTTAAAAGAGAAATAAAACCTCATTCCTACCATTCATTGCTTAAACTGGCATGCCAATAAAAAAATTTGGATTGACCAGAGGTGATTTCTTAATTACAGTTGGTAAAAAGTGGGAATAATTACTTTACCAGACAGCTGTCATAATCTTCCTAAATATTTTCATGTTTAGCTGCACCTGTATATATAGATTAATTTGTATAAGTGTAAGAAGAGAACAAGGTGTCTATTCTCATTCTGTCTGTGAATAGGATGTTCTGAGTATTGTTGAGGCTTGGGAGGAAAGCTTAGAAAAATGATTTAGTAATCCATGGTAAGTTGTTTGACCTACCCATATAAATTTATCAGAGCGCTACAACTTGAGAAACAATATAAATCTTTTTAGATCTAGATGCTCGTTTCCCAGAGGATTACAAGTGGAATAGGAGGACAGTTTCTTTAATTCATTTATCTATAGCTCAATTCCTTTATCCATAGCTCAATCGCTTTGGAAAATCTCCAGTTGGTTCTTTATGCCCCAGGAAGAATGCCAGCCAAACATGTGGTGGGTTTTGACAAATCCTACCTAGTTTCTGTCAGTGCCAGTGCAGTGTGGTGACATTTTGCAGGGAAATGCAGGCAAACTCTCCTTACGTATGGTAGACTAGAAAATAGAGTAGTGGTTGATTTGAGGTTTTCTACTATTTTCCAGTAGTTTTTTCTTCAAAACATAAGATGATGATAAAATAGCATATGACCTAATAGTTTCTTCATAGTCTTTTTAGGAACTTTTACGTGACTGCACCTGGCTTTGGCCTGTCATGAACGTATGACACCTGCAACACTTATCTGTATATAATATTATATACAGATATATTATCTCTGACATATTATCTGTATATAATAGATAGTTTACTTTATATAAACCTATATCAATGCTATCAACGTAACTTTAGAAAAAAAATCATTATTTTGAGCTCTGTGGGGCTTTTTTACTAAATTTTTGCTGTACTTATTTATAAATTAAATTATCTTCTAAATAAATGGGCTGTTTCTAATAAAGATAAGTACCAGCCCCTTAGAAATCCCAGACAAAAGCTTGAGCATGGCAGCTTGAAATAGGTACCAAGGTGTCTAGTGTCAGTGGTTCTACTGCAGTAGTTTAAGAACATTGTAGTTGCTTAGAACGGTAGAATGTGTCTTGCATTCTGTGTGCCAGTGCAAAAAATATTCAGACTTCCCTAAGGCTTTTTAATATGTTTCTTCTCCGAAGTAGAATTTAATATTTAGTCACTGATAGCGTCCGTTATTATTGTTATGCTTTGGATCAAGGAAAAGATAAACCAGTCCAAATTACAAAGCATTCAGTAGCTTTTTTTTTTTTCTTTCCTGCCCAAGGAATAACAGAAAGTAGCAGACTGAAGTTCAAATTTATATGGTGAATAAGTTTGAGTAGTTTTCTGTGCCATTAGCGGAACAAATTAAACTTTCGCTGGTTGAGTGCATATACCTAAACAGTGTAGTGTGGGAGGATTATCAGCCAGTTAGTCTTATTGGTTTATTGGCAGCAGAGCAGATTTAAACCAAATTTTCCCATGGCAGAGGTACTGTATCAGCAATCCCAGAAGTTTTCCTAAGAAATTTATGAAGTGGTATGTAAGTAAATTACTGAAGAGCCATCAAAGCAAGTATGTTATTAATTGACAATTTATTGACTTCATCCTTACTGGTAGTTAAAAAAAAAAAAAGAGGATTAGGATTCAGCCTACACTTTGAAAGCTGCGTGAGGTCTTTTGTATGGTATTTCAGTTAAGCTGTAATTAATTAACTTAATTAAACAAATATTAGTAAAAGAGTAAAAACACACTTATTCTGATGGATCTATAAAAATAGTCATAAGATCAATGTAAATAAGTAATGGAAAGCGTGAATCTGGGTCTGGTTAGGGCAGAGTGTGACACCAGTTATCTTTGATCTTCTGAGAAACAATCTTTGCTCAAGCAAATCTCCCGTAGACCTCGCTGACTAATTGCCAAAGAGCTGCTGGGTTTTTACCCCTCAGGTTAACGTCGAAAATATATTGCTATTTCCTAGACCATTTCTTTGCGCCTAGATTTAACATCTTTGATTCAAACAGTAGTGCAACTTGCTTTTGTTGGTTATCATTTTACCTATATTAAAAGAAATTACAATAGAAAGAAGCTATTTTGTAGTAATTCCTTTTTCTTTTCTAAACTCACTGGTCTTGGCTAATTATATAACTTCTGTGAGTATCAGTTAATCTGTAAAAATATGTCACCATCCATGCAAAATGCTCTGGGAATTACTATAAGAATGTTTTCAGACTCCCACTTTGAAAGTATTGTAGGAAGCCTGGAATTTTATAGTGGTAGTAGTTATATATTCAGCATTAGTGAGCATGCGGTAAGTTTTTTTAAGGATGTAATATTTGAGATAAGAATTAAATTCTTGCTGATGATATGTGGAAGTGGAGGTCTCCTTTAAGCACTAAAAAAACCCGGCCAAACCCCAAAGTTTTTCCTTCCCAGATTAATCATATATAATTTAAATTTATAGGGGTTTTTATGTCAGTCTTGATTAAGACACATAGATTTAATGAGGAACATTTCTCCTATTACTAGTAGTCCCTAAAGCCTACCACATCTAAAACACACGACCTCTCCCTTTCTGCCTTTTTCTGATGCCTGGGAACTTTTTCTGTTGTTTTGAATGGCTGATAAATTGTTTGCCAGGTAGGAGGGAAAATGCTTGACTTTGAATCAGAGTTGAATTTCTTGAGAAAATATCAATCTGAGCACTGTGTCTACAATGAGAGCTATTACAGAAGAGTTTACTTTGCTATCAGGATTTTTGGCCAATTTACCCGAGAAAGCAGTCTCCTAGAAATCTGCTTAATCAGCAATACTGTTTTGAAAATAAACATCATGTAAGGATCTGTCCTTTTCTATTAACAGCTCCAAACATTCTAAATAAATCTAAGTAATTTTTTTTTCAGTCACCCATGATATACTTCCCTTCTTTGATATTGTCAGTTTTACCTACTTTGTTCATGGTGCTTCAACTTTGATCTCGGCTAATTGCCATTAAATTCACACCGCTTACTGACTTGGCAAGCCAGAGCAAGTTAATGCTATTCATCATAAGGAGACCAGTTACTTTATTCTGTCCCCTCTAGGCATGTGCTTGTTTGCTTAACAGCAAAATGGTTTGAGCAGTTTTACATATGCCGCTCATACATTTTTCCATATGAAAATCAATAACATAGCAAACTTCTGCTACTGAAGGTTTTTAAATGTTTATTGCTTAAGACGTAGGTATATGTAAAGGGTTTTTTTTTTCATGCTGTTTCATATTCTGCTTCTGTCCCACAGTGAGATTTCCCATGAGGTCTTTGGGGCTCATCCTCAGGTCAAAGGATTTTTGTCTACACTTTTCAGAATAAAGATTATTTTTGCCTGCTCAAGCTATTAAAATTGATTTAAATGAAACAAATTTAGACTTTTTTCCTAGGCTTATTTCCCGCACTCAGATGCCAGAGACTGCCCGATCTTGGGTCAAGACAGACCCTCCCAAAAGGCAGTGTCTGTCCTGGGCATGCCCATGGTCCTTGCCCAGCTTATGATGCGGCAATTTCTGTGTGCTGCATAATTTGCCAGCATGAATGCTGGTAGGGAGGAATTAATTTATTAATGATGTATATTTATTAATTTAAAATATTTTACTACTATTTTAAATAGTTCTGATGAAGCAGGTGTCTGCTAGAAAAAATTAATTTGTATTAATTTAAGCTTTTTTTGTCCAAAAGGAGCAGGATTGCCTTCACATCTATTTACTAGTAATAGTTCTTTTTTCCAGAGGATGCGATGACCATGTAGATTTGAGGCAAGGTGTGACATCTAATGCATTAATAAAAAGATAAGAATAAAAAAAATCCAGTGAAGTAGATGTTTATAATATGTGCTGTTGAATTGACACTAAATTTGAAACTGAGGAAAAGCTTCATATGCATTTAGCACCGTTATTACGAAATTGTCCTAAAGGCAGCTTGGGAGATGATAGTAGCAGTCCAGGCATTATCCAAGTGTGTTTGTTGAATCTTGCAACACTTCTTTGACCTTAGTTAATAATGAGTTTTCTGCACTGTGAGAAGAATATTTTTAATATAGTCATCTCTCTTTCAAAGAAAACAAAAGAAGAGGGAAATACACATCTTTCTCCATAGAAAAATGCAGAAATACTACTGCTCCCCCCTCGCCTCCAAAAAGTCTAATTAGACCTTCTGATTTGAGCAAAATTATTTGGGGTTTGGGGGTTTTGTTTTGGTCACTTACTGTTCTTTGCTCCATTTGCTTCTTACCATCTAGTGTTTTTCAGTGTCTGCCTTAAGTCTGCAAAATGAATTTTACTGGAATATTCTTTGAATTTTAGTCTACGTGGACTTTGTAATGAATGTTTATTTCACTGCATGGAGCAGCTGAGCTCTCTACTACAATGTTTTAAGCATTTTGATAACTAAGACTATTACTAATCTTTAATTCTGCCTGGACATGTTCTTGCATGACCTAATCTAGGTGATCCTGCTCTGGCGGGGGGCGGGTTGGGCTTAGATGATTGTTCGAGATCCCTTCCAACCAGTAACATTCTGTCATTTTTCATACGGGATATATGGAATGAGTAAGAACATGGAGAGGGAAAATGTGAAATCAGGGTGATGGGAAAAATAAAGGATAAACCTTAGGGCCCGATAAAAGCTTTTGGACAGTTTTCAGGAAAACTTCTAGTATGGTGAACTGCATCCGGGCATGGTGTTACTATTCTCCATTATTTGGTATGCTGTGGTTCAATAATTAGTGCAGTTCCGTTGTGGCTGTTTTTCTGGATAGTGACATGTCTTAAGAATCAGTTTTAAAAGAAATGCTTCATTGTGTCATTGTTGCTTAAACAATTTAGCAGCACAACAGATTGGCTGTTTACTATGTTCAGTGGAAACCAAAGCAGAGCTCAGCCAGGTGCCAGAAGCAGTGTAGCCAACTGTGGAGGTAGAAAGCTCACCTGAACTGACTTGCTCTTTTCCTCCTTATATCCCACACTAATAAGAAAAAAAATGATGCTCACAACAGTTCTGTCAGGTAGATATGATAGAAACTGTGGTGTGAGGACATCAATAGTAGCCTCAATGTTAAAGATTTCATACTACTGTGCAGATGATTATGTGTTTGAGATTGTTTTGGTCCTTAGGGTCTTTCATCTCATTTGGGAATGATCTAGTGTAAAAACTTTTTGTTTATTTTGGTTTTGTGATGCAGTTTTCTCGTAAGACTCAGGTTAATGTTCAGGAAGCAAGACTTAAATAAGACACTGTTTCTTGTTTTAGTGATGTTTGAATTCTTTCTCCAGAAGACTAAAACGTGATGTGAGACAGTTAAATACAGTAAAAACTGAAATAAGCTGTCCAAGCCAAAATCACTGGACCACCCAGGTCTTGGACCACCCAAGGGACCAACAACTGCCTGAAAGAAGTGGCCTTTTACTAGAGGTCGAACAAGTTCCATTGCAGCTCTTGGAAATATTTGGTAGTGATTTCTTAATTTAGTTGTCTGCCTACCTGAGGTGGTCCTTGTTCTAATTCCCACTGCATAAGTAGTATCCCTGTGAAAATGTCCCTCCTTATTTACTTATGACCTTAACCTTACATTTCTTTTTTTAGGGCAAAAGTAAAATTTACTAGTGTAGTAATGTGTTGCTACTGAGTGGATATTTCAAGTTGTTACAGCATTTGTGTGGTGTCACATGTAAGTGAGATTTTTTGAATGGAGGATATTTGATCACTTTTAGGATTTGCAGTGAGACCCAAATTGAAAGGACTCCTAAGTCATGAATTCCGACTTGGAACTGCTTTAACTGTACATCTCTTTGTAAGAAATGATACAATATCAAACCAGCTAATTCAGTGTTAAAATTGCTCTGGTCCCAACCTTACGTGGCCTTTGCAAAACACAGAAAAATCTCTAATTTTGAAATTTTTGGAAGAGCAGGTTTTCTCCTTAAAACCACAGTGAAGTGATGGATATGAACTGTGTAAATATTTCCCAGGATTAAAAATAGGCAGAACTGGGAAGATCACTTTAAGTGTTTCCTGTGGCAACCCTCATTTCAAGATGGTTTCCCATTCTGTTCTTTAAATTTGTTAGATAAAGTGTCAGTCATATAACTTAACCAACCCAGACCAACATTTTTGTGTACATTTTTGTTATTGTAATGATAATAACTTAAAAAAGGTTTGCTGAGAGGTTAGACCTTCTATTGGATTAACTGTTACTTGGGTTCAGAATCCTTCCATCATGTCTCAGTAAAATCTTATATTTCTAGTCGTCTTATTTCAGTAACTAGAGAAAATATTTTAAAGCAAACAGTGGTACATTATGCAAAACTACACTAAGTGTATTGCTTTGTTTTTTGAGCATTCTTTTCCATTGTATGTTTTATTTAACATCTAATTTTCTGATTTTTTTTTATCCTTTCTTAAAGCTAAAATAATGGTAGCATCTCATTTCTCATTTATTGAAAGCTGGGTAGAGCACTGGCTAACTAAAGATACAAATCTGTGTACTTTTGTAGTTTGTATTCAATGAAATGAATACAAGCTGCCTTATAGCCCTGTTAAAAGATAGAAAGAATTCCTGGGGTTTTTTTCAAAGTAGAAAGAAACTTTTGAATGAAGAGGTAAAGCCCTGCAGACAGCTGAGGTGCTTCTAGAGCAGCAAGATACAGGCATGGTGGGTTGGATGACATGTATGGTGTGGAGGGAGCACTGATGGAGACAGTGTCAACTCCTGAATGTTGTGTCTGTGTATCATTGTGGATATATGTATTTGCATACACAAATTTTGATCTGTGCATTAATAATAGTTTAATGATCAAATTAACATTATTCATATAAAAGTGGCACAAATACTACTTTCTTCATTTAATTATGTTAAATACTGGTGAGGCAGAACTCAGAATAACAAGACGCAGCCTGGGTTTTCTTTTAATTATTACTTAATATATGTGGAGTATATAAGAATATAGGCTTAGGTCATCCACATCATAAATTAAATTGCAGGTACACATGTAATAACTTTAGGTGAGAACGGTTCACAAAACATCCAGTCCATGGGTCCAAGATGCCATAAAACCTTTCAATCATACCATCCCATAACAAACTGAGTGCAAAGAAAAATAAAATCCTGAGATAGAGTAATAGAGAGGATACTAAGTAAGTTTTAAATTTCTTCTAATAAACAACAATATGATGAATTAATATCAGGGATGAAGAAAGGGGTCAGCATTATTGGTAGGTATAGAGATAAGTTGTGTGTTTTTATTACCAACTTTTCTAATTTTCCTCCAGTTCCATAGTGCTAATAATTCTTTGCAAATCTATGTAAACAGACTCCTGATGAACAGTTTTACTGAGGGGAATGTTCTCGGCAGGGCTTTGTTAACCTGACATTCTGTGGTTTCGCCTCATAAAACTAGCAGAGGGCTCTCTGCGTGGAATGTTAATGGGGTGAAGTAATGAATGCAGGATGGGATGGCAGATTCGAGCATGCGTAAAGTCCTTACTTGAGGGTTTTGGAGGAGATCCTTGCAGACAGTAGCTAAGAGATAAAAGCACTGGGTTGTTTGGGGTTTTCTTAAGTCGACAGTTGGATCTTTTAGCTGGAGAATGGGCTTTGGAGTTTAGTGGTGGCATTAATGTAAGAAAATAAAACTGAAGGCACACACATCTCTTTCAACTTGGCCTTGGTGAAAGGAGGAAAGTTGAGGCTCATCCCCTTGGTTTTAACACAGGCTTAAAAAATGTTCCTATTTCAAACCATTATGTTATTTTTAGTTGTGCAGTAATATGCCATAATGAGATTTTTTTCTCTAAGTGGAAGGTTGCTTGTGCCATACCTTTACTTTCTTGTCAAAAGTAGTACTTTGGGAAACGTTTGACTAAACTAATTTAAATTCCTGAAATTTGTTATTGCTTTTCTGGGAAAAATATATTCAAGACTTTCCTTCATAGTTCCCAAGGAACCAAGCAGTGAAATTTTTATACAAGTCCAGTACTAATTAGTTACAATGTTCAGGCATGACCTGATGTTGAGTTTGGTGTAAAGGGAATGAAAACTTGTATGGATGAGTTGTTTCTTCTGTAAGAGTGGTGTTTGTTTGTTATGTGCCCAGATCAGGCTCGGTGTAGCAGGTATATTTATTTGTGGTACAGTAGAGCCCACCCATAACTGTCAATCTGAGGATTTTTATCAGATCTCCCCTCCTTAATGACTTGTTCACTTCATCTCGATGGTCAAGCGCTGCTTCACCTAGATGGCTAACATGAAGGGCTTTAAGGTTTCCATGTAACATTATTAGATACATGATAACAAGAAGGGATGGATAGTTTTGATTTGAAACAAATATAACATGGAGGTTTTTTTTTTGGAGGGGGGGTCCTCAAGACAGAAGATTTTTTTTTATTTCTTGCTGAAGTATAAAGAGGCAGTTGCATTAGAAGATGATTTCATGATATGGAATGACAAGTACTGATACTATAGAGAAAAGATGGTTTTGGGAAAAAATACTGATTCAGATTCAAGGAAAAAGAAATGACCATTAAGTAGTGGGAATATGATAAAATAAACACTGGGAAAACTGCTTACTAGTTTTTTTTAAAAGTACACAGTCTTCATTGTCTGATACTACAGAGGTTCGAGGCGCAGACGTGGGCAAACACAAATGTACCTATTTGCTGGCATTGCAGTATTTTCAATTTTCACAAAGCAAACAGGTTTGTAGCACTGAAGAATACAGGTTTGGGGGCTTAGGGGGTGAAGAATAGGAGGACTTTAAAGGGCGACAGGATAAACTTTGTAGTTTTAGCTTTGCTGGCTGATACCAGTTCTAGATAAATTAGGGAATATGTGTATGGAATTTCATATGCATGTAAAGTACAACTAAGGCCAGTAAAAATGGTTGTAAGGGAAAGCGAAATGTGAGATATTTATTTCTGTCAGCCAAAAGTGGTTAAAGTGAACAGAAGCACAATGAATATCCCATTGTACTGTTGATGTAATATATGGGGATTTGTGTAATTTTCCTGTTTTAAATAATGAAGTGTCTTAATTCATCAAGATTATTAAAAATCAAATGAGAGATACCTTTATAATCTATGAGTTTTGGCAAGAAAACAGTTTTTTGAAGGCTCTTCAGGATCTAACAAGATTGAACAGCAAATCTAGAACAATTGAAACTCAGAGATGTGTATTTTAATGAAGATGTTTAGAACAATTTCTGAAGGGCGATCAATGTATTCTCTATTACTGGAAATATTAAAATGTAGGCTTTTTCAGAAGATATGTTCAAGTGCAGCTCCATGTTTGAAGGTTCATTCAGGGAAGTTCTGCTACCTGTTTTTTGGTAGAATTAATTAAGTGGATGGATTTTGACTTACCATGTGTCACTTATTATGGGATACTGATAGGATTTCTATGCTAATCAAATAATGTCTGGTAAGTTAGCAAATACAGACCCATTACTAGTCATTCTCAGAGCTTTTTTCCTAAACTCTTAAGCTTTAGATTTCTCCAGTACTTCCTCTTGAATTTTAGAAATCAAAAATATATGAAGCAAAATCTTTACAAGAGTAATGTGCCAACTTAATGCCAGCCTTAGCATTATGTCTTGGGCATTGTGTTTGACTTATTAAATGCAAGGAAAATGTGTGATGAAGACTAAGATAGCAGCTGGCCCCAATCTTGTAGGGATTCAGATGTGCAGCCTATAAGATGTAACCAAGTGTCTCAGATCATTCATTCTTGTTTCTGGTCAGTCAGGTTTCTTCAAAAGTTTTTTTGTTGTTTATCCTAGTTGATATAAAAAGTTAGAAGTTTGGTTTAACATGCAAGCTTGAAATATTTTAATTTCAACAACTTGAATTTTTTACACCACGTATGCTGTATGCTGTTCCATTGTATATAGTGACTGCATTGCACTGAGGGCACCCAGCTGCATGTGTCCCCTCTGGATTGTGCCTTTGTCAGTGCCAAGATTTGCATGAGAGCAACCTGACTGAAAGCCAGATAAGATGAGGTGATGGCAGTGGTTTGAGAGAAGCAGCTGGAGGAACCCTCAGAGGATATGTTACTCTTTGAAGGAATGTAACTGGTATTAGTTTCTGGAGCGCAAAAATTGTACTCAAGAGGTGCTCCTTAAGCCAAGCTTGGTTAGCTTGGGGTTTTTCCTCCACCAAATAAAGGTAGGTGGTCTTAACAGGGCATCTTTTGCTGACAGTGTTATAACAGTATTATAGTCTCAGAAACTAAAATGTTTAGTTTCTGTAAAATGTGTGTAATAGCAACTCTGAGTATTGTACAATCAGGTCTTGGAATCAGAAGATTAAAAATTAGATCCAATGTTCTTTTGGTTTTTCAGATCTCTTTCAGTTTATTTCAAGTTGAGAGTTTTTTATACTAATGTATTTAATTCTCTTTTAAATATAAACAAATTCCCAGTCATTGAAATGTGGGAATGGGTCTTCATTCAAGTGTTCACTTTTACTTCGTGACTATAAAATGTGGAGCACTGAACCTTTTTTATTATTTAAACTTCCAAAACAATGGTACATCAAGTGTCTGTTAAAGCTCTTCATAGTCAAGATCTGCTGCTTAAGTAGAATAACTTTATTAAGCACAATTTATCTGTATAATTTGCTTTAAATGTATTTTTTACAGTAAAATGTTAGCTAGTTACTCTTAAGTGACAGTTAAGAATGAAGTTAGAAGATTTAGATAATGTAGTTTGTTACCTCTTTTTGAAGAATTACTCTATACAGTGCTTCAGGAAAAGTGAAGAATGATTATTACAGATGATTTTAGAGGTTGTACTTCACATTTCTTTTTAAAAGTTGCATTTAATGCTTGGATGATGAGGAAATATAAGAACAATATAAATTGCATGCCTTAAATCTTTTACCAAACGATCAAAGGATCAGTGATATTTCAGTTTATAAAAGTTGTTTCTGGTTCAGAACAGAATCTGTGAGAATGTAAGGCACTGCACAAATAAGACAGGAGGGACAATATTTACTTATGTAATGAAAGAAGCAGCATTGGTTTTGATTGGTAAAATGTATAAACCTTCACTTTAAGTCTGTTTGCAATTGGTAGTTGTGTAGTCTGGTTTAAAAATTGATGATAGAACTTGTTGTGAGAGTAGAAGCCTGAAAACAGAAGTCAGCTGAAAGTGGATTGATGCCCAACCTCTAGTCACGTTTCATTCGCTTGGAAGTGTGGCATTTACTAATAGACCCACTTTGTTGGCAAATCTTCAGTGATTTGAAGAATGTTTCCCTTACATGGAATTTAATAGGTGATCTGAGTAGCATTGCCTCATTTGTGAAAAAGCATCTGTTCCATTTGGGAAAAAAAAAATTAAATATTGTACACACAATTTGATTTTTAAGCAATGTTACAGTACCCCTACGCCGTCTGTCAAGTCTAGGGAACTTGAGTTCACAATCGTCATTGAGATCAGTGTGGGTGCTTGACCCTTACCAAAGTCTTAGGGAGCCTTTAGAAGTACCTTAGAGTTTGTGCATTCTCTTGAGCAGTAGCACCTGGGGAAGACCTATAGTCTTCATACATAAGCACTCCCAAGGCTCTGGAGAGAGCTATTTCCCCAGAAACTAAAGATGGTCCTTCAACTGTTCATAGCAAGAGCCTTTCTTTAATCCTTTTAAACTTTTCAACAGGGCTGTTTTATGCCAATACTAGTAAAACTTATATTTGTTTGCTGAAAAGGTCATGAACCTAGTAAGATTTGAGGCCAGAAGAGAACATAGGAAGTCTCCTAATGGCGGCAGGGGTTGGAAAGCTAACCCAACAAAAGCCAGATTAGTCTGCCTGTAAGGCAGTGAACCTCATAAAAGGAATGCTTCCAGTATTTTCCCTTTACCTGGTTCTCCTGTGCTGTCCCCTTCTGCTTCTTTAAGCCCAGTGATCACAGTACTTTTACCTCATGAGTATTGCATACACCTTTTAAAAAGAAAATAAGCACTTCAGAAGGTCTTAAAAAGAGAAGTTTGGGGCTAGTAAGAAACTAGCAGAAACTGTGAAGTTATATTGCTTCTCAAGCGTAGGAAGCAAACATTTAAAATTAATCACCTGGATCCTCAGGCTTGGAGAGTTACAATAAAGTTGTGACAAATATTTTATGTTGTGACATTTAAAAGGCATTTAATATATTTATGTTATTTACACAGATCTGTTCAAATGTTTGAGAGCATGAATTTCTCAAAAGGCATTTGATTCTTAATCACATGAACTGTGACTGTGGTATCATAGGAGCAAAATTATCATTCTACCATAAATATTTAATCTTAAACTGTGGATTAAAATTGCTCAGCTGCTTTGCTTTATCCTTTTAGTGAAGCAGAGATTCCATAACATTCAGTTTGTTTGTTTCCTGCAGAATGAAAGGATATAAGGAACTGAAATGTAACAATTTGCTTCTCATATACTTCATGTTTGACAGAGAATTCAAGTTAAAGCTTAGACTTCATGTACCAATTTGTAAGTTTGGGGGTTTTTTGGTGTATTTATTACAAAGACCCTAAATATCTCTTAAGAGTACTTTTCTGTCACAATCCCATAATTCAAGTATTAAGTAAATAGAAGTAGTTGGATTATGTGAAGTTTTTATCTTTCTTAGGAGTAAGTGGCTGATGCTGAAAAGATCAGCTAGTTGCTGGTTGCTTTGCTCTTTCTGACTTCTTGGTTTGATAACCCAAATCAGTAATAATTCTACTTCATTAAAATGTCAAAAACCTAGATCTGTCTTCGCCTGATAAAGAACAGGCATTTGGGCTTTAGAGCTGTCACCGTAGTCTCATTGGATTATGCAGTTGATTTATAGATTTGTCTGTGGCACAGCTCCTTGACAGCAGCGTCCTTTGTAACACCTTTCTTATCAAGCTTTTCTTTCTCTGCTGCCTATTTATTTCTTTCCTTTTCTATGAAGTCTGCTAAGGAGAAAGTAACAGACCTGCTGCTGCTGTGGTGAGGAGCGTAACTAGTAGCTGCAGTGACAGCATTAGCAGGTTAGGGCAGAGCTTTAAATTGGTGGCAGGAGAGTGAGTTTGTTTTTATTGGGATAGAGTGGGAAGTTTGCCATACTTGGCCAAAACCAGAAAGTGATTGCACTTTTGTACACAGAGCAGTGGGCATTATTGTCTTGACAGGTCTTCTTGAGAGGTTTTTAGTTTGTTAATTTGTGCATCTGTTTGCTTAGACTGCTTGTGTTCTTACAGGACTCTAATGAAGAGAATCTGAAGGACAGAAGGTAGAGGTGAGAGAGCGAAAAGGGGAATGATTGAAAATAAGGGAAGTATCTAGTAATAGTTTTACTAGGATAAGGAGAAAAGTTTTATACAATTGAAATGCTCAATTTTAGGGGGAGGGAAAGACGCATATTTATCTGGGTGTGAATCCACTAGTGAAATTACTATGTGTACTATAATTATGTATGTGCTTCTGATTATTAGATTTAGAAGAAAAGGTGCAAAATCCAATTACATAAATGTAACAGGCTACTTTCCCTGGCCACAGCTTTTGCTGGAAAAGAAAGGAGATTACAAGGACAACTTGCTGGAAAATAGCTTTGATTTGTGTAACTGGAAGTATAAACCCTCACACTGATTTATCTTAGGTAGCAATGATGACAGATTCTTAATTATTATAATATTACCAGAAAGCACTGCTACAGCCTGCAAAGTGTTTTCACACTTGCCATCTATTTTTTTGCTGAATTATTAATGGACCCATGACTATATTTTATTGCTCTGAAAGTTAATTCACTGTGATGATGGAAAACTCAACAATTACTAACTATATATGTGTAAATCCATACATGTTTTTAGTCACAAATGTTTCATGAGATTGCAACTAGTGAGTATGTTTTTTAATGGTAACAATTATATAAAAGTTGTATCTTGTAGTATAGAAAATATATAAGGCTAAAACATTTCTGCTTCATCTGTGGCTGACAGGGTGCTCAGATGGCAAAAAAGTCAGCGTTCTTTGAAGTGGCGAAGATTGGGCAATCTCCCCAAGTGCCTTTTGTTTTAATTCATTTCTTTATTCTTATGGTGTCATTGTGCTCTGCAATTCCTCATCTCCATTGAAATTCCTCCTCAAAACCACTTCTTTTTTGAGCCTGTCAGTACAGAAGCAAGAGAAGGAAAAGGCTTGTTAGGTCACCCAGTCAGCTTTGCTGCCAGTGAAGCGAGGAGGGGTCAGTGAAGAGGGGAAGAATGTTTTTGAGTTTCCTCTGATATATTTTCAAGTCACTACTGGCACACCCAAAGAAAAGCTGAGCAGTTACCTGTGTTTTCTTCTGAGTATTCATGGACATGTAACCATAGTATATGTTTTAGGCATCATGGTGGGATTAAAGCTTTGGGTTTATTACTGAACCTTAGATCTGTGAAAGAAACTAAATGCTGATAGTAAGAAACAAGTGTCTGTGTGGAGGATGAGGATAATGTGTTTGCATAGATTCCTGTTTGTGAGGTAGGAAAGCTTCTTTTCCATACATGGCATCTGAAGAGGCTGGAACTGTGTCTTTCAGCTGCTTGAGTCTTAAGAGGATAGCCACCTTGAATGCAAAAACAAAATTTAAAAACAAACGAAAACCAAATCTGAGGACCCAGAAAGAAAATCAAGCTTAAAATAACAATAGGGTACACAATTATCTTAGAGTAATAGATTTCATCATTTCCATCATCCTGTAAAATGAAGGCTCTGCACTGCAGATTAAAGGTAATGCAACCTGAACTGGTACTTTGATGCAAGTGAAATATTTTCATATTTTTGGGGATGTATAACTAATATTTGTTTAACTGTAATAAAAAGCAGGTGTATACTAGACTGATTTAAAGGGGGATGATGATGATGAGGAAGTAGTTTATAATAATAATTTACTAGGCAGGACAAAAGGTTTGACCAAGTACATATATATACATGTACATATGCACGTATATAAGTGTGTGCGTATGTATATCTATATGCAAGTGTTCTTTTCTCTCTATCCTTAACATTATATTGGACATTTCATTTCAAGATAGTCAGCAGGTCAGTATCTAATCCCATAGTTTTGTTGTTGGGTTTAGCTAATTAGTTGTCAGTGAGAGGCTGATGCACTGATTGCTCTGATAATATTGCAGGTGCTGTGGTTAAGAGCACACAGGTTGGTTTCATCCTGCTGTCAGTCTCAGAGCAGTCCTAGGTTGGCTTAAATGCATATGTGACCTGATTGGATAATTAACGAAATTAAAGATATCTGATAGTTTGATCCTATCCCTTTGACAGAGTAGGAACCCTCCGTGTCTTTTGAAATAAGGAGGAATGCCTGACAAGGATCAGAGGCAAAATAATCACCCTACATTCCGTTCAACTTGGGCAGTAAATTTTATAATAGCCTGATTTAACAACGTCTGGAGGTCAGGAATGATTTATTTATTGCAGTGTGCTTACAATTGATTTTAAACTCTGAATATGCTGTCTTTTAGGTAACAACAACATTTTCAACCCAGTAGAAAAATCTGGGTAATGTGTTTTGGTTCCTTGTGATAGGAGAACTGGACTTGATAACTGACAACTTCTTGGCATATATTTTTGTGTATGTCCCTTTTTTCCCCCAGCTGTTTTTTCTTTTTAGTTACAACAGCAACAGAACAGAACCTCACACAGTAGTACCTGGAACCTGTTGCAACATTGTTCTGCTACTTAAGGGGAACACACTATGGGCATCTTGATTTAGGTGAACAAGTTAGCACCCTTGAGTTTTTACCAGGGACACCACACACACACAAGGATTAACATACAGTGAAATTTCTTTCTTTCAAAGTGAACTCATGCACCAGGGATGTTTCATGTTTGCTTTTCAAAAACCAAAACCTTTCAGCACGTCTGAGCAAAATTAGAATCTGCTAGTGCCAAATCCAAAATATTTATCTGAGAAAACCTGATTGAATAGGACAAACCTACATCTGGGGAAATAATTTTATCTCATACAGTAGCTGTGCTGTCTAGATCTCTGTGATTATTCTGTTAAGAAGCGCAATTAAGACAGTTAGCATTCTCTCTCTTTGTACAGGTTCTTAGCATTAACAACCAAGATCCTTCTCAAATGGCCAGAAAAAATCCATCTGCCTTAAGAGGAAACTCCCTGTTAGTTCCAAATTATGAAGAAAGTTGATACCTTTGCAGCCATAAAGTCAACTTCACGTGTAATGCACCCCACAATTCCCCCAGCTGTCGGCTGGCATGATAGCTATCAACATAATCACTAGACATGCTCTGTGGCTCTGACCCTTTTCTGCCCTTTATATAGGAAAGTGTCTGTTCCATGAACTAATGATCAGACACAGATAATAAGACTTTCCTTTCCTTGCCCCGGAAATCTACTTCAAACTTGTCATTCCCTTCTAAGCAAGGGTGCTGTTTAGTCTTAATGCAGCTCAAATGCTTGCCTCAGAAGTAACAGAGCTCATCACTGGTGCTTTGGAAACCATGAGTCAAGCTTCGGGTTTGACCAGTTACTTCAGAAGGGCTGTTGCATCTTCTGAATGACTAGGTGGCTCCCATGAATTTAGCGTTACATTCAAAGTCGTTTTCCATTCTGTTACCCATTTTCAGTCTTTCTAACTCTCAAAACACTTGGACAACACAATCGTTGGATAACAGTGCCAGTCATAGTTATTTCAATTTGGTAAGAAGTTAGGAAGTTTTCTGCTTGTTTTCCTTTTAATTTTTATAGAAATCACAGACAATCTGATAACTCTGTAGCAAACAAAAAAAATAGTCCAAACAACAGGTGATAGGATGAGGGGGAATGGCCTCAAGCTGTGCTAGTGCAGGTTCGGGATCATAGAATCATAGAATGGTATGAGTTGAAAGGAACCCCAAGGATCATAGAGCTCCAACCCCCCTGCCACAGGCAGGGCCACCAACCTCCAGGCTTGGGTCTACACAAGGTTGCCCAGGGTCCCATCCAACCTGGCCTTGAACACTTCCAGGGATGGGGCATCCCCTACTTCTCTGGGCAGCCTGTTCCAGCCCCTCACCACTCTCTCTGTAAAAAACTTCCCCTAATATCTAATCTAAACCTCCCTTCCTTTAGTTTTAATCCATCTCCCCTTGTCCTGCCATTGTCTACCCTTTTAAAAAGTTGAATCTCCTGCTGTTTATATGCTCCCTTCTGGTACTGAAAGGCTGCAATCAGGTCCCCCCGCAGCCTTCTCTTCTCCAGGCTGAACAAGCCCAGCTCCCTCAGCCTCTCTTAATAGGAGGAACAGGCTGCCCAGGGAGGCGGTTGAGTCTCCGACCCTGGATGTATTTAAAAGACGGGTAAATGAGGTGAGTAGAGATATGGTTTAGTAGAGGACAGGTATGGTTTGACTCTGATCTCAAAGGTCTTCTCCAACCTAGTGATTCTGTGAAATAAAAGCTATCATCATCAAATACGAAGTCATTTTCTGTAGGGATTGAATTACTTCTAAGTAGTGGTACTTCATGTCACTTTGCAGACCTCATTGGAATTCTTCAAATCTAGGTTTTAATCTTTTACTTCTGTATTCTTGTATAGAGAACTAAGTTATTTTTCTTTTTGTTCAAAGTGGCTGGGAGCTCAGCAAGCACATCTTGTTGCTATCAAAAAGTTTTGTGAAATTGTTCCAGATATGTATCAACTACTATATTGCTTTGGAGAGTGTGTCTGCATATTTCCCTATGTAGTGGGACTTCAGTGGTATTTGGGATTTTAAGTCCTGAGATGAAATGAGTATTTACAAATAACTCTGATTTTGTTGGAAGTATCATGCTTGGATTCTGATGGGTTTTTTTACACTTCAAAGTAGTCTTATTTCCAATTACTTTCCTCTTTTCCTCTGTTCTATGATTTTTTTAGAATAAAGAGGAAAAAAATCTGAATGACTGAATGAATGGTTGGGAGGTGCTTTTGAATAGCGACTGGATGAGCTGCAAGAGAGGGTGGAGGAGATTGTAAGGTGAACAGGCAAGACACTTGGCCTTGGGAAATGCAGAGTGAGGGGGAAATACCCTTTGTTGGGGTAAGAGAAATGGCTGTTTTCATCCTGAGATGTATACACACAGGTGGAGGCAAGGAGGCTGCCATTCAGTTTTTCAAAATTAGACACAAATGTTGTACACTTTGCTCCTTAAATGATGCAGGTTTATGAATTTTGTTTTTTTTAAAGGACAATCATATGATTCTTACAGAGTAGTTTCAAGATCCTATACCACCTAGATTGATACATTTAAAGCCACTGAAGAGTTGTATCAATATCATTTTAGAAGATAACCTTGTTATATCGTTTCCATCTCCAAGTAGCACGGCTATGATATTGGTTTGGATTTCTGTTGATTTAATTAACTCTATTTTTTAATGATTTTTTGCTGCACAAGTTAATAATAGTTGTCATTGAACACAAAAGCAGCTTTCTATTTGTTCGTAGGTTTATGACATTCTAGTAGCCTACAACTTGTCTTAAGCTAGTGGGTTTTCCAACTTCCTAGTGATAGGAAGACTGCATCTTACAGGGCCTGTTTTTATACAGGCACACCCTCCAGCCTTTTACAACCTTGGTAGGTACTAGTGAAGATACCAGAGCAATGATCGCTGTCTGTTTTGTCTGCTTTCTTGGGTATAAATTTTGTTGGGGTTTTTCTCTGAAATGTTGCAAACGTTTGTGCTTCCATAGCTCATATTTCTCACATGTCTCTCTATTCTAATAAATTGTAGAGCTGGTTGCTGTGTTCCTACAGCCTTTCACCTAACAATAAATTACTTCTTCCCTGTAGATTACCAGGATGTTCAGGAAACTATTGAATAATTGGCATTGATTTAATCAGTTTTGTGGAAGAACTGGCTTTTTTTTCAGAGATACATGTGATGGTGGGTTTTGCAGCTAGTTTGGGAAAGTGTGTCTCATGTTTGAAAGAACCCTTTCTGGGTCTGGCAGTGCGGCTGTTTCAGGCCAGCTTCAAATTCAAGGGAGAAACTGCTGCTCTGAATGTCCAGGCAGAGGTTATCCCACTGGGATTCCAGCTGCTCCACAGAGGGGAAAGACAGCTAGCTGACCTCATAGAATAATTTACATTGGGATAAAGTTCTCCCAGTCCAGGAAGTGTTACTCTGGTGACAGTCCGTAACAGCTGTTTCAGCACCTTGTTTCTTCAGGCGCTGTGGACAAATGAATTCTTCCCCATCTGCTGCTGGTCTTAGGACAGTGCTGCATTGTGGAGACTGCTTTAGATTTACTAAATGCAGTGTAAAAATGATGGTAGATTATTCATAGGGACGATTAAATACACCAAGAAGTAGAGGTAGGTTCTGGATAACGAAAAGAGCAATGACTCTGTGGTATCCTTTAAACAGAGCTCTGTGAAGCAGTAGCCTTCAAATTTTTTTTTTTTTTTTTTTTTTTTGAGAACCTTGTGTTGAAGAAATTGTCTGTGACAAATTAATTAAGGTGACTGCTTGAGGGAGTTTTATTTTCTTTAACATTACTGCCCCCATATGGATATAGGCGGAACGTACAGGGAATGTAGGGAAGGTATTTTATATATAAAACAGGTTTTAAAATAATTTTTGGTCAACGCTGACCTCGTAGGTTTCAACTTCCTTTGAGGTGCTTGGTACTCAGGCAAAACAAGGTATGGCGTGGTAGATGCTAATGCTCTCAAACCGGTAACTTGAAGAGAAACGCACTTTAAAATAATTCAAACTGGTAATTTTGCAAATGCACCTGTAGCCCACTAGTTCTTTAGTGAATCATCTTACTGCTAAATAGAGATTCAAGCGCTTGAACTTGCTTTGGAAGCAAATTTTACATAAGTGTAGCTGCAAACCTTTAAAATCCATTTCAGGATTTAGGAAATGAAATTTGACAGGTCATCTCTGACAACTCTCAGATAAAGTCTTGTAGCTGGTGCATATAACTGAGTTAAAGGTGGTTTTTTGTTAAAGCTCAGCATGGTAATGGCATGGAAGAAATGCACCTTCTCATTTAGATTATGTAGCTGTTACTTAAGTTAGTTTCACTGCCAGAATCAACAGGTTTCTGTGAATATGAACCCCCCGCCAAAAAAAAAAGTAGTAACATCTATTTTCGGTGCTGTGGTTCACTAGATGGTTCTAAATTTTCACCTAAACTGGTTGGATCGAAAGATTATTTTTAACAAGCCCCATGCAAGAATATAAAAAAAAAAGAGGAATTAATAAAGATTTACTATTGCCATAGCACTATTTTTTTTAAAAAATGGCCATTTCCAGGCAACTAGGGGAACAGTTGAAACTATTTTTTTAAAATTAGTTGAAGTGTTACAGGCCAAGTTGAGTGTTCTTTATTTATTCCAAGTAGCTCATTCAGTAAATTCTTTGAATGTCCCAAAGGGCTCTCTGTGGAAAGGATGTTTACAAGTACAAAGTCAGTGTTATACTTACACTATATGCTTGCTTAACTCCAGTTTGTTTGAAACACGCTGATACAAGTTACCATTTGCAACATTAAGTTTGTTTTGCTCAGAATGACAATTTCTACTCTATAAAATGTAGTCAATAATGACTTCATGCTTAAAGTTCCTGGTTTGGTTTCTTCCGCATTTTGAGCCCAAGTGTTACTGAACAAAAATTTTTGATACATTCAGTAATATTTCCCCTCTTTGATATCTAGGAAATATGTAATTCTCTTCAGCTGTATGTTAGCCCTTATGTTATGTTCATCCTATATGTAACTTAATAAAACTAATTTTTCAAATGAAAAGGCATTATCTTGCATCTGAAGTGCAAATTTATTTTGGAAAATAGGTGATAGAATTTCTTTTTCATCTATAGGAACAGGAATGGGGGATATGTAGGCATTTACAACTTTTATATCCTCAGTAAACATTTGTAAATGCTCGTAAGTTATCTTTCAGTAACTCGTTTACTTTTCAGATTAATTTTAAGATTGAGGCTTTCATTTGCAATATTGGAGTTTACCACAAACAACATAAAGAGCAAATGAAAAAAATTACAGAAGTCTCCTTATTGTAAGGGTAGGTTCTGCGTGATTATGTGTTAGCAACAAGAGTATTTGTCCTCTATTGTGTTTTTTATCATTTTGCCTTCCCAACAGGCTGTCATGGATAAGTAAATCATGTGCCTGACAGTGTATGTGCTTTTCACTGTGATGAACAGAAAAGGAATGGAAACATGTTTTGAACCATGGAAAATGAAGCAGCAGCTTGGCAACATATTATTCATGTCTCTACCTGTTGATAATTACGATATGATACAGATTTGCAGGGACGATAACATTTTAGGCAATAAATTAGGTGAATTGAGTTTGCTTCAGAACCAGCTGTGTAGTCAGATAAGAACTAAAGCCATGCTCAGTCACAATGAATCTGCTCCTCTTCTGTGCCATTTTAGGGCAGATGCAAAGGGCAAATGCACAGGAGAAAGCAGTAAAATGACTTCAGAGAAAAATTAGCTGACATAGAATGGAGTGGAAGAACAGCTGCTGAAGGGAAGCAGAGTGGTGCACACAGTTTATTTTATTATTTCTTGTGCCTCGTTTTCCTTAAGAGAAAAATTTGAGATCCACTTGGTCTGAGTTAACCGGTGGTTAACCGGCAACCCCATTCCAGTGAATCTGTGAAGTGAGAATCCAAAGTATGACAAAGTGTACTGACCTACTACCATAAATTGTGTCAAAAAAAGAACAAAACACTATCTTAAATTTTGGTCACTTTCCCTGTTTCTGATTTTTTTTTTTTTTCATCTTTTCATTTATGTTCCAGTTAAATCTGTTACTGAGGGATGTATTTGAAAGACTACTTTCAGGCTTGGCTTACAGCATCAAAATACATGCAAAGCTGCAAATCTATTTTCTTGATTATTTTTGCTTAAAGTTCAAATTGGAATAATGCAGACAATAGGACCTTTGTAAATGATAATTATTTGCTATATAAGACCTATATATAATGATTGTCCTAAAACTGTAGCTACCAAAATTCTCAGTTTCAAATCAGATTACAGTAAATTATTTGCTACACTGTAAAAGTGGTACATTCAAAAAGTAAACTATATTACAGGTTCAGAAATCTGAACATTACTTAAGTAACAAAACCAAAAGAGTAGGTGTTGAATAATGTATCAGTAAGTTTGAAAGTGACAACATTAAATGAACTTGAGAGGCTGTGCTTGAAGAAATAAGGAAGCTTGCTGATAAGAATAAAGATATTTATGTTGGGAATAATACAACATGGGAATTGCAAAAGACAATGAGGGAGATAGAAGCTTTTGGATATCAGAATGGATGGAACAAAAGTTAAACCATCATGAGAGTAACTGTGGTTGTAGATAATAAAGATATAAGAAAGGAGTAATGAAATCAGTATATTAAGATCCTAAATTAATTATGCCTTAAAATCATATTTTTTAGCTTTTTGTTTGGGAATCCAACCTAGTAGATCGTGCTATACAGTTAAATACTTTGGTGGCTTTTGAATACTGGATTTCCACTGAGACCAGAAACATTGCCAGAATTTCCTATGCTCCCACTTTCTATTGTCAAAGGACCAAAACATAATGCCAATCTCCTGCACGCACATGGTTTAACTCATATTGACCTACCATGTTCTTGTGGGAACTAGTGATAGGACAAGAGAAAATGGCTTTAAGTTGTGCCAGGGAGATTTAGATAGGATAGTAGGAAAAATTTCTTCACCAAAACGGTTGTCAGTCACTGGAACAGGCTGCCCAGGGAAGTGTTGAGTCACCATCCCTGGAGGTATTAAAAAACCATGTAGATGTGGTGCTTAGGACGTGGTTTAGTGGTTGGACTCGGCAGTGCTAGGTTAATGGTTGGACCTGATGGCTGCAAAGATCTTTTCCAACCAAAACAATTCTATGATTCTGTGTTCTTGTGGGAATCTCATAACTAAAAGACCCCCAAAATATCACCCCAGGAAACAAGAAACAAATGCCCCTTTTCTTGTTCCTTCTTCTAAAACAGCTTTACCTGCCACTGTCATCTTCAGTGTTAGGGAAGGACTGACAACTTGTAGCAAGGATATTGGACACAGTGTGTATTGGCACCTATTTGTGCAGATATAATCTCCGTTCGTACCGAAAAAATAAACTCTATAGCAGAAATTTCACAGAACAGTGCAAATATATGCACATTAGATGTACTGCTTTGTAATACCCCAACAGAGGTGACAGAATCCTCATCCTTTATCTGGCTTCTGTAGGGGTATTGGTCCATTTTTCTGCCCATGTAACACAGCCAAATTTGACCTGGATCACCAGAGGGCACTGCTGGGTCTCTTTAGGAGGCCATACTGTTAGTCCGTGCCTGGGAGATCGTTGATGACTATGCTGGAAGATGGGGTTTTTTCATAATTAATTTTCTGTTAATACCTTCTCTTCTTCTTGATCCAGTAAGTGATCAGGAAAGAAAATTATATAAGATGTACTTCCTGGGGTTTGGTGTGGACTCCACCCCCTTTTCCCTCTTAGTATGGAAGTCTAACTCATATAATCCTACTTCAGGCACCTAAGGTATGATTCATGGTCTGATATTTATGATCCACAGTTTCCTGGTGATCAATAGAAACATTCACTTCTGTGTGGCAACTCAATGTTTCCATTGGACAACATGAAAACTGAGCTGCCGGCGAATAGATACTATGTCAGTGAAGTGAGATTATATCTTCTCTTGATATTTTATAATTAATTTTTGAAGAGTGTTTGAAATAGAATGTTATCTCTTCGATTGTGGAAAAAAAAAGTAGAAGATTCTGCACCTCAACATACCTAGGCATTGCAGTGACAGTAGTGTCTCTTACATTAAAACTCTATAGGATATATTAGAGGAATTAAGACTAAGTGGTTTTCTGATACTGGGGGAAAAACCTGTTGTTATTCTGTAGAATAATACAAGCCTGAATTAATTTATTAATTTTTATCATTAAATGGCTATTTAATTGTAAAAACTGTATTGATTCCCCCTGTGCTGTTCTCCTTAAAATAATAATGTTTCATAATTTAAAATGTACTGTAGATGAAATAGTTGATTTTCAAAACCTCATATATAAAATAGTGTCTCTTTTGGTGTCAGTAACTGCTCTACTAATCACTACAGCTAGAGAGTATACAACAACAAAATTTCAGATTAGATCCACAGATGATCTATTCATTAATTTGCTTTATTCCGCTTAAGTGAAAAAGTCATATCTAATAAAGAAGTGTACTGTAGACTCTTTGATCATCTTTCATGTCTGAGAAGTCTTTTTCCCCCCCTGTGTTATTAAGCACAACTACTATTCATTTAAGTTGAGGTCTGACACAAAGTTAGGTGTTTGAGACAGATATTTTTAAACTTTATTTTTAAATCTTTACACCATACTTCTGGGGCAGGAGAATTACAACTTTCGTATCTATCATGTATTAGAATGAAAGACTGTCCAACCTGATTGGACCCTATGAATATGCAACCTGGAACAGATATGTAAAAGTTTTAGTAAGGTTCATCTTGCCATCCACATTTACCTTAAATTTTTAACTTCAGGATCTTGTGGTGTTTGATGCATTTGTTTATTGCATTTCTCACAACAGAATTTAATTTCCACTGAAATACTAATCTTGTGTTTTCTTTCACTCTTACTACACTAGTGTGATTGGATTACAGGTACTGTGGTATTTCTTTTTAATCATTATTAGAATGATTTCAAATATGGAATGTCTTTTTCTTAGTGGCTGGGAGTTTCAGGAAAATTTTGTTTTAGACCATTTTCATCAAAAACTTCCATTGAACATCCATTGAAGTCTGTCATCCTGCTCTTGTGTAGCTGAACCTATTGACAAATGAGAAACTGGACGAATGTATATTCAAAACTGCAAATCCTTTAGGCTGCCAAATTATATATCTTGTAAATTTGCAAGCACACTGCGAATTGTTAAAACAGAAAGTTGTAATACAGCTTATGATAAAGATTTGCTGCTCTGCAGGAAGATACTCAAGAGTTGGGTGGTCATCTGAAAAGGATTAATGCAGAATTCAGCATATAATCATTTGAGTTATCAAAAGTATGTAAGGGTACTAGGGACACTTGCATTTAATGGAATAACTGAGGGTTCTGTCGGGTTTGACAGATGCTCACACTCGTGTAAGCAGCCTCTCCTGACCAGTGAGCAGTACAAGCAGCACAACAAGGTGCTTGCTTGCTCAGTGGTCCGTGTTATTTTTACAGCAACCCGTGTGAGGCTTTTTGCCTGAGGGTACAAGAACTTAGAGCAGGTTCTGTGAAATGTTTTTCCACTATGGATGTAACTGTAGCAGATTGCTGTTGTGAGCCTGTTTCCTTCTCCAAGGCACACCACAACCACATTGATTGGAACAGAAGTTATTTCTCTTAAATTCAGAGGTACTCAAGTTAGATACTGTGCCAAAACAGCTTGGATATCCCTAGCTACTGGTGATATGAAATTATTTTCTGGCAAATTCTCTGGATTTTAAAGATGAGGATTTTTTTCTTTACATATATCTGTAAAATAAGAGCATGAAATTGAAAACTTCCAAGACAATTGTCTGAACTATTCGTCTGCTTTTGCCTTGGACAGAAAACAGTAACTAAACAGTTTTTGAACTATCTTGTCCTGTTCTTCAGTTGGACACAGTTTAGCATCTAGGTTGTCACTCTGGAGATAGCTGAGCATAGATTACTGTTTACAAAAAAATTATGTGATTTTTAATAACTGTTGGACTTTGTATAAACTTACATAAAAGGAGAAAACAGCTAAGAGGCAAATAGTGACAAAGCAGATAAAGCTCATTCCATGTAAAATTAATGACGTGGTGAGGAGCGGGAAGCAACTGAAACATAGCAGGTATGGTACTGCTCCATTTGTTAATGGTGTATGACTTAATGAAACTTTAAAATTACTCAGTCCATGATCCAAGATGAAGTTTTTTAGAAGGACAACTGCATGTTTGACGTACTTATAGATCAGTCACTTTTTAAACTGTTTTAAATGTTCTCACTGGTCAAAAAAACCTAAGCAAACATACATATCTCCCCCTGCCAATCCATGTATCCACTTAATATCACAAAACATAAAGCTGTAAACAGGCACAAGACTACAAACATCTGCATTTTATTCCAGAAATCTGGTTTCTGCTTGCAGTGTTATAATTGTAATAAAGGACTCTGAGGTTAAGGAGCTGGGGAAGAAGCAGCTTGTCAGAATTACTTCCCTTAATATTGAGACAATGAAGATGAGGTTTCATTCTCTAGCTTTTTTTCTCTTATAGGTTCAGAGATTACATAGTATGCTTGCTGTTATTGTCCACCTATTGGTTTTGTCCATCCCCAGCAGAGAAGTGCAGCTCTGAGCTATCTGGCTTAGCAAGCGATGTGTTTACCTGGTGCTATGGTTACATGGTAGGGACTGCAACAGGGCTGTCAGGCAATAAATTTAAAATTGTGTGGAGTATCTAGAGAAGAGGCATAAGTAGCTATTCCTTTTCATGTTTGGTTGCTTAGAATTCTCATCAGTTCTTTTCTTTAAAAAATTACGGGATTTCTCTTTTTTAAAAAATAGTTTTAATGTTCTGATGTGTGTGCTAACAAATGCAGGAAAACTTGATCTTGAGTACTTTGTAATACAGTTTTTGCTGATCTGTAAAATATGATGCAAGAGAACATACCACTTTTTTGAGCACATCCCCAAATGATCTGCTCAGAAAGTTGCTGTTCTGAAGACATCATGATATATTGTTAGCCATCTGCAGGAATATTGGCTTTGCAAATAAACCCAGTGTTCTTATAATGCTCATGCAGATGTTTTACACAGTTTACTTAACACTTTTTTTTTTTTTGCTAAGAATCTTAAATTAGGTTTGTAAAATCATAAAGCTGCAGCATTCAGCTTACTGCCAAAATAATACTAAAGGTTACATGTTTCTGTTTATTTGTAACATTTCTCTCAGAAGACACTGTAAAAACGTGAAAGCTGGTTTCACTTAAAAATCAGTTTTTCAAGGCAGCGTATTTAAAACCCCCCACTGTGGCCTAACTGTGTGAGAGCGGCTTTCTCTGGTTCTGCTTGTTAAGAGATGCAGTTTTGAAATGTACCTTACCTGTGATTTTCCACTGCCCATACTGGAGACTTTCACACGCTTTGTAGTAGTAATAACGAGGACAATCATAGATAGCCAGAGTGCTGTTGATGGCTTTAATGAAGAGAACCATTCACTCAAGCCCCAAAGTGAAAGTAAATTTCGTACTCTCAGTTTAGCTAGGAAGTGATTTAAAACACTGACTTAAATAGAAAATCTTGTTTAGCTATTAATCAAAATTATATCATCAATTACATTTTACTTGTTTCAAGTTTTTAGAAAAGTTTAGCAGTGATGGAAGAGGTTAAAAACTGGATTCAACAATAGGCATGTTCACAGAATAGTATAGCTAAGGCTTTAATATGTATCGTGTCGCTAGTCCAATACCTATTCCTAGAATATTTCACAAATATTAATTATGTGATTTAGCAAGCTTGTCTCTAAGAAGTTATTGATTGGATCGCCATGAGTGAGAAGGTATTGACACCATTTGAGAATGCATATTTCAGTCTAAAAGAAAATGAGTTTATAATATGAGGTGTTTCAGGTTTTTGGATGCATTCTGTCTAGCTCTTTGGAATCCTTAGAATCATTTATCTTAAAAGCTGGCCTTAGTTGTGTGTTTGAAGTTTGCAAATATGCTCATTTTTAGAAGAATAAAAGAATAACTTTAGTTCTACATCAACTAAATGATGCAGTAATTTTGAAACAACTAGTAAACATTAAATAGCCATCTCCCTGCTCGCTGCAGTTAGAAATGGACTGCACAATCTGCCTTTCTTTGTAGCTTTGTGCATTAATTTCTGATGCAAAAAGGCTAACAGTTACTTTTTCTGCTTGATGCATTGGGAGCTCACATCTTTGTTTCAGGCAGAAGAATTGATCTAATAAATTGTTTTAGCAGTCTGAATGTCTTTAAGAATATTCTGAATACTATCTGTAATTGTTATTTAAATACTTTATGAAAATTATATTGTACTGTGCCATAAAGATCACCTTTAACTTAATTCATTGATTTTATGCCCTTTATATGACCTGTAAAAACATGTTTTTATAATTTGTCTATTGATGATTATGGTATCATTCGTTATATTATTTTTAAAAGTTATTGCATTAATTAAAATTATTTCAGTAATTCAGATTTTTTTTTTTTAAATTTACCTGAGACCCTTTATGACTTGGAAGATAATTCTTTTTTGAAAAAGACTTCTAAAAATATTCAAAATAGCCCTGAGTGATGAAGGCAGGATGATGTATAGTCTCCTCCACTATTACTTGTCTTGGTGCTTTGTGTTGGATCCTTTCTTTTCTGGCGTTTTCAGTATTAATTGTTTCATCTCTTACTGTAAAAGAGCCCCAATGGGCTGTAACATACATAGTGACTATCCCCATTGTCTATGGAGTCTGAATTACTGTACATTTCTTGTAGCATAATGCTAGTTTAGGAAGTTACCAAATAATTAGAGGACATGTCATAACAGTCCCTCTTTGTAACCAGTATATACGAAGCTATCATAGAAGGGGATAAAATGTGAAGATGCAGTTTTTCATTTCATTTAGAGGTGACTGAATTTGCGATTAATAGAGTAATCATGTATTTCTAGGTTTTGTGTTTGTTTACAAGAGGATTATGCAAAGGAAAGCTATTTATACTGCTGAGTTTACTGCTATCCCAGATGAAAATTAGAGAATTAACAGACAAAACTGCAGGCAAGGAATCCAGATTGCACTATGTGCATTCAATATGTTATGTAAATTCAAGTCAGAAGTTTAGGCAATTTCACAATATGCAGCAAGACATATCTCCTTCAGATTTACTGTGTGGGAAGTCCTCAGTTACTACTACACCATACCCTTCTGAAAAAGTCTTCCAGTATGCAATGTAGTTAGTTTGACATCTCTCAAGAATCTCCTGAAACCACAGCACATTCCCAAGACTTTCTGAAGCTGGCTCCAGGTGTGAACAGAGCTATTTCCACATATGAGAATGGGGTTAGTCCTTCAGTTGAGCACCTAAGACATTATGTGAAATCTGTGTGCTTCCTGTTGCCTCTGAGAAACTGTAATGTTGAAGAAAAAAGGAAACCACAGATGCATATTATTAAAATTACTTGAGAAGGCACATGAGGCAACTGCTGCAGATTTTCAGTTTTATAACTTAAAATGCGAGAGCAGTTGGTAGCCATAGTCACAACATTACAACTGTTCAGCTGCTGAAGAAGGAATGAAAATACTTCCCATAGGGGAAGAATCCTATTGTAATTCCCAGAGGAATACTGCTGTAAGAAATTGCAAAATAGTGTTTAGGCTGATGATAGTGAGGTGTTTATACATACAGAAGCTGAACTGTGTTGAGAAACTTCGTGGCAGTTTTCAGAGCATTTGCTCGTTTTAGTTTAAAATCCATGTTATAAAAGTAACAAACTAGATGTTGCATTAAAATTGCATTAGAATGAGATAATAAGGCATTCCTTATTTTACCTGTATCATTAATTCACAGTCTTCCTATGGTGTTGTGTCACAACAGAAGAAAAGGTGTGGTAGCACTCTACTAAGCCAGTGATACAAGAAAGGGAGGATGGAGGCCTGATACCAGCATGTTTATGTACAGCGTGATGCACAGTTAACTGCCTAGAGATCATAGAAATCACGGTTTGTAGACTGAAGGCAGGCCCTTCTCAGTGATGTCCAATGACAGGAGAAGGGGCAATGGGTGTAAGCTGGAGCATAGGAGGTTCCATGTGAACATAAGAAAAAGCTTTTTCACTGAGGGTGGCAGAGCACTGCGATGAACTGCTGAGAGAGGTTGTGGAGTCTTCTCTGGAAACATTCAAAACTTGCCTGGATGTGTTCTTGTGTGACCTAATGTAGGTGATCCTGCTTGGGTGGGGTTGTTGGACTAGATGATTTCGAGGTCCTTTCCAACCTCTAACATTCTGTGATTCTGTGAGTGTAGTAAAGCTTCACTCTGCTGTTTTTCGTAGTAGAAAAGTTGAGAGAGCATATTAGGCATTCTGATAGCTTTGTTAAGGGTAATGCATTTGGATCAGGACTGATATTATTATTTATCTCTTCCCTGCTGTGACATGGGTGAAATCAAGTATTCCAACAAAGTTCTATTTCCCATGATTTCAGACCCTTGGAGCAGACTTCAAGTATTTTCTGCTTTTTAAGGCTTAATGAGATATTGATAATTCTAACATCATCTTCCTGGCCGTTTTTCTGGGCTGAGAATTACCCAGTATAAATGTCTTTGTTGAGAAGTGAAGAGGAAGTCTGACCTTTGAGGACAAATCTGTGCTTCTTTTCTTATGTTCTTCTGGCTCTTAACTTCCTAGGGGCTGCACAAGTCTAGGGAGTGGTTCTATATGACTAATCCTTTCAAACACAGCCTATTGAAGACAGCTTTGAGACTTCTTGCTTTGTATGAGTTATTCACCTAGAACCCTGGAAGTTTGCACCCTGATCAGCCTTGCATTAGACCTTCTCACAACAGGTCATACAGTTTTTCAGCCTTGTCTATCCCTTACCGGAAATATCCTCATTCACAGCAAGAAAGAACACATGATAGATTGCTTATCCAAGTCAACTATGGTCTGTTGCTGTACAGGCTTTCAGCTGGAGCATTCAGGCTGTTTTTTAGTTCTTGAAGATTAGTTATGTCTCCTATCAGGATGCTTTAGTTTCCATTTCAGTCCACTATCTGGCTGGTGCAGACGTGTTTGATTCTCACTGTCCTTGCCGTCCTGTTGTTCTGCAAGGAATAAAAAGTTCACTTAGTAAAACAGGCAGCTTGAGGTTTTCCCTTTCCAAGAAAACAGTCTTCCTGATACACAGCCTTTCCTCAAAGAGGGTTGAGAACACCTATGTGTAGGTAGGTTTTGGACAAAGCTCCCCCATAAGCAACGGCAATACTTTACTCAGCAATCATTCTGCCAAACATTATTTCTCTCCCTCAGTTGCAAGAGGTCTGTGTCCATTGGCATGTGTTTCCTCAGTGGTTTTCCTCTACGTGGCCTTTTTCTGAAGCTCTCTGTGCAGAAGTTTCTGTGTGGAATTTGGAGGATTTTTTAAAATCAAATGGTGCTGCAGGATTGTCCGCAGTGGCTAGAACTCACTTGTTGCATACCTGGAGACTTCAGTATCTTCAATTAATGTGCACCTAAACAATATATAAAGTGCACATACTGGTGGTACTTACACTTTTTTATACACACTTACCAAGAACAATGTATTCATAAAAATCTACAAATAATACTGTGCTTGGAAAAGAGGTTCTGCCATTGCCGTTGGTCTAAAGCTTGAAGATCCATAACCATGTGGCTTGGACTCAGAGTTGTTCAAAGCTCTTTTGCTTTGAAGTTAACTGTAGTAAATAAGCAAGCATTTAGAAATGAAGAAAATTACTTAACCAGTAAGCGAAATTCAAGATACATGTGTGTATACATTTTTACTTCTGTGCTGTCTGCTCTGGGATTTGGAGAATGTATAATGCTTTTGGCATGGAGCATAGAGTGAATCAGGGAGCATAAATACTGACTGAAACAAGTTTCCAGATTTGAATGCTTAAAATTGACCCTTTTGACAGACGGGGGCTACATACAATCTTCTCAGTAACTGCACACAACAGATTTAGGGGGTGGTATAGATGGTATTTTCTGTTTTATTGCCTGCACCCTCCTTCATACTGAACGTATAGCTCACGCTTTTCTAGAGTAAGCAGAAATCTTGTTTACTGAGTCAAAGCAGTCAGCTCAGTTATCAATTTACGTCTAAGTTAAGATAGGAACCAGTGATACCATTAGGAAAAGTATGTTTATCTGTGTTGAGGCAGGTGGGATACTTTGGGAATTCTTCAGTCAGCCCTGTTCTTGATACTCTGGGCAGCTCAGCAGAGTTGCTCACCGTGTTCATCTCCTGCAATGTCTTGGGGAGCACAGGTCCCTGCAGCACTCTGCCATCTTCCATAGTGAAAATTGCCATGTATCATTGCCCCTCTTCACCTAAATCATTTATCCAATCTCAAATTATTTACCTATTTAACTCTCACTCTAATACCTTATAGGTAGCAGAATTTCTTTAAAAGCCTTTGATGAAACCCCTTGTGGAATTTGTGTAGGCAATTCTAGTAGACTGCATACCTAAATCTGCTTTTTCCATCTGCTGCTTTATTCCTTTTACACTAGATTTTGAGCCATGCTATTCCTTAATTTATAATGAAATTTGTTCACATTTTTTGTGGTAGAATAGAATATGATCCAAAAGTAGTACTAGACTCCTGAGATCAAATAAAAGAAGGGAGATTTGCTGCCTTATTCTCATTTCTAATCTCAGTCCATTATATACAGCAATTAGCAAAATTTAACAAAAATTATCCATACAAGTGGGTTTTTTTGGTCTGCTTGAGATGTCTGTTTTTAGTAGTTCACCAGAAATCCATTCCATGGAATTACTGCATTGTAGAAGTGAGGCTTGAAGTTGTTCTAATCTGAAAAATAACCACCATGGCTCTTAAAACAGGATGGAGGAGGTCTCAGCTCAGTATAGCAAGCAAAAAATGAGCGAAATCACCTCAGTTTCCTCAGAGCACCGAACAACTTTTTACTTGAATAGCATGTACAGGCTCCTGTTGATTCATAAGAGTCGAGTAACTGTGAGTTTTAGTGGTTCCATACGGTAAAGGGAACAACCTTGACACTACAACACACACTTGAGCTCTTTTGTTGTAGAGCTAAACAAGCTAAAAATTTTAAACCTTTGTTAGCATTTTAAAAACCTGGTCATGTATGATCAAATTCATGTAGTTTTATGGCATCTGTAATCTCTGTCATGCATGTACTTGTGGTGATATCAAGTACAGAAGTAGAACTTGATAGCCTAAAAGCTAAATCTTTTATATGTGAAGGTACCATGATGCTACAGAGTAGATCTTGTGAAGTTTCATAATAAACACAGTCTAAGGACTTAAAATCAGAATGATGATCAGATGTAGAACACCAAATATTACATAGCATTCTAGTGGGACTTTGGGGAGGAAAAATCAACAACAAAGGGACCAGACTTTGGCAGATGCCTTTGTGAACAGGTTAGTTGTAAGCACTACTGGATTTCTGACTACCTGCTTGCATAGTGCTGTCTCCAGTACCAGCCTCTGCTTGGACCCAGTTTGGGCCACCCTGCTTTTTCTGACTGGGAATATAACTCCCTGGGCAACTTCAAAGTTGTATTCTTCCCCATTTTTGAGTGAATAAAATAAACCAAATGTTCTAAACATGTAATGCTTTCTAAAAAGTTTGTATCATTTTATTCACTCAGTGATGTAGTTTTGAATTCATTATAAAATAGTTGTGCTTTTTATCTGCGTAGTCCTTTCTGTCAGTTGAATTAGAGCTGCTCATCCTCCTTATATTTACAGAATAGTATGTGATGTTTAAATATATAAAGAGGACCTAAAAGTGAACATGAGGAAATGATACTTTAATGAGATGTTCCTGCATTAAAAACCGGGAAATTCAGGCAGAGGTGCTGTGCAGCTCAGCGTAGGAATATTGCTGTCACGTTTTCATAGAGGCAGTTTGGTAATCAGATAAAGCGGACATTTCTGTATACTACAGCTGCCTACACATTTCCTATTTTTCTTGATTGCTATTGCCTGTTAAGCTGTTTCCCTGAACCCACATCACCATATTCTCTAAAGGAAATTAAAATTTTCTCAAATTTTGAAAAACAAAGCAGCCTTTCAAGATACACACACCCCCCTCAAAAAAAACCCAAACCAAACCACCAAAACGCAACAACAGCAACAAAAAAACCAAACCCCCAACATAACAAACAAGACAGTAGTTAAATCTAAGTAAAAATTGCATCTCAGTGTGTCAAAGCATTTTTCTTCAGTAAGAGACAAAATACTAAATGGACTCAGTTCCATTTTAACATGGAAGGGTAGAGCTGATTTAATATAACTTGCTTCAGTCTGATTTGCAGATAAACAGCTCCTTGCGCTTCAGAAAAATTATGCCTGACATATAGCCCTTTGTGTTAACCAATGTATCTAGCATGTTTGTGTTCTGACTTAGGTTAAATCTTTGACTATAATTCTGTGTTATAATTCCCTAATTCAGCATTTGTGAGTATTTGGGAATGCATATTGATGCAGACAGAAGGTTTCTTTTCTTTAACTCTGACAATGGTTTATCAGAAAGTTCAGTTGAAATTAGGCCCATGTGATTTAAAGTTATGATTAACACAACTCACGCCCTTACATTTAATTTTGCTACTAGTTACACTAGGTACATAGCTGTGGTACTTGTACATCTGATTTCTATCCCTGCTGTGTAATTTAATAACTTCTCTGCCTCACTTCCTCTATTTTTAAAATAAAAATAATGATGCTGACCTCTTTTGTTTCAGCACTTAATGCTTTTGTGCTATAAACCTCAGTAGAAAAGTTACAAGGTCATGGTAGCAGTAGAAGTAGGTTCTTACTCAAAGTTTCCAAAGATCAAAAGCTTTTTTTTTTAAAGGGACAGTGTTAAAGTACTGTGGTGTGCATGTGTTTGAGCAAAGAATAACTATTGCATGAAGGAACTGTGTCCAATATTAAAGACCAAAGCACCTCAGTTCATGGGAAAATGTTACTCCACTATTTTTATTTTAATGAAATATTCTCATATTGGTCTAAGTAACTAAACAAATTGATCTTAGAGTGTTTTTAAGCACTCGGTGAGCATATTCTGTGATAAAACTCTATGAAAGTCGACTAGACTTGGAGTTTTTTCTCTGAGGGAGAATTGGGATAATGTTTACATAAAAGGCCATCTGTAATAATTCAAGTCAACCTTGGATAAGGAGACATGCAGACATATATTTCACTAGTTAGACAAAATTTATTAACTTTCTGTAGCTGGTATAATATAAAAATAATTTTTCACAATCACTTAAACTTTGATGTAGATTGAAATATCTGTTTCCCCTGCCTGGCTTGGCAATTCAGGATGAAATGTAGGACTCCATCTCTTAGATAAGCTAATTATTTTGCGAGACAATTATATTGGCTTGTTGTTGATATTCCAAAGTGGACAATAAAGTTGCGTGTTTAATTTTTATGCTGTGGAACTGCAGTCTCTGACTCCTGCTTTAGCTCCCATTCTTCAGCTTGGGATGTGACTGAAAATGGCTGCAGTGCCATGGGATAGCTAAGTGGTAAAGCCTGTTTGGAATGTGGGCCAGCGAGCCATTTTGGCAGAAAGCAGAGTAGTAAAGAGCACTCTTTTTCCCTTAGTTGACTCCGAGGCTAAAATTAAACAGAGTTAGATATTTCCACATTTAGCGATTTACAGGGCATCTGTTCTGAGTCAAACAGCAGAAAGAACTAATTACCTATATACTTTTACAAAAAAGAACTCTTCATTTGGGTGTAACATGCAGATCTGCATTTTTATAGTATGCCTTAGTGGAAATGCCCTTTAAAACAGTAAGATAATAAGTGAAAAGATTATTTCTTCTTTCTGTTGTCCTTTAAAATAATTGGATACTAAATTAATGATGCTAACTCAACCTGTATCAGCACCTGCTTATCATTCACATGTCCTGAGATATCTAAGAGTCATGAGCTCAATGCTAAAATAATTCACCCTGCAGTTTCTATGGCAAGATGGTGTAATGTTTTCCTTAGTTACTTAGTTACTAAAAATAAATAATACTTGTCAGAATTATTTTTTATTGTAGATCATTCCCTTTGTTCATATTTGGGATCCCTCCCCAACAGAAAGTGTACATGAATTATAACTTAAACTTCTGTTTCCTGTAAAGGTTTCTCAGTTCATTTTGTAGGGGAATAGCTAAAATGTTTTACTGAAAGTTTTTGCTGGAAACTGCAATGTGTTTGGATACTGCATACTAACAGGGCAGAATTTAGAAAGAATTCCACCAGGGCAATCTCTTACTGTTGCAGAGATAAAACACATTTTTCTGCACATAAACATTCAGGCTGCTTCTCAGTGTCTAGTGCATCATAGTATGTCACCATAGTGTTAGATGTTGAGTTTCAGTAAGTAAATTTAGGACTGAACCTAAAGTGTCTACTCTTCCTAGTGAATTTGCTTCACCAAAATGCTGGGGGTCAATCAGTAATGCAAAGTTTACTCTTTCACAGGGTTCTTACATCTCCAAAAACATAGCCAAACGTCACCTCCCTTCTTCCCAAGAGCTCATTCACCTCTGCATAACCCTTTTGCCCTGCTTCAGTCTTCATCCTTTTCTTTTGCTTCTGTGATATTTATTTGAAGCCCTTTCCTGTTCTTTCATCACCGCTGAGCATCCCTCATCACCACTCCTCTGCTACTTGACTCTGCCCCATTTCACCTATCCTGCTTTTACCTCTGGCCTCTTTCCTCTGCAGTTGCATCACACAGGTGTCCTCTTCTGGCTCACTAGAAGTGCACCGTATTCCCTTTCTGTCCCACTTACTATGTGCTTGAATTTCCGTTTTGAAGGAGAGGGTAGAGCTAGAGCCCTAGGCTAGCGACCCCTCTTCTCCCTGCTCCTCCAGCAGCCTTTTGCTCAGTGCTCAAGGCTGGAGGAGGTGGCAGCAAAGCCAGTGCAAGCGCAGGAAGATACAGGTTATCCTCTGCAGGCCCCTTAGTCCTTTGGGAAGACAAGTGCTGTTGCTTCAGCTGTCATCATCTAAGGAAGCTTGTCAAGAAACTCATCTGCAGGATGAGAATGCAAAGCACAGCTGTGCTCTGCTGTTCATCCTCTGACACTGCCTGCCTGCGGCATCCCTTTCGTTTGTTCCTTTAAGGAGAGAGCTGAAAGTTGGGAAGGAAAGAACTTATTTTGCCCAAACTGCGCCTGGTAAACAACAGCATGATTTGAGGGAATTCTCAAACGTTCAAAGATGGGGTTGGCGGGGTGTTGGGTTTGATTCTTATTTTTCAGGTCATTTACTAGATAGATAACTGGCAAGAACTGGGATCTGAAAAGGAAATGTGGTATGTTATGGGACTAAGGTCTGGTTTTTTCTGAAATGTAAATTTAATTAAAAGGAGAAAAGGGGAAGGAAGAAAAGAAAGTTCACCGCAATCTTAATGAAATCCAGGAAACTCAAGCATTGCGTTTTGACAGAGACAAAATGGCAATTAATTTTTTTTCTTAGATGTTTATTGAGTCTGCTGCCAACTTACAGCTTGTTCCTCACATCAGTGCACTCTTCCTTGAAAGCTGGGGGTGGAGGTGTTCTTACTTCTTGGCATGAAAATGCAAACTTAAGAGGGATTCATTTTTTGGGGGGGTGGGAGGATGCTGGCCTGAGAAAGTTTTCTTTGACTACATAGTTACTTATTTTGAAGAAAGCTGTTAAACAGAAAAGAATTTTACCTAGGTGATGAAACTGCTGTTTGAATGTAGTGACTGAGTTGCAAATAACGGCAGTGAATTTCAGTAATTCAGTGTGACAGAAGTGCCTTGGTAGGAGTCCAAAGTTATCTGACAGTCAAATTGAAAGGCAAGCAATGTAATTGCTTATCTGACGACTTGTGCTGGGGTTTTAAGTTGGGCTTTTTTTTCCCTTCCTTCCAGACACAAGTTATCAAGGTCAAAAGACAACTAGAAAAATAAACTAACTTCCTCTCTGTTGTACCTTACTTTAGAGCTTTATGGGATGTATGGCTTGTGTGACTTCCTTGTAATTTCAGTTCAAAGCATGACTTATGTGTAGTGAACTTCAGTTTTAGCTAAAATGTTTGCAGTAAACAAGTAACTAAATTGATTAGCTAGCATCACATGCTACAGTAACACTTTTTTTTCCCTTTTTCTTCTAAGGAGTTTGTTATAAATGTGAGGCTTTTTGTTGACTTTGCCTGTAGGCTGACTTTATTCCTCACTCTTTGGGAGGTCTCCGACTCCCACTTGTCATATCACGTATACATTAAACCTTTAATTAATTATTGCTGACAACAGGCAGTATCTCTTAAAGATACAGGATTCTCTAATTTTGGCATCCAAAATGTTATAAAAGCTAATGATTGTAGCACATACTTTATCAATCCTCTGTTACCCTCTGCTTCCTTTTTCTGGTCTCCTCGAGATCCTGCCTCATGGTATATTCGCTGCTCTTCATACTTCCACATTTCCCCTTTGCTTTATGCTTGACATTGGCTTTGCTTTAAATTGCAGATTTATTTCTAAGGTTTATTACTGACATTTAAAGCCATCAGATTACATAGACTAGTCTGTGTATAGGAGTTCCTCACAGTGTGTGTTCCAACTCCAAGCCTGTACTAGGCGGATGATTTATCTTTGTGTATTTCTTGCCTGCCACTTTCCCATTGTACTCATCAGGCTTCCTTGCATTGTCCCAGGTTGGAGGGTCTTCTGCCATTTGGAATTCAGCTGGTTTTAAAATTTTGTTATATACAATAAACTCATAATTTATATATTCTGCCTCCCCCCTCCCCCCCCTCCCCAATTTTGGTGATGTAGTACATGTTTTGAGATATAAATTTTTTGCTGTGTTTTGGAAAGTACATTGAACTGTGTGACAAGCTGTCTGAATTTATTTGAATTTATTATTAAATTCAGTTTGCTGCCTAATTATATTGTATACTACAGAGTAAATATATATTGCTTTAGAAACTATGATTCTTTGAATTATAGAACTACTGTAAATCTTTAAAATTTCGTACTGGCACCTTCCAATAACCAGGATTTCTAGTTTGAATTAATATCATTTATTTATTTGTTGTAAAATTGCAAAACTTGTATGAAAATATAGGTGCCTATTACTACTTGCCACACTTTTTCATTATCTTGAGTTAAGTTCATCCATTTGTTTCTGAATTTTACAGCTCTGTAGTTAAGTTCTCAATAAATACTTATCTGTACTATTAAAACAAAAGCGTCACTAATACATAATCAAATTTTTAATCCAGGTGTAACAAAAATAGTGCCAATAGTGAATTGGGTTTTAGTGTGCCTGACTTGTAAGATTTCTGGATATTGAGAATAGTTTTTCTCTTATTTTGAGCCATAATGTTTCCATGTGTGTTTTTCTTAAGCATAAGAAAATGAAAAGTTTACTTATATGAAATGAGGATATAGTAGCCCTATCCTGTAACTGTAGGACATCAATTGCAGTATTGAAAGAAAATACGATTTATTGTAAAACTTGGGATAAAAACCTCAGAGTACTGAGACTGCCGGTGTTAAAACAGTTCAAATTTTTTCCTTATTCTACCAAACTAGTCCACTAGAGTGTTTGTGACCACATTTGCACAAAAAATGTTTGTCCCGAGTAGCTTTGGGCAGAAGGCTAACCTAAAGTAGCAGTCTTAGACCAAGCTTTTCTTTACAGAGGTTTGGGGGGGTCATGCAATATATTCTTCTCTTTCTGTCAAGGGTCTTGTTGACTCATTTCTTGCATAATGTTATTTTTGGCTGAGAATCTGAGGAAGCGTGTTGTGTGTATTCAGTTACACACACAACTTTGTGAAAACAGGCATTTTTCTTGGCAAAAAAAAAGGTAAAAAGCACAATCAAAATGCAATTCTCTGCATTTTTTGTGTGTATGTCCGTAACGCTGGCAGTGCTGGCAAGGGTCTCACTTTCAAGAAGGTATTGAAGTTTATGTTTTAATTACTGCTGTTGATTGGAATTTAAAGTGCATTTGTCTGTAAGTCCAATCCAAGCAAAAGTTTGCATCAGAGATTATTTTTGTGAACATAAAATGAATACATAGATGGAAATTCTTTAGTAGCTAGTTTACATTTTCTTTTCTATGCTGTATAGGTGCAGTACTCTTGTCCAGTGTACAAGGATTATCAATCAATGTTGATCCAGTCCTGTATACCTGGCTTATCTACCAACCTCAGAAACGAGCTAGTAGACACATTCAGCAGGTATGTATTTTTGGAGGGAAAGGAGTGGGGAAACTTTCTCTTCCATATATCCCAGTAGAGCATTCTTGTTCCATTTATTTGTTTTCTGTCACCCTGTAGTTTGCTGTACACACTGTTGATCCTGCTAAAAATTATTTAAAATATGAAGTTTTGCATATTAAAATTTCCATCTAACAACATTTTAATTTACAATGTTAAATTAAAAGAATAGAGAGGATGGGTTTTGATGGTTACCGTTTAGGATCAGGATTTCACAACTAATTTTAACTACTGAGACCTCGTAAGCATCCTGAGTCTGAATAGTAACTCATGTTTTAACCGTTTGGGGTGGTCTATCAAATAATTGCATAATTTCTTATAAAAATGCTACTTTCATTAAAACCTATTGTAATAGGAGTTAAACCATACAGTTGATACCCTGACAAAAATGAATACTGTAACAAATTCTGTATATAATGTCAAAACACTTTTGCATATGAAGTGCTTGGAAATGATACAAGTTAAGGCTGTGGGTCTGCCTGGCACATTTTCTTTGATGTATTCTTAACCTTAATTGTCATGCCCCATCCTCTGGACCTGGAAGAACACAGGTTTTGCCTGATTTTAAGCTTAGTTTTAACTGTTTGGCAGACCAGTAGAATGGTAAAGCTTAAATTTGTCATAATTGATCGAACTACTGGTCTGTATGGCCTGATATTCTGTCTCAGTTATTAAGTGGTCAATTATTAAGTAAGCAATGCAAGAATCTCTTGGTATTTGTCTCATAGTTATAGAGCACTATGCACAGAAGGGGAGTTTCATATTGGGCCTTTGAAGTGGGAGGATTAACATGTTTGGTAAACACATCTCTTTCATGTGTGTAAATGACCTTGTTAAATAATAATTGTCAAACATGATTTTGTTGTGCGCCAGTACCATCTGAAAATCTTCAATATGTGAATTGCTGCTGTATTGTTTCAGTAACTTCACACTGGTTTTAAATACGCTGAATTATTCTTCATCTCTGTGTCATATCTGGAGCAACACATTTCCTGCTATACCTCTTTTTTTAAAACAGACTGTTTATATACTTTTGCAATGTTGTTATATTTCCATCCAAAATATAATTGGGCCTGGTTATTTCAAATGTTTATATAAGAATCTATCTTAGCAGTAACATATATAATCAGCTGTTTCTCAATGCTTTGGATTGCCATTGTATACTGAGTGACTAAAAAAGTTTAGTAACTACTGTCTGGGGGTTTGATCGCCAGTGGCAACGTTTTTAACCAAAATTTGAGTCAGGAGTTATTTTGTAATATGTGTCATTACTTTATACAACCTGACAATTTTTTTGTGATCTCTTTCTGATTAAAATTACTGTATTACATTTCTGATGTTATTAACATTTGTTGTGGCTTAATAATTTGAAATTATTTAAAATGTGAATTCATAAACCTATCGACATGATACTAGATTCACCATTAAACTGTGATAATAGGCTATGCATAATAATAAAAGTTACAATGTCTGTAGTTGTGAAGAAACTTTATTTGAAAAGAAAATCGTACCTGTATTAAACGATCCGCTTTTTTTCCCCGGTATGAAGTACTGTAATTGCCCTAAGATAAGGATTCTAGTCAAAGTTACAGCCTTGTATATTATTCAAAAAGGTTTAGCGTGTTATCATAGTCTAATTTGTGTAAAACCTCACGGATGCTCTGTACAACCTTCATCATTTTTGAACATTTAAGGAACAACTGTAAGACGTGATATTTTCAAGTCAGTGTTATGATCAAAATGCTGTTGATGGCAAAACCCTTTTCTTGCTCTGTTCTAACCATCAGTCTTCTATAACTGCAACAGAAGATATTTTAAATTTTTATATCTAGTTAATATAATTTTCTGCATTGTCATTTTGAATAAGTTGAAATTGTGAGTTTTATCTGAAACTAGAGTTAGAATATCCTTTGGTATGTTTGGTTCTGTGTTCACATTCTATCAAGTAATAACATTCTGAGTTCAATAAGTTAAATTATTAATTTATTTGGGAGCACAACTGTAGCCACGTACACTTCTGATTGCATTGGACTGGGATTGTTTTGCTCCCTGCAGAGTCAGCTATGTCTTTACATACCAGATTTGTTTGCCTTTTAACTATTACTCTGGGATTCTTAGGTTTATAATCCCAATGTGGTAGTGTATATATTTTATATCTTTACTGAAATACTCGTTATGTGTAATGTAATTGTGTTGGCGTGTTTTTATGTGAGAGTATGAAAAGTTAGAAATATCAGAACATACTTAACTTGACAAGCTGACATGGGATAGGACAGAAGTAAGCAGAAACGAAAATGCATTTTTACAAAACACATAAATTTTCAGTGATTTTTCCATAAAGCCATACTGTGTCTTCTTTAAGAGGAATGTGATGAAGCCACCAAGAAATGTAATGCTCTTTGGCCTTACTGAGATATTATTCAGCTGGAACAGCGCAATGAGTGACTGCTGTAGGGGGGTACACACAGCCCAGAAACGATGACCCCTTTTCATTTATTACTGTCAGACCATTGCTAAACCTACCCCAGTCTGCACCTTGCTTACCTATACCTAGTGTGATAGGTGAGGGATTTACATTATTTGGCTCATTCAGATGTTACTTCTTTACACTGTCTCCCCTCCTTTACCCAGTCTGTTTTGTACAATTAGGTTATAAACTCTTTAACTATGTTTACATGGCATCTAGTACACTATGTCATGTGTCCTGATATGTTCTTAGACGGTGCCTGAAAAATAGGAGGAATGATAAACAAGGATTTTAAGTCTGACTAAACACCAAAAAGAAAGAGAAGTTATTTAAATTAAAAGTTAAGTTTGCGCTATAATCAGTGAACATGAACAGGTTCTTCATATATTTAGGATAGAAGTAAAAGATGTTAGAATCTTGAGTATTAAGACTACAGTAAAGAATTTTCCTGCTTCTGTGTTACTGTTAAAATGAAATTTTCTGCTTTGTTCCTGTTTGGAATTTTATTACTTTAGGAACATTATGTATAACAACTGTTTGAAGGAGAAAGGGATTGGACTTGTTTTATCTAAAGAAAATGTTAGAATTTGGTAATTCACTTAAATTATGTAGAAGGGTTCTATATTATGTTTCTGCACAGTGTGGAAGTTACATACATCATTCTTTCTCGTGTTTATTTTAAACTAACTTGAAAAAAGCCCCAAGGGACAATTTGGAAATAGAACTGGTCTTTGAGACTGCTGCGCAATTTTTTAAATACAATTGAATATTTGGTGCCAGATGCTCCCAGTGAATGGCATTGTAGCATATTACCTTTTTGTTACGAAGCTGCAGGACATGCCAAAATGTGGCTGCTGGTATATATTTGAATAGTGATCTGTGTGGTTGTTGTTGTGGCTGTATGGTCAGTGCTCTAGGGTAAGTGGGTGTAAATAGAACTTGTTTTTCTCTTTCCATTCTGAATTTCAAAATGTGACTGTAAGTTTTCCATTGTCCCCTTTGAAGAACAGAAACCATGAGAATATTGCAGTCTAAAAATCCACGAGGCACTCTCTTAGTGCTGGACAAATCTGCATATTGCTTTTGAATTTCTCTCATGGCTACTAGAATTAGGTTCTTAAGTTTCTTTGCTGGAGTGAAAGCATTGTGTAGAATAAGCATCTTTTGTATCTACACTCTTGTCTGCTATTGCCTCTTACCTAATTGGTGATGCTGGACACAGGTCAGTGTCATGTCCTTCTGAGGGGCATAACAGGATTTTAATCGAGTAGTAAGGCCTCTCAAAAAATTCAGATTGGCCAAAATGAAATAACAAGTCTATATATACAAAGCCCAGACAGGCACAGAGCTTTTGTTGCATGCTTTTGATGTCCTTGTTTTAATGTTTGTTGCAAGTTTATAATTTGTACGTTTTCCCAGTAATAATAGAGGAAACTACTGAAACAGTTTGTAGTAAGAAGTTCTGCTGTCTGTTTGTACAGTGTACTGTATAATGTGCAGCATGTTTTCTTTAAAAGGTGATATGGCAAAGCCACTGCCGCTTATGTTTATATTAGTCAGGAATAGAATTAATATCTCTCTTTGAAGTGAACTTGAGGCAAACTGTTTAGTTTTTTTATGTGTAAAATCTGCAAAATCCATGTTTCTTTACGTTCAGAGGGAACCTCCTGTGTTTCAGTTTGTGCCCGTTGCCTTTGGTCCTGTCACAGGGCACCACTGAGAAGAGCCTGGCTCCGTCTTTTTTGCATCCACCCTGCAGGTATTTTTACAGATTGATGAGGTCCCCTGTGAGCCATCTGTTCTCCAGGCTGAACAATCCCAGCTCTCTCAGCCTTTCCTCATATGGAAGATGCTCCAGTCCCTTAATCATCTTTGTGGCTAGTTGCTGGACTCTCTCCAGTATGTCTGTATCTCTCTTGTTCTAGGGAGTCCACAACTAGACCCAGCAGAAAGTGAGAGGGGAAGGATCACCTCCCTTGATTTGATAGCAGTACGAAGAACTTCAGAAATGGCTCTGTGATATCTGCCAGCTCTCTCAGAACACATGGCTGTATCCTATGAAAGCCCATGGACTTACATGTCTAATTTGCTTTGTTATTCTCTGACATGATCCTCTTCTAGTGAGGGTCCATCTTCCTTGCTCTGTCCTTTCCCCCTGATCTTTGGGAGTTGGGATTCAAGGCTAATCTTGTTAGTAAAGACTGAGGTGAAGAAAGCATCAGGTACCTCAGGGTTTTCCAGTAGGAAAAGCAGCTCATGAGTTTTGTGATTTGATACCAGTGAGTATTCCCATAGACAATGAAATATTTTAGCTGATGCTCTTTTAATTCTTCTGCCCTCCTGCTTGTTTCCTTTTCTAAACTGAAGCAAACAGAAGAAGTTAGATCAAATTGTGTAATACTTTAAAAATTTACACACATTTTTCAAAAATATTTGATGTTGATTTCATATCTGACAGTTCTGAATAATGCATAAACAGAAGAGGATACAGTTGTGTAGTGTCAGAAAATGGTTGGTAACAAGCACAGGAAAAAGGAAAAGCTATTTCTTATTATGAAAGTATTTTCACCTCATCATCAGCTGATGATCTTTCCAGATAATCAGTGCAGCAAGTATTACATGCTGCTTTGTCTAGAAAAAGAAACTATTGGTAAATTACCCTTCCTGTTCAGAGCACTAAGCTGTATATACAGTGTGCAGCAATCAACACCAGCAACCTTTGCCAGGTAATAGGGTAAAACCAAAAACTAAAATCCAGAAAACACCCAAGACAATATATATAAAAATGGCAGCAATTGTTGGAATTGATTTTATTAAGTTTGAGTTTATACTCCAGTAATACTAAGCTGAAATAATTTGAATCTTGGTGCAGAGCAAGGAATAGACTTTATAAATCAAGTTGCTGTAACTTAAAGTTCAAAACTTAATTTCAAAATCCTTGGGCTTTGACTTGTCAGCTAGAGACAACTTAGAATGTTTTAACTCAATGCTTTCTGAATGTCATGCTTATTAAGATACTTACACCAAATTGTTAGTTTAAAAGAAAACCCACAACAACCAGAACTTGCTACTTAATGTACCTGTTTAAAAAGGAGTGAATTTGCCATGCCATCTTGTTATTAACCCAATATGTGACAGTTCTAATGGTTAATGGTTTGATTCTCAACTTTTTAGTACTTAATATGGTAGGAAGAATACATTTTAAAATGTACTTTTTGATTTTGTTCTCCTCTAGTTCAGTTCTGAAGAATAGATAAAAACCATTCTGCAGAAAGTTATTGAATGGTGAATTCTGTTGTACTGACATTTGGTACCTAGCTGTTTTACCTATGAAATGGAAATATTAAGAAAGGTTTAAATATATCAGTTTTTATAAAGAATATTATGTTGGGTAAATAGGTAATTATTTTTAATGTAAATGTTTTGCCCTTCCACTCTACATTTTAAGATTTAATGGATTAAGAAGCAATCTGATAAAAATTTAATTATTCTGCTTTATACACAGTCTATGTGACTGCTCAGAGGACAATTAGTATGGGCCAGATATGTTGCACTCCATCCATTTGTTCTGCATGAAAATTGCTTATTTTACATTATCTGTGTGTTAATCATGTTTTTCGTTTCCTGAATTTCATTATACTTTTATGAAATATGTTTTTGTTACCACCATTTTTTTTTTTAGTAACTGGTAATAATCCATGAAATTGGAGCAGCAAATTCAAAAGAAACCTTACCCTATGTGATGATTGATGAACCTATGATACCTATTAGCAGGGTTTAAACTGGCACAGAAGCTTTGAGTTCCCTTTTTTTTTATATTCATGTACGTGTCAACCAAAATTGGTGTTAATTTTGAAAAATATTTTATATACATTGATTTTGTGAAGTGTAGGATTAGTAAATTCCTACACTAGTATGTGTAGTAGTTCATTACTTGCTGGTTTTTATCAGTTCTCTGACTATTATAATCTATGCTTAAATCCTTTGTGTTTCTTGGGTCTGAAATCCCTGTGGAAAAGATGTGCTCTTCAAAGCTTTATGAAATGTTAATTTGGGAAAGATACCACTGTAGAGAGTGATTTCTTGTATGTATCATGTTTACTGCTTGCTAACATTGCTTCCCTATTAAAAAGCAAAACAAAAGCTACATTTGGAGGTCTTTTTTCCAGTAATGTTATTTTGACTATCTTTTAAAAGATTTTTTTCAGATGTGGCTTGGTTTGGGTTTGTTTTTTTTTTTTTTCATAAACCAGTGGTGTTTTTTATGTATTTACTCTCTTACAAAAGCCT
>VZTU01020249.1:168314-180015 GCA_013400835.1 Zapornia atra | reverse complement strand
GAGGATGCCCGCACCGCCGAGGACCCCGTACCGCCGAGGACCTCCGCACCGCCGAGGACCTCGTACCGCCGAGGACCTCGTACCGCCGAGGACCCCCGTACCTCCGAGGGCCCCCGCTCCGCCGAGGCCCCAGCACCGCCGAGGCCCCCGCACCTCCTAGGCCCCAGCCGCGGCCGAAGCTCCGCGCCTCCGTCGTGCCTTTCCCGGGCCGCCGCCCCGTCGCTGGCTGCCCGCCGGCTGCGGGGCTGCCCGGGACGGCTCCGCTTCAGGCAGAAGCAGACGCTGCGAACTCTTTCCCGGGCTTTTCCTTGCCCTGCCCCGCACGCCAGTGCTTTAGGCATCCCCCCCCACCCCGCTTTCCCAAGACGCCGCGGCGGACACCGGAGCTACAAGCCCTGCTGCTCCCCGAGTGCGGAGCCGGGAGGGGGTGGAGCAGGGGCAGGCGGCTCCCGGTCCTTCCGTGCCCTCCCGTCAGAAAGGCGTTTCTCACAGGGACCTGCCGACTGCAGCAAATGTTTCGCCCCAGGTTACGATCCCAGTAAGAAAGGCACACAGATTCTGTAAAGCCCCGTTTTAAACGCTACGTATTAGAAAGAGCAGAATAAAGAGAATATTATAGGTGATCTTACGTCCCTTCAGGTGCTGGGAACTCCGAGTTGTGTGGCGGTGGACAGGCCTCCCATTCCCCTGCAGCATGCTGTGCAGACCCCGTCGGTAGGAAGGATTAGCTTGTTCTGGTCATTTGCGCTCTTTATAGGGTTTTCTTACAAGAAAACAACTCCATCCATCATTTCCACTGTCAAACAGAGAGGATAGTCACACAAAAACTCGTGGCAGCACTGGCAGATAGGGGCAAGGCCACGCAGGTGCATAATCTCTGGTGCCGAGTGGGAGCTGCCCAAGGGCTCCTCTGTGACCATCACCCAGCTGAGCTGCCCTGCAACCAGAGAGGGGTGCAGCACGGCACAGCCTGAAGGCGATGCTGTAAGCACAGCATAGCATAGATGTGTGCCTCTGCGGGTTCACTGTGACAAGGATCACCCACGATGTGCAGTGAATGGGCTCCTGGTCAGGATCACTGCAGGAGCCCGTAAAAGTTGTTTGAGATCACTACCAGCCTGGATACGTTTTGAGTGAGCCTCAGATTAAAGGCACTTGTTCTTTGTGGAAGGGGATTTAGGATATTGGTGTGGAGTGTGTTGCTGGGCTGAAAAGGTAACAGCCTGTAATGAGTCCTTACGCTGTGGCTTTGGTAGTATAGATGAATGGATGAATCAAAGATTTATTATTTAAGAGAAAGGGACTGTACAGGGACAGGCTGAATGAAAACCAGTCTGCAAGTTTTAATATTCAAAGCATTAATTGGAGCTCAACTGGAATGTGATTGATTTCTGTCATGACAGAGTATTTGGCCTACCAGGCTGCGGCCAGCTTCACAATACAGTATCTTCTCCCGGAGGTTCTCAGTTACAAGACATGCTTTGATAACAGGATTGCTATAGTCTGACTACTAATTCCACTAAAGTCTATTATAAACTCTAAAACTGAAGTCTATTGAAATTCTCCACTGATTACATAATAATCATCTTCATTTATCAACAACAAAAACATCCCTCTCTTCTAATTTTCTTGTTAGTGGATATTCCTCATTTTAGTGTCCTTGCCATTCCACTAGTTGCTTTGTAAGAGTTAATTTCTCTAATGAATGGAGCTGTAGCAAGGAGTTACTTGCGTAGTGTTTGGGCTAATTTAAAGCTCAACTGAGGCAGAGTCACCTCTCCCACCTTGCTGCTGAGACCTCTCTCAACACTAGCCCTCTGTCTTCCACCTCCTCCTGTCCGTAGGACCTTGAGATGCTAGCGTTGAGTTATACAAAACTCTTCTGCAAATACAGTGAGCAAGCCAGAGTTTACAAAACAGGCAAAATAAACAAGCAAAGCCAAGCAAAACTTTTTGTGGGATGTTCACGAGTTGTTCTTACCCCATACAGCAACATTCAGATACAGCCCTCGTGTTTGGAGGACAGCAAACGTAACCTCTTGCTTCCTCAGTGTTGTACTCTAAGAAGGATCTTTTTGACTGTTCTTCTACCCTTGAAGTAAACATGATCGAGATTGTGATTCCCCTTGTCAGTCAGGAGGACCATCTGGCACTACATTAGAACACTCTTCTAATAAATTCACCAGCATGCTAATTATAGGATGACTAGCGAATGGTTAAACTGCCAGATGCTATGAAGATATATCACTGTCTTTTTACGTGGCTAGGCAAACGTTTAATTAAACCTGCAGCTGCTGTGTCTGCTTTACCTATGAACATACCTAAACTGCAGTTTCCTGTGGGAAAGGTGGAGCTGCTGTTGTCTTTCAAGAAGAAAAGCAGCTTAAACCCAACTTTGCTGAAACATACAGCGTGTGTACACGTGATTTAATTACCCATGCTGGTAATTTCCTCAAAACCAGTTACAGGCTCTTCCACTTCAGTTCTCTGGATTGTGCCCCCTGATCCTTGAATAATCTTTTAGTGTTCTTGCAAGCTTTAAAAGCTGAGTTGTTTTAGAGGCTTCAACAAAGCCACATTAGCATTGGAAAGATACAGGCACAGCTAACATGATGTCTAACCGATGATCCTGCTACTGCTTCTGATTTTGAAATCCCTGACTACCTGGGACAGCCTACAGCCTCATTCTAATTTCTCCCCATTCTAAGGAGTCTTTCTTTCAGAAAATACTGAAGAGGGTGAGTGACCTTCCAACATGACACAATAACCAATGGTGGTCCCAGGGTGTTTAGCATTCCCTTGAAGCTATTTCTTTACTCACTCAAACTCTGAAAGACAGAACCCCATAGTTCTCCCCATTTGAGATGTGGCCTGAGCAGAAGCCTGCAGAAGGTGATTTTCAAAGAGATTAGAATTCCTTTATTTCTGAAAATGTCTGTATGTGGCTCTACTTGGTATTGTAAGATCAGCTATGAAAAAATGAGATTTAGGGGTCTAGCTAAAGCCTAGCTTCTTTTCAGTCAAGTTTCCATTACCCTTCCCATTGTGCCACAGCACTGGCAAGAGTAGAAAGAAATAAGATATTGGGAGGTTTGGAGGTTATTTAGGACATGTCAGGAACATGGGTTGTAGGGGACAAAGAAGGACTTTAGAACTTCTACAGAAGTCCTAGTTAAAATAATTTAACTGAGCATTTTTTAAGCCTGATTTATTTATAACTTCCTTCTTCCTTTGCTAGCATCCGCTTCAGCCAGTTTTCATCACGTGTGTCTCAACAGACACATACATCCTTCACTCTTGGGCACAGACGTTGACACTGTGATCTGTATGATGGCTGCCTCAGGGTTAGATGCTGGAAACCCACCTCGTGCAGTGTAAGAGCTGAAATCCGTGCAGAATATTTGGGAGCGTAAGGTACTGGTGTCTCAGGAGCTGTGTTCAGTGCCTCAGAGTCTGCTTGGAGTGTTTGGCTGGGAAAGCAGAAAGAAAACATCTGTGGTTTTCCTTGCAGTTTTAGTTACTCTCCATGTTCATTAATTTGGATGAAGGGTGTCGTGACCTCTCACACTCTCAGTTTTGTGTGCACAGCACAAGTCCTCTGTGGACTTGTCCTGAAACACCAAGAAATAGCCTCTCTTCAGAAGCTCTAGGACCTAGAGACTGGGAAAAGCAAAGTGTTACATTTGATGGCTCTGAAAATTGTTGCTCTTTTCCTTTTGAATACATGAAATCTGCTGACTTTCCAGGCACGCTGCAGAAGACATTTATGTGAGCAGGTTTTTGGAGGAGGCACCCTTTCCAGCTGTCAATGAGGGTAGATAGCTGGCTGATTAGACTTAATGGTATTCTTGCATAATTTATTATGGCAGGGCCATAGAACCTTGGGAACTGATCTTGATGATTTTAAATTTAAATAAATAAATAAATAGGTAACTGGTGGATCATTTAAAAAAAAAAAACAAAACCAAACTGGCACTCAATTTCAGGAGATGAACCTGAGGCACATCAAAGGCAGGCTCTCGGTGCCAGAATCAACTGCAGTTTTACAACTATGCTAAGCTATGCAATTATCTTAAACCACAACGATCCTGTTGGATTTGCAGGGGGAAATTTAGCATCAATCTCCTTGCACAAAACAAACAAACAAAATCAGTGCTGCATTTTCGTATTAGCACGGCGCAAGGCAGTGCCAGGGGGGATTTATCATCTGTGTTCAGAAGCCCTGCTGCTGTGCTGGTTGCTGCACAGGTAAATAAAAATGTTTATTTGTTGATCTGAGGAGTGTGTGTCAACACAGCACAACAATGACCTGTAGATATCGTGACCAGTAAGGTAACTTGGAAGCAACTTTGATTGTTTAAAGCAGTGCTGGCAAATCAGCATCTTACCCTGCCTGGGTGTGCAGCCCTCCTGCTTTCATTCACTGTTTGCCCTATTTTTCCCATCCATTCACCCACATCTAGGGAAAAAGGGCTGCAAGAGCTAACCCTCAGACAGATAAAGGATAATGATGGCAGAAAACTGTCCCCAGGGCTAGAAGACAACTCCACTGACAGAAGAGGTGGGTGGCAAAGGTACTGGGAGGGAAAAATAAACCCTCAAACAATGCACAGTGTAACATTCCTTTTAAAACAATGGGGAGAGAGAGCAGGCAGCGGTGCAACAGAGAGTAACGATGGCAAATCTATAAATAAATAAGTAATGATACTGCCATTACATGCCACTCAACAGCATTGATCATTGTCAGAAGGAACAGAACTTCTCTGGAGTTTCCTTCTCTTTTGGCTGGGCTGGAATCCAGTGGGAGAAGAGAGTCAGAGGCAGCTTTCACTTGAAAGGAAGTTTATATATTAGCCAGGCAGAAAATCCTATTAAAAAGAGAGGAATTACCATGATTGTGCTACAGTATTCATTTTCATGCTAGAAAATTAGGGTGTTTTGCATATGATGAAACTGTAATTTTGGATGGGACCTTGAACAAGAGGTGGGTCATGTGCTGAGATCCTGAGAGTAGTCTTCCCAGGAGGCACTTTGACTTGGGACACAGAAGATTCCCCCCCCTGCCAGATAGATACATATGATTTTATTTTTTTTTTCTGGATTAAACTAACAGCATCCAATGGGAATGTCTGCTTCCTGGCAGGGAATGAGTGTGTGCAGTGCTGGATATGATTTGTGTCACTCCCTTTCTGCTCATTCGATTACATTGTTCTGGCTGTCATAAGGTACTGGCTCCTGGTATGCTGATGCTGCTAAATCAGCGTGGGGCAGGGAGCGAGCCTGAGCACAGGATGGAATTTTGTGTTTGCTCATGGGCTGGCCTGACCACTCCAGCAAGCTTTCCTCTAAGACAAAGCCTAGGCATGCTTCTGAGGAGAGTTTTTCCCCAGCAATTCCTTCCAGAAGTCACCATGGGTGGACCTGACCCTCCAACACTGGTGAGTATGCTCATGCCACGCGCTGGTGTGAATAAAACGGCCACTCGCAGGTTCCTGACACCCAGAGCTGCAGCACAAACCTGGGATTATTTCAGACATTGGAAGTGAAGAAAAAAGAAGCCCTCGCACACCTACCCCAAATCATGACTCTGTCACCAGAGGGGCACCAGCAGGTCCCAAAGCATATCTGGGGAGAGGGTGGGGGGGGGTGTGTGATGCAGAAGGGGCACGTCCTGGGCAAGCGTGGGTGTGAGGCAGTCTGTGTCATTCAGGGAGAGGGACTGAACCCTCTGTTGGTTTGGTTATTTTTAACAGTGTGGGCATAGGCTTTGCCATCTTGCCTTTCCACCTGATATACTGGAATTCAGCCCCTCCTCCAGGTGCCCAGAGGAATGGGCAAACCTTGCTTTCCTGTGGAGCACATCAGGGCAGCTGGTGGGAGCTGCACATCCCAGGTTAGCACCAGTGCCATGCCTGCCCCTGGCCACCTCTGCCAGGAGGGGTTTGCAAGAAAAACAGCTGACAGAACTCTTAGACATTTGTCTGGAAAAATATGGTGGGCATGAGATCTCATCTGGATGCTCTCACCACAGAGAGGCTGCCTGTGTTTTGACACGCAACATCTGCTGGAAATGAAGAGGGGAGGGGGTCAGTTTTGCAATGTAAATGGACAAAACTTTTCACCTTGGGCACCTCGTAGGGCCACAGCATGGCAGACCCCCTACAAGGGCGTGCCTATGCAATCTGTTAGCCTCTCTAGTTTTGATTTGTACCTCCTTTTGAACCAGGGTTGCTGTTGGTTACCCCATCTCGCCAGCAGGGAGGAAAATCCCAACCAAAGGGGACACATTTTCTGTAAATGGCTTCATTCAGTCATAAAGCACTCACACCACCATCTCACAATGATACTTTAACTGGAACAAGCCCAGCAAGAATAGTCATGTGGAGATGATGAGGTTTTAACTCTGCAGTGCCATGACCTTTTAACTGATGGGAAAGTGCCAGGAGAGATTTTCTTGGGAATTGATTTTCCTCTTTAATGTTACTAATAGCAGATGTTGATAATGAAGATTAAGCTAGGTATCTCTAAATAAAAATGGCATGCTCCTCCTGTGATTCTCTTGCAGGAAAACCGGTCCAAATACCTTTCTAGATCTAAGGACTAAAAGAGCAATGCAAAATGCAAAATCATTATTATCATACATCAATTTAACAGAAACAAAGCAGAACAACAAACTATTATGATAGTAAATTGAATCATAAAATGGCAATATGCCAAGCTGCATATCAGCTGGGTCTTTTCACTTGTCTGTTGGCAAAATAAAGAGGATTAGGGAAATGACTCATCTGTTGATTGGAAAAATCTACTTTAAAGTTGCAAGGAAATTCAAACAACAACATTTAATAAGCAGTAGCTCACTGTGAAGAAGCTTCTGTTCACTTACAGCTCCGCTCCCAGCTTGTAAACTGTGGGTGCTCTGGAGCAGCAGTACCAAGCCAGCTCTGATGTCAGTCCCTTGTCACGAGGTTGTGTCTGCTTGTGTTTGCCATGGTCCTAATAAGTGGGGTCACATTAGTGACAACAACAAAATGCAGTGCATTTACATAGGGGGAATTCCTGTTCCTCTGTAGCTGTCAGTGACAATTTTATTCCTGCCTGCGGTGCCATCAGGTTTTAATCTCTCCTACAAATTTTTCCTCCTCCTATATGAAGTCTGGATTCTTCCTATACTGAGTTTGGATTAGTAACACATCTGAAGTCGTGATTTTAAAACTATCCATGGCCACAAAAGTGATGCCTGAGCTGCAGTAAAGGCAATGGGAAAGATCATGCTGTTCAAAATCAGGCTTCAACCTCCTTGTTATGGGAGCAGCCAGCAGCTCCCCATCCCACCGGCGCTGCTGGGGGCTCCAAAACACAGAGCAGTTCTGGGCAAAGCCACCAGTACTGGGGGCCTCCTAGAAAACTTCCTGTCCATCACCTCATCTCTACCCTGGGCTCATTCAGCCCAAGCTGCTGCTTCATCTTCATCTCACAAAACCCCAATGTCACCGGCAACCCTCAACCTTCACCCACCCGGCACCCTGCTGAGGGTGTAGGTAGCAGGTTTGCACACGTGTGACAAGGCTGTGCCTCCACTATGCGGAACTGCCCTGGCGTTTGGCAAGTGCCATCTGGTTTTCATTTTCTTCTGCAGTGTAATTCATCCCCTCCCACCCCCACAGGTTTTCAGTGCAGCTGCCTTCCTGCTCTCAGGACAGTTTCAGCTACACTGAGGGTGTTTTGGTTTATTTTAGCTGAACCCAGCAGACACTGCCATCAAATCGTTCTCCTTTTTTTGCAAATTAAAAGGAATTTGCAAATTGTAGCAAGATAGGACTGTTCATAAAGTCTTAACTGATAAAGTGATAAGATGCCAGGAAGATGAAAGGACCAAACATAAAATAACTCTGCTCACCAGAATCTAGGAAAATACTCCAGAGAAACATCTTAAGCACATTAAAACCCATCAAAGCTATATGAGCAGTGAGAATAATAGTGAGCAATTAGAAGAGGTGTAGAGAGGAAAACACGTGTTGTAGCTCTGTGCAGGAAATTTGTTTAGTACTTACTGCTGTAACTCCAATTACTATTTCTGTTTGCAAAAGACTGGAAGCATCTTCCACTTAAAGCTGGTTTTCAAATCTGACAGTGTGAGAGGGGATGGTGGCCTGCTCCGTGTAGCTGCATACAGGTGAGGTGAGAAAAGGCAAATTGAAAGCTAAGAAGGAGGAAAAGATCAAGTTGATTACAGAAGTGACAAAAGTGAATTACTGACAGACCAGGAGGAATGCTTGCACTGTAGGTTCTTGAGACCTTCAGTGAATAGTTTTTTACCTGTCCGCCCTCCCCCCCCACCCCCCTTAAGCATGTACACTGGAAACACCACTGGACATGCCTCTAAGGAAAACTGTAAATATACAATAAGATCCAAAGAAGCAGCCCACCTCTGGTGACATGGGTGATGTGCCTCCTCGGTGACACCAAAAGCCTACTCTGCATTGCAATTTTCTGTGCTCCTCAGCAATGTCTCAGGGTTCACTTTGCCCAACAGTTATTTCCACGGAGTGATACTGTGAATTACGAACAGGATTACCAGGTTAAGGGGACATTGTCAAAAAAATTACTTTACATGCACATACACACATTAAAAACCTTATTAAGTCTACTAACTCAGGCAGGCAAAAGCCTAGGAAGCGCCAGAATTAATGCCATCCGTGTTACCCTAAATCTGTCCTTTCCCCGCATGCATCACGGCTACAATCTTCAATAACATGATCGCCAATTTATTTTCTCCCCGGGGTCTCCTGTCTTACTCAGTGTCCTCTGCTGGATGCTCCTCCTCCAGATATTCCTTGGACATCTCCAGGCTCACTGCACAGCCAAACATCCACATGTTTTCCACAGGAATAACAAGTGGAAATTATCTCATGCAGAGGACGTGCCCTTTGCTGAATTTAAAGCCATATTTAATACGAAGGCATTAGAGCTTCTCCATGTTTTATAATTCTTCTACGCAAGTGGAAAACAATATACTTTCTTACAAGTCATTGCTTCCAGCAGAAAATAAAACAAATCCATCATTATTTCAGCCTCAGTAATTCAACTTCAGAGTTCAGATGCAAGCAAACCCATCATCTAATAAAGGCACATGTTGGAAAGTTGCAGCTTGGTGACACGATTGGCTTTACCTATCACACAGCTTGTGTTTGATAAGCTTACCACTGTCCCTGGGAGTTTCTTCAGCTGCCTTGTGGAAGAAGAGGAACAGCACACCAGAGGCTAGGGTCTAACACTGGAATCCAAGTAAAACACCTACATAAACATGGGAGGAGAAGTTGTCCAGGGTTGGTCCTCCCTGCCTGTCCCCTTGGGGCGGTCTGTGGGTGAGTGGTGTTGCTGCAAAGCAAAAGCCACTCGTGTTGTGTACCCGGCGACCTCTCCAGGCTGCAGAGACGCACCCGTGCTCCTGGTGAGCTTCCCCTTTTCTTTCCTCCCCTTCCTTTGTGGAGCAAGCAGAAAAACAGAAAGCAAGGGACCAACATGAGGCTCCAGGTTTGCTTTCATCCACTGCAAAACCCCAGGCCAGGCAACCAAACCAACTGCAGCAGCTAAACCAGGCTTACCCCGTAACAAGAACGAAGCAACCCAGTCCCGCTTGTCCCCCAGTCTCTGGGTTGGCAGTGTTGTTTCAGTTTTACCCTCTATCCCTCCCCCACTGTGTCTGATTATCTATATAAAAGGCTAATAAATTCTCTGCTGAATTAAAAAAAGCCGTCGGCATTTGCATTTTGAACACTGGGCCGCGCAGGATTCAGCCCATTTAATTGTTACGCCTCAGAGGACGGGCCCGGCTTTGCCACTCACCCTCGCTGAGGAGGCACGGGCTAGCGAGGGATGAGCGCTGGGATTACCAGCCACTGTCCTGCTGGCGTTTGTTTAAATATCACCAATTGCCATTCCTGCTTTGGAGCCTAATCTGCACTTCAGATTTGAAACCGCTATCCCAGGGATAGCTCCATCCCGGCGCTGGCTCCGTGGATGTATGCACCGGTAATCACATTTAATTTGCCTAGGCTGGCATGCAGCTTTGTCTGAGAGACGGGGTACATTTCCAGCCTGCTGCGTGGACTCCTACTTTCATTAAATGCCACTGTGGTCTACTTAAATTTTGACTGCTTTGTTTACTTGGATTCACCTCTAACCACGTTACAGTGAAAAATAAATCCTTCCACGGGATAACAAGGGTGTTTATAATAAAAATTTTTAGAAGGTGCTCAGAATGTCCTATCTCTTAATTTTTCTGCTCTTTCTGCTATCTATAATGTGCTTATGTCAAGCTCTCTTGGCAGGGTGCAGGCTTTCATCTCAGGCATTGTGTAGTGCCAAGCACTCTTTTATTTTTTTTTTTTTCTCTCTTTGGAAATAATTATGGGGTTTGAGATTTTTAGATCAAGCTGCAAATGTTTTTTCTCTGATAAAGATTTTAGGTCAAGCAGCTAGCATTCCTTTTTTTATCCCGCATGAAATTTCCCCCAAGGAGAATGGTGAGAACAGAGGCTGTCGTAAAATCCATTAAAACTCACACACTGGAACTAACGCAGTGAGTTAGATGGGTGCAATAGCACTTCTTGGGACACCTGAGCTGATCTAATCGACCCCTCACACCAAAGTGAACCTCCTCTTGAAAGCATGGAGGTTTCAGGTTGGCTCATTTGTCTTACTGAATCATATATTGCTTTTCTTTCACACAGGCCCATTTCCTTGGCGATGGCCCCTGGGGCAGGAGCTCCCTTTGTTGCACGTATGTACAGTGCAAACACAGCAGGGGTACTGGGGGGCTTAGGCGGTTTCATTATAGAAGCATTTGCTACCGCTCTCCTCTCCCAGCACGCCTCTGACTCAGGTTGTATCAGTAAAAAGTAAATACAAATATCGTACATCGGTATGAAAGCTGGATGATCTATACTGCTTCTCCTGCATACACCTCTCCTGAGGTATTTACCTATACACATGTGTGTGTGTGTTCGTGTTTAGGAGATAAGTACGATACGAAATTCGTGGCATGACTTCACTTTCTGGAGCAAGTCGAGAGTTCCTTTATCATACCCAGTGAGATAGTCCATTAAAACAGAAGAGTAAAATTGCACAGGGCCTTGCATACCACGAGCTTGTCTCCCATTTTAAACTGCCATAATCGTGCTAATGAGAAATAACCGCTTTTTTTCCCTTGCAAATGTTGCGGTGTTTGTGCCTGCAGACCATGATGGGTTTCACAAAGGCAGTCTGATTGCTTCCTCTGTTGGAGGAGGAAGGTGGTGCTCAGAGAGCAGCCCTCACCTTGCAGAGCTGGAGGGGCATGGGGAGAAGCAGATGCGACGCACAAGACCTTACACAACTGCTCCATGGGGCTGCAGGGGTTTCAAAGCACCTGGCAGCCTTCCTAGGACAGCCTGGTGGCCAGCCCTGCTTTGGAAGTGGCCTCTCCAAGTTTGCCAGTGGGTCTGCCTTTGTAGATAAGCTCTGTCTCTTTGCAGTGGTTGGTTAAAAAAAGACCCTTTTTTTAAACATGAGCCAGTCCTGTGTGGTCAGTGTGTCCTGACTAGAGGTTTGTCCTCCTCTCCAGTGCAGTGAGATAAAGATGTGAGTTCATAAAAACTGTGTGGGCATCAAGAAACAGTGAGCAGAAAGCTGCAGGCCAGAGAGAAAATAAGTATGTGCG
>VZTU01020249.1:46703-168285 GCA_013400835.1 Zapornia atra | reverse complement strand
GGGGGGGGGGCTTTGTGTGGCAGCCCACTGCAGTTCGGAGAGCTCTGGAGGTGGATACACATGGGTTGGTTTGGGACAGGGCTGGCTGGCCACAAGTTGGGGCCATGCAACTTGGCTGCATCAAGGGAGGTGGCAGGCAATGTGCGTGCACAGAGGCTTCAGGGTGGGTAGGCACTGCATGAAGCACCCGACCCCTGAGGGACTTCTTTGTTACCAGTACGCCGAGGGGACCCTCTGCTCCTGGGAGCAGTCGGGAGGGACTGCCAAATAGTGCTCCACAGGGGCAGCTGCGTGCCTGAGCACTGGGAGCAGGGAGGTGGAGGTGCTGTGAAATAGTTGTCTACTGTTAATAACAACAGCTTGACTTTATTAATAGCAACAGCTTAATTAATAAAAGGTGCTTAATAAATATTGCCTGTGTTTCCTCCCATCTCAATTGTTTATGAGAAAGAAGGAAATTTAGAAGGAGATGGGGCAGAGTGGGAACCGGGAGCTTTCTGCTGGGCCAGGCATCCCCATAAGAACACAGGCCAGCATTTCCAAATGAATAAATTGAAAGGTGCCACCTTAAAAATTATCTCAAATGTTTTCAATTCCTCCAGCTTGTTATCTGTGTTACAGAGGACCCAAACTTTCTTTCTCACGCTTTATCTGGTAGCATTGACCATCACAAAGCCTGTTTAGCCAACACCCTGGAGGCACATCCTTAGTTATAGTATATTCTCCCACTCTTAGAACAGTTTTCTACAGCTTTTATTCCTAAAAGCTCTGAAACTAAACTGGGCATAAAGTAAGATGCTGCAAGCCTTATTACAAAACTAGTGTGTACTAGCCAGGTAGAATCACTCCCTCCTCCTTCCCTTGACCTCCAGGTCTCCTCCTCAACTGAAGAAAACGCATTTCCATGAGATTTCTATGCATGTCGAAGCACATGCCTCTAATATGATGGTATCTTCTTTCCTTTTTCTTTTACAGCATCCCTGTAGAGATAAACATGGGTGTTTACTTGCAGACCAGTCACCTGCTGCTATGGACGTTGCAGCCTGGATGTTCGAGGAGGCCCATTTGGGAGCTAAGAGTGATCTTCTGCCTCCTGGTTCCAGCTACACCCATACATGTGAGAATGAGCCAGCCCAGCCCTCAGCATTGTGTCTTGGCTGGAAATTACGAAAACGTTTGAAAGAGCAACTTCATTTTAATTCCAAAAATTTTTGGGTGCTCCAATCTTTGGACAAACCTTAGCCTACGTTTGTGTCAGACCATGGGTGATGATGTGTTACAGAAAAACTTAATATTTTTTGCAGCTTTGTTGACTGATGCAGCAAATATAGTGCCTTTTATCTTTGGGACAGTGGACAGGTGCCACAAGCAGCCAGAGCATGCATCTTGGGGAGAACATCAAAGCTGACTAGACTGAAGCAAGGGCAGCTCTGGCTTCCTTTGCCAAAACTTGATTTTCAGTAGCTCAAATGAACTGTCTTTGTGACTGTACGTTCTATTCAAGAAGGATCTTCAGCACTAAAACCTCGGGGTATTTGCAAACTCTTACCTTCCTTTCAAGCTAACTTCTCCTGCACAATAGACGCTGCATGTTTCTGCCCATCTTTGCTTCCCACCCCACCTCTGCGTCCGCGTCCTCGCCGAGTTCTGGAGCCAAATCATTTCGGAGGTACAGCGGCGATAGGGGAAAAGGCATGTTCACACAGATGCCTTGAATGAGGAAATGCTGATGACACCAAACACCATAGCTGGATACAGTCAAGGATTTGTAACACTCTTCTTCTGTTTCTTTCTACTATTCCTAGTTCCACTGTAGCTTTCAGGAGATTCGGAAGGGGAAGAAGAGCCGGAATTGCCTGCAGTATTCAAACTGAGTGTGCACTGGGGATTCACATAATGACACTGTGATGCTTTCTGTGTGACCATCTGGTACTTTCCTAGTACCTCCCATTATTGTTTTCTGAATGCTGCTGAGTTTGGAAGCTGATATTTTCATAGAGCCATCTTTTATCAGCCTGGGATCATTTCCTAAGCAATGACAATATGGCAATGGCAATACGTATTGAAGCTATCATGGTATAGATAGGATTGCGCCTGATTTTATATTTATCAAAGTTATATTCCATTTGCCATTTTATTGCTCAGTCATACAATCATTCTGCAACTCCTTGCAGCTTTTGTCTTTAGTCTCAAAGCTGAGTCACAGAATCACAGATGACAGGTGTTGGAAGGGACTTCTGGAAATCATCTAGCACAACCCCCCCTGCCAGAGCAGTATCATAGGACAACATCCAGGCAGGTTTTGAATGTCTACTGAGATGGAGACTCCACAACCTCTCTGGACAGCCTGTTCCAGTCCTCTGCCACCCTCACAGTAAGGAGGTTCCTCCTATACACTTCCTATATTCGAGTTTATGCCCATTCCCTCTGTCACTGATCCCATCCTTCTGACACCCACCCCTGAAGTATTTATAAGCATCTGTAAGATCCAACCTCAGTCTTCTCTAGGCTAAACAGTTCGAAGTCCCTCAGCTTCCCTTTGTAAGAGAGATGTCCTAGTCCCCTAATCCCCTTTGTAGCCCTTTTTTATACCCTCTCCAGTGGCTACCTGTCCTTCTTGAACTGGGGAGCCCAAAACTGAACACAATATTCCAGATGAGGTCTTACCAGGGCAGAGCAGAGGGGGAGAAGAACAATGTCGACCTGCTGGCTACACTGTACTTGATACCCCTTAGGTTGCCATTGGCCTTCTTGTCCACAAGGGCACACTGCTGGCTCATGGTTAATCCGTTGTGCACCAGGATTCCCATGTCCTTTTCCAGAGATCTGCTTCCCAGCAGGTCAGCCCCTAACCTGTACTGGTGCCTGGGGTTATTCCTCCCTAGGTGCACGACCTTACACTTGCCCTTATTGAATTTCATGAGGTTACTGGTGAATTGGCTTTGTCAGTAAATTCTGTGCCTGACTTCCCAAATCCATTTCCAGACCACTTACAATATATTGAGCAGCCAAGAACTAATTTTTAATATACTTTATTTGTAATCTTTTAATTAGTAATCCATAAGTATGCATTCTCTCTTAGTCCACACAATTTCTTTACGGACACTTGGTGAAAGACGCTGTTGAAAGCGGTCTGAAAACTGAAGCAGACTTTATTAGCCAGATCATCCAGGTGTAAATACTCCAAAGACCTGTAGCAGATTTCACAGTGACACCTACTCTTTCATGATGGGTTACGTCAATTGTCAAGGTACGGTCAGCAATTCTATTTGAGCTCTCCAGAACCCTCACACACAGGTGTGGGTTTGGGTTTTGTTTTGTTGTTGGGGTTTTTTTTTTCTTTCTTTAAACCACGTTTTCCTTTTTTTCCTTTCCTTCCTCTGGTACCAAGGAAGTTGTAAGCAAAAGTTAGTATTTCAGAAGTTTTCTGAAAATACTGAATGACCTTAATGAAATGAACACCTGCTAACAACTTACCAGTTTGTTTTAATAAGCCATTTACTGACACTCCGATTTCAGCCAGATCTTCCAATTAAGACCCTGTCAAAAACGTTAACAGCATGGAAAGTTTGTTAAGGACTTCAACAGCAAGTCCAGATTAAAAAACCCTCACTAGCTATTCTGGTCTATTCTTCCAGAAGGATTCTTTTACACCTTGACTACATAGTCACCCAAATCCTGTGACAACTGTCAGAGAGAGTACTGTACTGAGAGATAGGAGCAGAAACAAATTCAGCTACATGAAATCATGGGCAGATAGTGTTAACCCTGTACAGCCCATGGATGGGTTTAGTGCTGACAGATCCAATGTCCAATGTTCACGCAGCCAACATTCTTTCGGATTTGTTTTGTTTTTAATAAAAAAATGCTATGAAAATATTTTGAAATTAAAGCCTTGCTCAAAGTTTCCCACTGCAAGGCAAGTTTTCCGCTGTCTGCTAGAAAAGGAGCAGAGCAAGAGATGACTCAGTCATCATCTGTAAATAACTCCATGGGGGATAAGAAAATTTCCATGTTAAGACTCTAAGCTAGCTGAGAACAGAAAACATGAGGTTGAAGACAAAGGAATCCAGATTAATGTAAAGCCTTCCCTTTATAATGATGTTTATTGGCTACTAGGAAGTATTAAAATATATAGCCCTTCGTCATCGAAGAGATTTCTTAAGTCTTAATTTGCTTGTAAGAGATCCCTTCATAGCTCAGGCAGAATTAATAGGATTATTCCTGCTGTAACTGGGCAAAGATTTTTACCTCTGTTTTGCAGATCCAGTTGCACAGTTGCATTCGGTTTCCTCAGCCTTGTAACACGTGACTTGATGATAAAGCATTGTCTCATTTCTGTCAGTGTTCCTTCAGCTTTAACGCAGTGAGAAATCGTCCCACTTGCATGAATTAATAGTCTCCTATTTTCAAATTTCAGACCAGCAATTTGACTTTGATGGTTCATGAACTGAAGGACTCAAATATTTTGTGTTGCTTAACTCAAAGGAAAGGCCATGTTCACCTTTTTATGGCAACTGCTGGCAAATACATTTTTTTGCAGATTCAATCCCTAAAAAGAGTAGAAAAAAAACCCCAATAGTACAAAATCAGAGCAGGGGGTTTAGAGAAAGGGGGAGTAGAATTAAATCGGTGAATGAGATCCAGTAAACTGAGGTCTCAGGGTCACTCCTGCAGGGCAATAACACTGGCATTGCTCTCTCCGTATGATAATCCTGCTACAGTTATAGTATCCTAAATGCTTGTTTCCAAAGCTATGTATTGGGAGTAACTCCATTGAAATCGATGACACAAAGGCTAGAAGAATCAATTCACCATGCCCAACAGTCTCTGGACACTTTATTACTGATTATTTTTCTTCCCTAGGAAAAACAATGGAAATAAATAAAAAAAGTGGACATAAATCCAGTAGTAATAAGCCAACAGGGCTGTAATACAATTATCGGCCGATGTTAAAAGCAATCTGTTTTGAATCGAGGAAGTCTGGAGCAATTCGTTATCTTTATTCACTTAACTCCAAGTGTTCCGAAATTCCCAACTGTTTCCATTTGCTAGCACGCAGCTACCCGGAGCATGCCAAGCATCAGCAGGGGTTTGGTGCCCTCTTACGTTTTGTACAAGCAAATTCAAGTGATTGAAAACCCCCTCACTTCTTGGTGAGGAATCACTCGTGAAGGCTTCTCGGGTTACAAATCGTTAACTTAAGTGTCAACTAAGATAACTAACTACTTAATGCTTCAAGGAGGTTAATAACCACTTTAAAGTGGTAACGAGCACCTTCCCCTTCAGCTTTTATCTCGGCAGTTCAGCCTCACTAAACTCATCATACACAGCACAAACCTGATTCAGGCTTTTTTTGTTTTACCTAGGTATTTATTGTTAATCAATGAACTGTTTTAATAGACCAGGTTTATACTTCTTGGGAATGTCACCCAGCTAACGATCTTGGTACTTACCCAAAGAAAAGAATCAATTAAAAACCGAAACAAAACCACCCAACCAAAACCCAAAAGAAACAAAAAAACCCCCACCCAAACAAAAAACTCAAACCCTGAAAAAAACCCCAAAGGTCTGCAAAGTGGAGACATCAAAACATGGAATATTCCTATTTACTTGGATACTCCAGTGATTACTTCTTACACTTAGAAAGTTGGCATCAATTAACCAAAAGTAGGTTCTTTGGAGAGGGGAGGGGAGGTGGGAGGGGTCTAGTAATCACTTTATGTTTTCTTTCTTGTCTAGTTAAGAGTGTAGTATTGATATTTTTTCTTCTTGTGCAAATATTTTTAACCTATACAGAAGTAATTTCTTGATCTTCTGTAAACTGAACAGGTTGCTCGGTGCAATCCCAAGTATACCTACAGGCTGAATGGAGAATGGATTGAGAGCAGCCCTGGGGAGAAGGACTTGGGGGTGCTAATGGAGGACAAGCTCAACATGAGCCAGCAGTGTGTGCTAGCAGCCTAGAAGGCCAAACAAGTCCTGGGCTGCATCAAGAACAGCCCAGCCAGGCCATTGAGGGAGGTGATTCTGCCCCTCTACTCTGCTCTCCTGAGATCCCACCTGGAGAACAGCATCCAGTTCTGGCATCCCCAGTGAATATGGAGCTGTTGGAGCAAGTCCAGAGAAGAGCCATGAAGATGATCAGAGGGCTGGAGCACCTCTCCTATGAAGACAGGCTGTGAGAATTGGGCTTTTTCAATCTGGAGAGGCTCTGGGGTGACCTAATTGCAGCATGCCAATGCTTAAAGGGCTTGTACAGGAAAGTGGGAGAGGGACTGTTCATCAGGGAGTGCAGTAATAGGACAAAGGGACAAAGTGATAGGCTTTAAGCTGAAAGAGGGTAGGTTTAGGTTTAACATTAGGAAGAAATTCTTTAGTATGAGGGTGGCGAGGCACTGGAACAGATTGCCCAGAGAGGATGTGGAAGCCCCATCCCTAGAGGTGTTTAAGGCCAGGTTAGGTGGGGCTTTGGGTAACCTTGTCTTGTGAGGATGTCCCTGCCCATGGCAGGGGAGTTGGAACTAGAAGGCCTTTGAGACCCCTTCCAACCCAAACCAGTCTGTGATTCTATAAATCTTTTCTGGAAACACACCCTGATTCTATATTAAAAAGTGTTTTGTTGGTTTGTGTTTAATTTCCCTATTAGCATCAGAAGAGTATACAGTTTAAATACTTGGTACTTAGGCAATTCATCCTATCATTTTACTAATTACTCAGAGGAAAACATCTAAGATATATTTATGAGCTTTTTTTATACCCAAATCAGAATGCATTATGAGATGGGCCACAGAAATAGTAATGTATAAAGGTAATGTGAAATTTTAGATTAAATTTGAATATTGCTATCAGACATTATTAAAGACCTTATAAAAGTGCTACGGACCTCTTACTTAGGAAAGCAATCTATTGCAATGGAAACATTAATACTGGTACAGAAATAAAGCACTCAAGCCTTTTGTAACAGGAAATTCTCAGTTTATTTTATCAAATTATCCTATTATGCAGTTTTTCAAAACTCAATGTCAAGATGATACATGAGCAAGCCTTCAAAGAATTAGCAACTCAGTGAACAAATCAATATTTTTTTTTTTTAAGTCTGATGATAGACACAGAGGTAAAAAGAAGTCTAAATATCTCAAACTAATTAATAAGTAGCATCCCTTTACAGATACCCAAATGCCTAGGGAGGCAAGGCACATTTTGGCACCATAGCCTACGTCACTAAAGCCAGGCAAAACTGGACGAACGCTCCCCATGTCTATCTAGGGGTTGCAGAAGCTCGTGGAAAAAGAGAGCTGAGAGCAGATCCATGCAGCAAACAGAACCTTGCAGAAGCAGTTTAATCATCAACATCCAAGAGTGCACTACTCCTTCAGTGAACACAGAAGCACAGAGCTTCAAGTTTCATATGGATGTGCAAAGGGAAAAATAAATAAGGAGAGGATGTGGCTAGGGAGGACTGATGTGCCCAGACCCTTTACACCACCAAGACACACTCGGATAGTTAATCCAATTACAATAATATTTTAAAAAAGAAATCCACCTTGTGGAGGTAAAAAACACCTAAATTGCACACAGAGCAGAGATCCCTGAGCTACTGGAGACCCAGTTAGAAAGTCCACGCCACACACTGCAAAGCAATGTGGACCTCAGTCCATCTAGGTCTAGAGAAAGTACCGATGCTTTTTTCAGCTAACAAATATTGCTTAGTAACTCCCATTCAAGACCACATGAAAACATTCATATTTAGTGCATTAATCTCAAACAGTCAGGCCATCAGGGTCCACAGCTGAGCTACCATCTACAGAAAATAATCAATCTGACTTTTCTGGGCAGTTTTCCTATCTGCTGACCCAGAAATTTGTGATCATAGGTTGAAACTGCCAAATTAAGATGCATTTGCTTTTGATAACAACTTGAGTGAAATGTTACTTCCCACCATAATAATTCCAGTTGCCATGTTCCCTTTCTCAGGAAATTTTTTAAAATATTGCCTCTATTAGCTGATAATTAGCCTTAAAGTATTTTAAAAGTAGAGTAAGTGTGTGGAAACAGCAAAAATCCTCACAAATATTTTGACAAACTAGTAGGTAAGTAAGGAATGACCTTTACAGAGGTAATCGGTTATTCATTGTCTCATTTCTGCCACCCCATTTTCCCCATCCCAATTTCCTACACCCCATTCCCTCTATGGTATAAAGTGAACTAACTTAAAATCTTGTAGCAACCTGTAAAGAAAATGGAACCACTCCAGACTGGGAACAGAAAAAGATGGCATTTTTCAGGAGAGAACTTGGAGACATCTGCTAGGATATAGAGTAAGAAACTCTAGACATTAATGGAGTTGACGAAGTCTAAGTTTGAGAAATAAAATAGTTAAACATGGAATCATAGAATAGTTTGGGTTGGAAGAGACCTCAAAGATCATCTAGTTCCAACTCCCCTGCCACGGGCAGGGACACCCTCCACTAGACCAGGTTGCTCAAAGACCCATCCAACCTGGCCTTAAACATTTCCAGGGACGGGGTTTCTACAACCTCTCTGGGCAACCTGTTCCATCTCCAAATCAAAACAGATGTACTGCTGTTAATTGACAGAGGTTCAATAAAACTGGGTCTCCCGGTCCCTAATGCCCGTTAAGACTTTCCTGGCAAACTGAAACTTCTTTATCTTGAGGAACTTATATAAATGAGTTGAATTTTCATATGTTCCACTGTGAAATCTTATGGAACAGAAACCTCATGTTAATATAGATCAAATGAAGTTAAGAATTTGTTTAGTTAAGAATCAGTGCTTTGCACTGATGATGCTCTGCACATGCATTTAATTTAGTCTGTAGTGCCTGATGTCAATTTAACTTAAGGGGGTAGCTTGGGAATAGCTGAGCATCAGCTTCATGTGGTGAGAAACTGTGCTGTTCATCACCTGTTTTGCATATTCTTTTATCATAACTGTTATTACTACTTACTTGCTTTTCTGCCCTATTAAACTGTCTATCTCAGCCCAAGAGTTTTAACTTCTTTTTTTTACTTTTTTTTTTTCCCCTTTTTGCTTCTCTCCCCCACCCCACAGTGGAAGTGGCAGAGTGAGCAAATGGCTGCAGGGTTGTTTTAGCTGCTCAGCAGGTTAACCCCCCACAACACCTTATTACACCATTTTAGCTAGAGCTGAAACCCTGTGTTTCAATGTTTGTATCATTAATCACAGAAGCATGAATGCTGACATCAGCATCCAGCAGCATCTTACTCAACATCATAATACGACTCCATATTCAGCACAGGGCAGTATCAGCACAATGATTTTTAAAAAATAAAGAAATGAGCAAACATAAAGGTGAGGTATTATTCCCCCAGGAAATAATTTATACACTTCATTCAGACAGTTCTGACCTTCACTGAACAGCATACATGGGCTAAGTAGAGGATGACCCTAAGATACAGGATGACCCTATACATTTAAGAAGAGCAGCCGTGTTTATAGAATTTTATATAAAAAAAGTCATTTTATGATTCCCAGCAACAAAAGCAAAAGTCACCACAACATTACTTAAAGGAGTAACAGCTCAAGACCACGTACTGCTCCAGGACTGCAGAACCACTAAGACAGATTCTTAGCTCTACAGTCCTGGGAGCAGTGTTCTGTGCTTGTCTAAGGAAACACAAGCTACAGAAAACTCAAGGACACGTGGTCATAGGTCTTACACGTCACACGTGGCTTGTGCCATAGGAGTTGTGGGAAACCATTAGGTTAAGGGTACGTATTTTTGTACTTGCTCAGCTCCAATTTCTGCAACATAGACTGCTCCACTCTTCATGTCTACATCCACAAGGTGTGGTTTGGTTTCATCTGCCAGCTGGACTGCGTTGACCATAACACAGTCCCCAATAGAGCCAACTGGTGGTGCCATCAAGATTGCCAAACGGTTGATATTGAGCTGAGCTACGATCAGGTATTTGTAATCAGCAGTGAATCTGTAAAAGACAGAAATCAGTTTTTGAATTATGAACTCTACATGACATCATTTTAACACAACCATGCATTTTAAAACAAACAAAGCCTCATTAATAGTCAGTTTTGAAGGCTACAACAGACTAAACGTAACGAAACAGCGACAATTAACTTGTAAGCTTTGCTCTGCATGTCGCTCCTCCTCAAGACAGATTAAGCTACAGGAGAACTCGTTCAAAACAGTCTCCCTTCCTGTAAAAGCTGCAACATTAAGGTCACCAACAGCCAACTTGAAAATTAAGTTCCTAATCCTACATTCAAATCCATGGGGCTTGTTATGAAGCCAGGATTTACCTGTCAAGATACAACTGCCCATATCTTTGCATACAATTAGGGCACAGCACCCAATTAGTTAAACTGGTTAAATCCTTGTCATCAAGCATTAAATATCAACATTTTAATTCACCAGTAAGAGTACACCTTATAGGTAATTGCACACTTCTAGAAGAACTGTTCAACAATACCTGACAGAATAGGGTCCATCATCTGAAAAACAGCTGCTCCAAGACCCGAGCCATTCCCCTGTGATTCTATCAAAAACTTGGATTCTTTTGTTGTCTCTGTCTGCAACCCATACCTGTTAAGAACAAAAATCATGGATGCTCACAAATAAAACACATTAGTTTCTCACATGAGCAAAGTATCCTGCAGTAAAAAAGACATAAACCTTGGATGAATGTGTGCCCACATTCAAAACTCCATAAGTAGATATGACTTCTAGATATAAACCAGAACTACACCACATAGTTAACATACACAAATTACACACTACTTTAGCAGAGAAATCAGTGCCTTCATTTCAGTGGCTATGATATGGATCATTTAGTAGGATTCCCCCCTCCAGTGAGGACAAATTCCCAACTATTTAATTCTAAAGATACTGGTCTGTCACCAGCTAACAATTTGGTTTAGCAGTAGTCTCATGTCAAGATCCAGTCCTATGATGACCACATCAGCAAACGCTCCAATATACCTAATGCTACTACAAGTATTGAGCAACTTAAACACTAAAAGCATTTTCGGCACATTTTGTCTAATCAGTTGTGTGAAGCTTATCTGTGCTTCACCCTGTGCTAACTGGGTTCACAAACACTGCAAGCTAGCAACACTATTAGACAGTTCCAGTAAAGTCCTCCCTTGTCTTACAAATCATTGACATTTCATAGCTGTTAACAACTTGTCAGTCTGGTGTCTCTTAGATTTCTGAGAAACAGACAATGATTTCTAGCCTAGGGTGATGATCAACACCATGGTGTCAATAAAACCACAGCCCAGTTGCTATCTTTGTATGTATATACTTACTGTTACCCATCAACACAAAGCAGCCATGCCTTTCCTCTTCTCCCTCCCACCCTGCCAGTTTTGGCAGAGAAGTGATTTTTATAAACACTTCTTACTTTGGTTCAGACAGCACCAGCAGCATCAGCTCAAACCAGTGATTTAACATGTTTTTAGTCAAGCAATCTCATTTTCCCTGAAACAGATTAAGGGGCAACTGTGTAATTCCTCTGCATGAGCAAAAGCCAGACTACGATTAACACCGAGCAGAAGTAGACTCTTGAATGCCTTGGGCTGCATGCAGCAAAGGACTGACATCCATAACCTAGCTAGAGCCTTACTATCACTGTTAAGTTTATTTAGAATTTCCAGATATGAAATTAAAGTCCCCTTAAAAAACCTGAGTACTTTGTCGATTTTTTATTACAGAGCATACTTCTCCTACACTCTCATAATGATGACCTGTAGAAACAGCAGGATGAACAGCTTGTTGCTGCATGGACATTGACAGCTTAACCAGGCAGAACCTCACAGCTAGCTACTTCAGCAGCATCTGCTGTACAGAACTTCAGCTTGAATGGTCATGCGCTGAAAACTATAAGCCATGTAGAAATGATCCAGATCACAACAGTTCAATTAAAATTAAATACAGTTTGTTTTGCTTAAATACATGTAAACAAGCCTGTTGAAAGATTAAAAAAATTTGTAAATTTTGCTTTATTCTTTACCCGTCCAAAGGGATCCATTGTTACACTGTGAGGAATCTTGAACTGACCAATGCCGGTCCCGTTAGTTCCAGTCAGCCAAATCGCTTTGCTATCTAAACAGTGAGCACCATGAAAAACAAAAGTTTAAAAAAGAATTGCAGGGAGAAAACAACAAATTAAATCATTTATCAAAGGTGGAATTGCTAAACCTGGGCTTTTTAAACCCAGTATCACCCAGAAATACTGTATCTACTATAGGAACTACTGTACTGTTACTAGCGGTTTCAGGATTATGGTTAGAGAAACATACCCACTAGTACACAAAACCCATAGTGTAAGGCTCTGTTAAGCACTGTGTTAAAAAAAACACCCACCCCCCCCAACCCCCCATATACTTCTATAATAATATGTATCAACAGTTGGCTGATTATGATATTAATTTGTTTTTTAAATTGGTTTTTTACATTATTACCTGGCAGTTTTGTGTTCTAACAATCTGCCATTTTACCAACTAGGTATTGGCAGAATGATTGCTTTGTGATGGCTCAAAGGAGAAACGGTACCTCCTCCACACTTCCCCAACTGCAGACATGCACAGACTCCTCACTCACAGCCCTAATCAACACTGACTGAGTGTGAACAAGCCAATTAGAAGCATGGAATAATTTAAGTATAATATACCTCCAGACACCATCGGGTCCAACTTGCTTCTCAAAGCAGGAATAGCTTTGATAAATCCAACTCTAGAGTTGGATCAGGTTGTTCATAAATCATCAAGTTCTGAGCACCTCCAAGAACGGAGACTGCATGTCCTCTCTGGACAAACTATTCACTGTCTGATCACCCTCACTGTGACTCTTTCCCTCCAAAAATCAAACTGGAATTTACCCCTCTTCTATCTTGTTCTGTGTTCCTCATTCTTCACTGTGCATCCCCAAGAAACACGTGGCTCTCTCTGCTCTATACAGAATCACAGAATCGTAGGGGTTGGAAGGGACCTTGAGAGATCATCGGGTCCAACCCCCCTGCCAAAGCAGCTCCCTAGCTCATATTGCACAGACAGGCGTCCAGACGGGTCTTGAATATCTCCAGAGAAGGAGACTCCACCACCTCCCTGGGCAGCCTGTCCCAGGGCTCTGTCACCCTCACTGGGAAAAAGTTCTTCCGTGTGTTGGTGCGGAACTTCCTGTGCTCCAGTTTACAGCCACTGTCCCTTGTCCTGTCCCCACAGACCTCTGAAAAGGGGCTGGCTGATTCCCCCTGCATCCCATGTCTAAGATATTTATAAACACTAATTAGGTCCCTCCTAAGTCTTCTTTTCTCGAGACTAAACAGTCCCAGCTGTCTCAGCCTGTCCTCATACGGGAGATGTTCCAGGCCCCTAATCATCTTTGTAGCCCTTCTCTGGACTCTCTCCAGGAGGTCCCTGTCTTTTTTATACCAGGGAGCCCAGAACTGGACACAGTAATACCCTCCATTACTGACTTGAAGACAGCAGTAAGAACCGTCCTTGGCCTTCTCCTGAAGGCCAAACTCATTCTCTCAGCCTCCTGTCACAAACGATTAGATTTCACCTGACGTGACAAGCAGTAAAGCAGGGTCTGATCCAACATAAGTCTTCAAACTAATGTTAAACAACAACTCTATCTAGTCCTCGCTTAAAAGCATCCTCAAGCTGCGCTATTTAAAATCAAATTTTAATTTAAAATTAGAAGTTTATTTTGAGGAAGTTTGTATTTCCATACCATTGGATAGCTTGAGCAATCGGTTATTCATTCCTCCGTCTCCATCCACAACATACATATCGCCGCTTTCCTCTACAAAGATCTCTGCTGGTTGATCGAATTGCAGGGGGATCAAACTCGAACCAGCATTACCTGGAGTGCCCATGATCTGCAGAAGTTTACCTGAAGGGCTGTACTGTTTCACAGTGTGTCCATATTTCCCTGAATTAAGGAAGGTTAAAAAAAAAAAAAAGTGTTAAAACATCTTAAACCAAAATGTATTACAACTGATGACCAAGTTTAAAAAATACAATCTCCTGATATTCACAAGTGATATTAAGAAACAGACAAAATTCTAGCGAGAATGATATTCCTTCATGATATTCCTTCATTGCATTAGGGCCACCAAACCTAGGGCAGAAGGTAATTCTAGCCAGAAGATTTTTTTTTCCCCCCTGATACTTCTCTATGGGAAAAAGAACTGAAACCAAACTAAACATGATAAAACAAAAATACAAACCCATCCCCCCCCTTGCTCACTAAATGCAGAAGATAAAAGCAGACACGTCACAAGTCATGAACCTTCAGAGCATTTTGTGCAGAACCTGAGAACTTTGTCCAGAGCAAGGAAAGCAGAAATGTATCTCAGAACTATTTGACAGACTTAAATGAATTACTTGTTTCGAGTACCATCTGCAATGTTAGCATTTTCTTCCCCATCTAATATTTCTCACCTCACCACCGTGCATACCTGTTCCAACATCTGTGATCCATACTGAACTATCTATTGCAGTGTTCAGTACAAAAATACCATGAGGCATTTCAACTGTATTATTCCAGGAGTACAGAAAATAGCCTTCCTCTGAGAACACAAGTACCTTTGGTACATTATCTCCCCTCTGAAAAACAAAGGTCCATTAAGAAAAGGTTGTCATATTCTTGAAAATTCCTCTGTGCAAGGTTTTTGCAATGTTACATGAATCATGAGAGTTACCCAAGACTGTCTGCCAGACTTCATTTTTTCCAGCTACACGAGAGGAGGGTCTAAATATAGCATGCAAAAACCTTCCACTCATTCTAATCTTTCAACTTAAATCACATAGAGTCCAATTTTCAGAGCAGCCAAGCTCCTGCAGCTATCTTGGACTTCATTTTCAATTTTCTTTTTATGTTCTTGCTGAAACACATGCCAAGCATAACACAGGCATGGCAAACTGTAACTGTAGTTACTAGCTGCACTCAAGTACTCATACTGTGCTCTGTGATGAAATCCCATCACTTTCCGTGGAGAGAGCGCGTGCTGTAGTGATACCAATGCATGGCACTGGGAAAGGCAGGGAGTGAACTCTAATTAAGGTAACTGGCTGAGAGAGCTGTGTGGGTTTGATTTCACGGGGCAAAGGCTGAGAGAGTGGAAAGGGAGTACTCAGCTGTCCCAGAAACAGTTTAACTGGCCATTCGAGAAGAAGATACAGTAACTCTGTTAAGTTGGATCGCCCATTCCCATCACAGAAGTGTAACTGCTTTAAAATCCTAGAATCGCTTGGGTTGGAAGGGACCTGTAAGATCACTGAGTCCAACCACAGCCTAACCCTGCCTAGTCCACCTCTAGATCATGTCCCCAAGCACACCATCTACACACTTTTTAAATCCCTCCAGAGATGGTGACTCCACCACCTCCTTGGGCAGCCTGTTCCAATGCCTGACAACCCTTTCAGTAAAGAAATTCTTCCTGATACTTAACCTAAATGTTCCCATGTGCAACCTGAAAACATTCCCTCTCATCCTATCGCTTGATACCTGAGATAAGAGACTGATCCCTACCTCTCTACACCCTGTCTCTGCTCTATCTTATATTTTCACTAATTTTGCTACAATAACTATTCACATATATATATATATACACACACACACATTCATATCTTAATATAAACCAAACACTTTAAAGGCAAAAATACACTAGGCTAACAAGGAGAGAAAATTATTCTCACTCACTTGTCCCACATAGACCAAACCATGAAGAGAGTCAACAGCAACACAAAATGTTTGACCAGTGAAGTATTCTGGAATTTTAGGCCAGCCTATGTCCAGTTTGAACATCTGTTGCTGTCCCTTCCGAGGAAAGGAGTAATCAAAAGCTTTCAAAACCTGAAAACAGAGAAACAAATATCTTTCAGTAACTAAATCCCACAATGGTGGGATCAGAAGAACCAGCAGAAGAAAATAATTGTGTACTGAAGCATCATACACTGATTGATTAAATTTAAATTAATATGACAGATAAACAGAAATAGTCTCGTAGCTACAGTTTTAGACCACAAATGGGAAAATTTTGACAAACTGGAGATCAGCTATTGAAGTCCTCTGGGTTAGAGAGCTCTGGAATAAGAAGGTAAGAAACACACCCCCTCAAATTTCTTACATCAAAGTTGCTATTTCTATCTGTAATCACACTGCAAAATGAGGAAAATAGGAAAGAAGGCTCACAAAAGCAACACAATTAATGGCTGCTTCAAGAAGGCATGAAAATAAGTCAGAACAAATGGAAAATAGAGATCAAGAAGCAAAACTACAGCTGAGAAACGGAGCAGTGCAAGATTACCAGGAAGGGCAAAACTCGAGTCAATGAGTAACAGGAAATAAAATAATAATTAAAAAAAAAAGACAACGGGGAAAAAGAGTAACAAACTTCCCGCTGTTTGTTCTATTTTTCCACCAGAAGAATGAAAGCTACGGGTGGGGATCTAAGCGCTGAAGCGGGCTAGGACCCGGAGCAGCCGCCGGTCACCCCGAGGGCCCAGCCAGGGGCCAGCCGGTGACACGCAGCTGCGAGCCGCCTGAGAAGAGACCCGGCGATGGAGAAGGAAACGAGAGAGCCATCAAGCCGGCAGAGAACCCGGCCGTGAGGAGCGGGAAGCTGGGCCACCCGGGGGCCGTGAAGCTTTTGCCTCGTTCCCTAAAATTCCCAGGAATGGGGGAGAGGGATCACGCAGCGCGCGCGCCTCGGGAGCGCTGTGAAGTCACGGAAACAACATCCCCCCGCTGGAACGGCGGGGAGGCACCGGGACGAACCGGAGCCCTGCCCGCGCCCCCGCGCAGACCCCGTCCCCGCCGGCCCCGGGCGGGCTCCTCCCGGCCGCCTGCCGGCTCCGGCCCCTGCCTTGGGGCAAGAAGCTGCAAACGGAGAGCTCGCACAAAGCCCCCGCGCTTCGCCCCCTCCCGCAGGCGGCGAAGGAGACGCGCACCTCGCCCACCGCCTACCTGCGCGCCCCAGAGCAGGGCCAGTACGGCCAGCGAAGCACCAGCCATCGCGACCCGCGGCCCCAGCAGCCCCTTCCGCCCCATAGAGGCCGGGACGGGGAGGAGCGGGCCGAGCGGGCGGGCCTCGTTGCCATGGCAGCCAAGTCACCGCCCCCCTCCCGCCGCTGGGCGGCCCAGGAGGAGCGGGGGCCTACTCCCCCTTCTCCGCTTCTGCCGGCATTGTGCTGCCCGCGATCGTGCCGGCTCCGAGGCGAGCGGCGGCAAGCGCAGAGGCAGGCCAGAGAGGGCGCGGCGGCGCCCCGCAGAAGAGCTCGGCCTTCTGGCAGCCGGGCAAGGGGCGAGTCCGGCTGGAGTTTCTGCCGCTTCTGCGCAGGCATTATTGTTGTCGACTGGCATGGAACAGGGCCTTCCCGTCCGCGCTCTGGTGTCATAGGAGCGCGACGGCGGAGAGGCAGGACCTGTGGAGCGGGGTGCCCTGTGGGTGGTTCGGGGCCGTGCGCCGCGTCCTCGCTTTCCGGGCCGCCTCGGCCCGCAGCTCCCCCGCGGCCGCTGTGTAGCGCCTCGGCCTCTGACCGCCGGGATCAAAGAGTGGCGGCGCGGCAGCGCTATGGGGTGTGGGGACGCCCCGCGGGCGGGCGCGGGCCGGCCGGGCCTCGGTGCCGCGTGCTGAGGGCAGCGGCGCTGCGGGGTCGCTGCGCGGCCGCTCCGAGGGGCCGCGGCCGCCGTCCCCTTCCCGCCGCTGCCTCGACCTCTCCGCCCCGTGCCCTTCCTCTTCCTTCACCGACGAGAGCAGCCTCGAAAGGCGCAGTGAGCGGGCGCGGGGCTCCGAGGCGGCGGGAGGCACCCGGCGGGCTGCCTTTGTCTCTAGCGCCGTGCCCAGCGCCGCAGAGGCGGCAGCGCTGAGTTTCCGGGGGCGAGCAAGACCCCGGCAGCCTCTCTGACACCGCTTTTCTTTTTTTAAAGTTTTTAAATTATTTTTCCCCCTGTATCCTTAAAAGGTCTCACCGAAATCCGTGATTTTGGGTTGGTTTTTTTTTATTATTATTATAACTATTATTTTTCTCTGCGTTCAAGTACCTGCACTGAGCGAGCTAATAAAGATGGATAAGAAATCATTTGAAACCGTGCTGGATGAAATCAGGAAGGTAACTTACAATTTTGTGTGCTAGTTTAACCATTTGGTGGTACGATATTCCTGTTGGTTGGGTGTTTGTGTTCTCTCACGACGACTCCGGGATTCAGTAACGTCTAAATTTTACCTCATTGTGGAAAACTAACCTTGCTGCGTTGCTGGCGTGTCCTCGGTTTTGTCTGTCAGACGCGGCGGTGTGAAGCTGCTGTGACGTGGCTTCGCTGTCTTTGAGACATTCACGCTCCGAAAACAGCTTGAATGGCCAGGCTGCTACCACTGAGCTAACAGCATGCGGTCGGGGAGCACTTAGTTGAAATAAGCACCTGAGTGAAGTTCTCCACACCGTTTTCACTGTCAGTGAAAGTGATGGGGGGGAATAAAAGCCAGAATAGCCAATTTTATCTCTTGTTTGGGGAAAAGGGTTGCATTGGCTAGGCGTGACTGGAGATGGGGACTTAGTGTGAAGTATCCACCTTCATAGGGTGGCTTAGGAGGTACTGCATGCAAACGTGACAGAAGTGGCGGGCTGATTTCTGACCTCCGTTGTGGTGTCCTTGTTCAAAGCCACGTCTCCCACAACTCGGGGTGTGTGTGCACACCGTCCTCCGGGATGGGAAACCCTGGGCTTTGATGCGTGCTTCGAACTGTGCTCCTGCATCTCCTGTTGAGAGCTCGGTGAGGAAAATAGCTACGGCTTGTGGGAGGCAGAGACAGGAGCAGAGGCTCCGTGGTGTCTGGCAGGTGCTCGCGTTTCTTTCTGCGCAGAGGCCTGCTGCTAACGGGACACAGCTGCAGGTTAGCGGCTGGGACAGCTCCCCGAGCGCTGGAAGAGGAGATAGAAGGGCGTCAGGATCTTTCAGAACCTCTCAGATCCGTGAAAGTATGGTTCCTATCCTGGGTGGGCAGTGGAAGTAGTTTGCTGTAGTTTAGCAGAGGTGACTCAAGTGTCAGAGCAGAACAGTTATGGATGCTGCTCTAAGCTGTCTTGGTGTGAAAATGAAGGGCTTGTTTTGGGCAAGATTGCCTTACGGCAGGGAAGGAAGCCTTACCGTATTTGTGAAAGGTGTTTTTTGTTATGATGGGTTGTCTGGGAGAGGTTATTTCCTTTATTTGGAGTTTGGGTGATGGAGCTGAGTGTCCGTTCAGCTTCTCCTCAGCCTGAGATACAGCGATGGCTGTACTTGCAGCAGCCTTGGTTGGGAACATGCTGAGGTATAAACCGCGGTGCATTGGAGCTCCCGTGAGGAGCCTTTGTTACCAGAACTGCACTTGCTAGCATCTTACATATGGTGAAGGCCATAAATTCTCCTGTATAAGCCGGGTATGTTCCATGCCATGCAACCAGGTAAAACCTGCCTAAGACATTTGAGGGTGTGGGCTTCCCTCCCAACCTGAGAATTTTTTATGGAAAACCTGGGGGGGAAAATCAAGGAACAAATTGCACGTGAATGCATTCTCCGGGAATTGATGGTGGGAGGGAGTGATGTTTCAAATACTGCTGCAGTGCAGCCCTTCAGAATACGCTCTGTGATTACTAAAGACTTCAAACAAAAGGGGGTTTGACATGTGATGTTAGGCAATTATGTTTCCTGCATGCTATCTGCCTGTGTTCCTATAAACCTGACTTTCCGTTGATCTAAGGATCAGTGCTCTGCTGGGTTAATAATAGTTGTGTTTTTCCAGTCTAACATTCATTGCCCAGATGCTTATTTTGTATCTTTGTTGCTAGGTCTTTGTTTAAATTTAGTTTGTAGCTCTGTGGTAGAACCTCCTTTATGATGTGATTCACAAGTCAGTGGCGTTTGGTGTGTTTAATTTTCAGTCCTACAATTAGCAGGAACGATTATTTAAATGTCTTGGTGTGTAGCTTAGCTTTATCTTCCCTGCATAGATTTATAATTACTAATAAAGGAACGTTTGAGGGTTTAGTTGTTGGTGTTTTGGTTTGGTTTTTTTTTCATGAATACACATGCACAAAGCAGTGCTTTCTGCTTGTGTTCTTATAATGAAGTCATTAATCAGTTGCTGATTTAAGGAGGAACACTGACATCTGTTTTGGTAAAGGAGTTGCTATATGATGTTTTTCCCAAAATATGTAGAGAGAAGGAAGGGAGAGAAGAGATGAGCATGATAAGAGAAGTTCTTTTTTCCCCTGTGACTTCAGCGTGTCTGGCAGTGTTGGTACAGGAAGGGGGGGGGCTGCCTTGAACAGCGGGGTTTCTGTGTAGGCAGGTTGTGATGGTGTAGAACTTCCCCTTTGTCTGCTGCCTAGAGGGATGAGGACAGAAAAAGAAGTGATTTTCGGGCTTTTGGGATGAAGATAGAAGTGCGTGTGTGGGTGAAACTGGAGGGGATTTGAGAATAGTTAGCATGAGAGCTAGCAATGGAGGGGGGCTTGGAAGTGAGGAAGAAAGGTGTGTGCACCAGGTTGGGACAGGTAGTCTTTACACGTGTCTATCAGTTAGCTGGGTACCAGGAGAGGGAGGAAGCCCTGTCTATTAGATACCCTATGTGGCCACCAACAAAGCTGTCTTGCCACTAAGTCAAAAGTGGTGGCCATTAGTGAATGAAACCACTGCTTCCTTTGTTTTGTATGATTGCATGTTAGAATTTGACCTGTGGGAAGGGTAATCACCCTCTGGAGCAAACCTTTTTGTGTACTTTGTGTACAGGCTTGTTATCCAGTCTTTGTGAAGTGAGATGCTTTGGTAATTATTTTACATGCAGAGATTGTATCAATAATCAACAGTAGTATCTTCTTCAGTGTAAAGTTGGTGTAAACCGTAGAGGCAAAAAGAAGGGGGATGATGTTGTCCCAGTACAGGTTTAAACAGAAGAAAAAAAGCAAAATGAAATCAATCAAAAATTATTTTTTATGGAATAATTAAATTACATCTCTCTGCTTTTCACTGCTCTTTCAATTATCTAAGGAGTATTCTGTTTCTTAAGCATATTGCCATGTAATTGATATAAATGTCACTTTGTAAGGTCAGAATTTTTAGATTAACTTTATTCTATGAGATAATTGTGCTATAATTATAATTTTTCAGGGACTAATTATGCATTCTGTTGTTTTTTTTCCCTGTATCTTCTAGGCTGTATTGACCGAGTACAAATTAAAAGCTATTGAATATGTTCATGGATACTTTTCTAGTGAACAGGTAAAAATCAACACTGTCATGGGTTTAATGGGACCTACTGGTTCTGTGTATTGAGCAATATGGAAAAACAGTGTGTCCAGTCATACTGAGGCTGATGATATTATGTTTTTCAGTTAATAATGGAGATTTTGTTCCTCGTTATTGTATCCACATTAATCTGTTAAAAATAGCTCTGAGTTATTTTGATAACAAAATAATTACATGTTCATTCATCTTATGTGGGGGAAAAAAGGGAGAAATTGATCATCATGGCCATTAGGATTATTTGGGATGTATTTTCTAAACTGGCATGTAGTAATAAGTATCCAACATATTTTGGTGCTGTGTAGATTTATTTATTTTTTCCTGCTTATTTTACTTATATTTTTGTGTTTGGTGAATATGCTGTTTGAGATACTGAAGGTTTATATGCTTTTTTCAAAAAGGCATTATTTGCTTATTCTAACACTGTGGCAGTTGTGCATATATGCAAATAGAGAGAGGAGTAAGTATTTAAATATTTCTGTAGAAAAACTTCATTTTATAACACAGAATTTTTAGGTGTCTGCTTAGAGGTACACAGTACATTAGATGCTGGTAGGCACTGATGTAAAGACACATATTTTTTAGCAGTATACCCCTATACTCCAAAAATGGAAAGCTCATATTGCTGTTGTTAACATCTTTTTTAAAAATATATACAAAAGATTAATTGAAGGCCTTTCTGTTGCAGGTTGTTGAGTTACTGAGATACTTTTCATGGGCTGAACCACAGCTCAAGGCAATAAAGGCTTTACAACATGTAAGTTCTTGTGGCATAATCTTTTGCAGTAAGTTTGGCTGCTTAATCTCATTTTAGTTTTGTAATGTCTGCTTTTGCAACTGAGGGGTTGGCCTGCCCCTAAGTCTTCAGAGTTCCCTCTCCATCTCTTTCAGTAGTACCAAAACACGAAAGGTCATGCTTTTGACCAGGGTATCTTTTCTGACTGAAGTATCTTGTACTTTCCTGTGTATCACAACAATAGGTGGTGCTCCCTTTTAACCACTGTTAACATTCCTAATTTCTCTGCTTTTGGCTAGTGCTTCTTGCAGTTCCTCTTTTAGCCTTTAGCACCCGGAGTCTCCTTCCCAGTGGGAGGGAGAGGATATCAAACGTTTACTGATTGATATCTGGGATATGAAGCTGTTACTGAGTAGCATTCTAGGTTTAAAATAATTGTAGTGTCTTATTATAGATGCACTCTTTTTTTCTTTCTTGCTTCCTTGTCAGAAAATAGTGGCAGTTCCGGCGTCAAAAATGGTTAATATTCTCAACTGCTTCACATTCAGTAAAGATAAGCTTATTGCCCTTGAAATCTTGGCTTCGTAAGTATCTCTCATTATATTTCTTTACATTGATTTGTTTTACTATTGTTTCATTGTATAAAACTGGCTTCAGATCTGGTAGGGAGTGAAGAGGGCCTTAAACCCATTTCTGCTCACTGAAATGTAAAAGGCTTGAGACCAGACTGCTCTGGGGATTGACCCTTTTGCTCTTGAAAAGCCTTATAGTATTATGTATCTAAAAATGACTTAGGTAAAGACATCTCCTAAATTGAAACACATGATTTACAGTTCTAATGTCTATAAAAGATGTATAGATATTCTAAATGTGTATTTACGCAGAAAGTTGGGGGTTTTAACTGAACAGTTGCTTTCATATGTTTATATTAGAACTCTTCTGCCTGGTTTAAGGGATTTATTATATGAAGTGGTGTCTTTTGGGATGGGGTGTTTTGGTATTTTTTTCATTAATATGTCTGCCTTGTGTATGAGTGTTACATATTACAGCCAGCTTGAACATTTTGAGGCATATAAATTTATTATATAAATATCCATAAAACAAATCAGACTGATGATACAGACATGGTCTTGCTTTTGGAGTTGAGCTTTAAGAAGCTGTGTAAATGTGCCTAGTCTTTTTCAGACTAGGGTGGCCTAAAGGAAGTTCAGTGGTGTGTTAAACTAGTCTGCTTCTTGAAATGAGATTGGAGCTTATAGAATTCAGTTGCTATATTTCTGTTGGGGGTGGGGGTAGGGAGGAAAGCATGGTATGTTCTTTAGCTGTTTAATTTCTGTAGTGCAAGAGCATAATAAAGGGGTAATGACATGGAAATCCTGACCCAAATCTATGTACTACTTCCTTCGCTAATCAAAACTAGAGAAGAAAGCTGGAAATTCATTCACATAGAACTTGTGGCTGCCCCCTCCCTGGCAGTGTCCAAGACCAGGTTGGATGGGGCTTTGGGCAACCTGGTCTAGTGGAGGGTGTCCCTGCCCATGGCAGAGGGGTTGGAACTAGGTGACCGTTGGGGTCCCTTCCAATCCAAACCAGTCTGTGATTTTAATACCATTGTTTGAGGAGCTTTTCATGTCTCTGTTCAATGTTCTGCCGATTCCATTTCTTCTAATATCCTCCTTTACTAAGTCCTGTGTTTTGGGGCTGTGTTGTATTTCCAGTAGTATGTGACAGGCAGGTAACAGGTGTGACAGCAGTAAAGGTGCTGTGGTTGGGGTTTTGAAGAAGACTGGTAGAATGTGGCATTAGGCTCTTGGTACTTGTGCATTTCGTTGTTCTGTTTGATGTGTCTGGTGTTATTTCTGGGAGAGGAACAAGGAGAAAGGAAAGGTATTCTTTGGAATTGTGTGAGGCGTTTTTCTGGCTCTGCAGAACATGGGAGAGAACATCTTTCATTCTAGAGTAAATAAGATGAAAATTTATTTATCCAAGGGTCTAGCAAGAAACAGTGGCAAACTAAGTAGCTGCTGACTTTCTGCCATGCTGGGGATTGCAGGCTAGTAGCAATTGAAGCTTTCTAATGAACTGTTATGCGAAATTTTGTTTTATCAACATAGTTATTTTTGCCATAAAATTTAGCTAGTGTTGTCAGTTGTTCCATATTGATCTTTAATTCTAATGCCATGTTTCACTTACAGGTATGAAGCTGATATTTAAGCTTGAGTTCTTTACTGTAATAATAATAGTAATATTATGATCTGAAGTAATTACCATTTTTTTAAGGTACTGTTGGGCACTGGCTGAATTAAGTGTTGATCACTTTTCAGTAGTGCATTATTTCTGAGAAACATATGAAATGGCAGTAATCATCTGTGAATGTCTTTATTTATAGCAACATTGTTGATGCTCAGAATTATCGCCTAATTGAAGATCTGTTCAGAATTAATATGTCAGAGAAGAAAAGATGCAGAAGGATTCTTGAACAGGTAGTCAAGATGCTCTAGTCTCCTTGATTCTGTCAAATACAGTATTGTTTCTTTCCTTACTGTCACTGTGGGGTCACGACTTACCAGGAGGACTGGTGGGAAGTACTGTTAGAAGACAAACCAAAAGAAGCAGCTGCAAAACGATAAAGAGCTCTGTAATACACGTGCAAAGTAAGGGAAGTTTCTGTCAGACAATAGGATCATATGGAAAAAGGGACACAGGATTGCAACAGATGCTGAGAGAAACAGTCTGCATGTGTTTTAGAGAGCACCAAGTGCGTAGCCCCAAGTTCATTAGAAGCAGAGGTGGTCTTGAGTAGAGTTATTCAAAACAAAAGGGATTTTGGCAGAACTTCACACTCTTTGGAATATTTGGGAAGAAGATTTGAGACAAAGCTTTGAGTTGTTCCATGCAGGTTGCTTCATACGGCCTGAATGTCATGACATAGTAACTAAATTTTTTAAAGTATTGAAATGTATAGAGATCTATGTCCTTTCTTGGTTATTTTGCAGGCTTCAAAAACAGGTTGTAAGGCTCCTCATGCTATGATATCATCCTGTGGCATGATTCCTGGTAACCCTTATCCCAAGGGCAAACCAAGCCGCATAAATGGAATTTTCCCAGTAAGTATGATCCTATGGTTTCACTTTTCCCAGCATCCTTGATTTAGGATTAATTATAGCAAACCCAAGCTTCATACACATTGAAGGAGGAATGGAATCAAAGGCAATATATTGCTGTGGGTTTTTTTTTACTCCGTTACACGTTTATAGGAAACTTGCATTATTGTTATTTGCCCATTGTTTCTGTGCTGCTTCAAGCAAAGAGTACTGCATAAATAAGACAGTGTTCATACAAGGAAAACATTGTGAACTCCAGCAATATGTGGCAGAACAGAAGGGGTGTCAACAGCCTTACTGGTAGGTTGGTTAAGATGAGCTAATGAAGTCACTACAGTAAAAACTATGTTTGGTATTTCCTATGAACACCTAAGAGACTGCAAAATGAAAGTTACCATGTCAACAAATCAAAATTAATCATTCTGATTATTTAAAAAATACAGACTGTTTAATATGTGTCTCTTCACAAAAGCTCAGCATTATAAACCAAGCTATTGGGATGTTCATAGTTATTGTTTTACAAGTCTAGAATAGTTTCATTTTCCTAATGAGCATGGTTAAGGGTCACTTTCAGAATATTCAAAAACTTAGATATAGTTTACAAAAAATCAAATATGGCAGATATTCTATAGCAAGATTTACTTGCAAATTAGTTCTCAATTGTGAAACTTCCTTTTGTTTCAGGGAACCCCTATCAAAAAGGATACAGAAGAATGTACAAATGAAGGGAAGGGAATAGCAGCTCGTATACTTGGACCATCCAAACCAGTACGTCTAATAAATGAGTAACTAAATGAAACTTTAGAGGGAAAAAAATTACACCACCAGCCAATTCAAAGAAGATTTTATTAAAAAATGCTGATATGTTGGCAAAACTGTAGGGCAGCAATTTAACCAAGGCTAAACTTCTGTGATAAAGATAATAGGACCTTGTTGGGGTTTTTTTTTATTTATTTTTATTGAACTCAAAAAGAAGCTCCTATTCGTATCTGCAGGGGGTTGTCATTCTCTAGTGGATACAGTGTGTGTGCATTTGAAGGCAGAATTTAACTTACAGTAACAAGACAAAACTGAAAGCAATTTTAATAGTTTATCATGATCTAGTTGAAGTTTTAGATAGATTTTTAATTATTATTATAATTTCTGAAGGTTTTCTACATAAAAACTGCCTGCATCTTGGAAACTTGAATTCCAACAGTACTGTAGAAGGAGATTCTTGTTTCATGACAATATAAGCTGATCTGTATTTCAGAATTTTTAATCAAGTGGGACAAACTGTCAGTGACATTGATACCACTTTGAAGTATTGCCCAAAGGCTTTATTTTCCCTCTTATTATGAGATGTTTCCCATCAAGCTGTGGGGACAGGTAACTTCATAAGTATTTGTTGGTTTTAAATGTGATAAACCTTTAAAACGAGAAGTCAGTCCAAGGCTTCAGAGTATGAAACATGCAAGACAGGGTGGAGTCCCCTTTCCCATCTGTGTTCAGTATTATTTTAATATCTAAAGATATACTGGTGATGTTTGTTTCATTCTTCTCATAAAGAGTGAAATCTTTGCAGTCACTATGAATATTATGAAGAAATCTGATGTCACATGTTTTTGCAGTGAAGAACAGCTGTCTGTAGCAGCTGAATGTTACCTTTTTGTCTGAGAAACATTAGGTAATGCTTTCACTATTGCTTCTTCCGTTTGTCTTTTGTTTATGTAGGCTCCATCAACCTACAATCCACACAAACCAGTTCCATACCCCATCCCACCATGTCGGCCACACGCAACTATTGCACCAAGTAAGGCTTCTATGTGTTTTAGCTTGATGCTATTGTTTCATCCATTTGCCTTTTTAAGTAATAAGTGTCAGGTGTCAGTTTCCCTGACCATGATCACATCTGAAATTGGCTCATGCTCCCTCAGCATGCTCTGGATACTGGTTTCTACCTCTTCCTGTCATGACTGCAGAGTTGATAAAGAAAGAAAGATACTGTGTCCTCTTTCCAACATACACATCACAAGGGAAATCCACAGCCCTGTTCTGATGACAAAATATTTCACTTATGGGAGGCATTGTGCATGTTAAGACTAGGGCTGTGTCGTTATTAGTGTTTGACCAGGGTTTGGGCTTTGGCTTGAGGAGTCTCTTGCCATGTTGCTGTTGTGCCAGATTTAGGATACAGTCAAGCACACCCCTGAACTGGATGGAAACAGAAGGACGATCAATGCTTCTCATTTGAAGGGGCAGTCTTTCTCAGTTGCCTTCAGCTATACTTAGCATCACAATGGAGAGAGAATAGTTTCCTGAGAGAAGAGTTTAGGCCCGTAGATTTCAATCTCAGAAGGGATATAGAGATTGCCTTTTCCTGTTTTTTAGTCTGACTGTTCATAGCTTTGTGCTTCAGGTAAGATTGGGTCTTTCTTGTCAAAATCCTATATGCTCAGCTGCCTCAGTTGTTTGATTCCAGACACTTTTGGAAGGGAGCAAGACAGTTGCCATTTCTTTGGAACAGAGAGATTGGAGTACTTATGTAGTCTGACTCTGGTCTCTCTGAGTACCAACTGAAAGCTTTTCCTAATTTCGCCCTTCTCTGTTGAAAATCAAGGAGTGCTCTGCTTAGAAAGCTTGTTTTTCACTGATGTTAGGGATTTCAGAGAGTTTTTAAGGTATTTGTTAAGAAAGCCTGGTAAGAGCTCTTAGCATACATCTCAAAGGGTGAGTCATCTAACCAACCCAGTAGCCACAAGTCTATTTATAGTCCCTTTGGAAAGGTTGGCACTGTTAGTGGCTGAAGTAAGTCACATGATTTATGTCCTGGAAATGACTTGCATCCTAGCAAGTGTACTGAAAACTTGCAGACTAGCTCAAAATTATATTAAATAAATCCTATCCAAAGTAAATTAGGGAACAAAATTGGGCCTGTGACTGGATGTAAGTATTAGTATTTTAGGATATGGAACCGCTTTTGAGGTTTGAGGGCCCTACAAAGCTGCAGTGTGTCCTTTAAAAGATTTTGACGACAGAACACATAGCTGATATTTTTTTATATCTATATAAAAATGTATTTTGTGAGATTGCAGATGCTGGCTAGAAACTGCTGAATGTGATTGTTCTCAAGCAGTGGTCAGAATGGTGTTTTGTTTTCTGCCTCTTACATGTAGTGGTTTAACATTTCCTTCCTGGCTAATGATTGTTAGCTGCTTTTCTGATTTTTCAGACAAGAGTTGTCATGCAAGAAATCTGAACGTTAGGTAGAACTATTATGGAAGTGTGAAATCAGAAAGGATTTATGTGTGACAAGTGATTGCACTTACTGTTAAAGTGCTTCCTGTTCCCATGAAGCATAAGTTCTTCTGCTCTTAAAACATTCATTCAGGGCCACTGTGAAGTGTATTTATGTTTCTGTGATATCAGTTCTGATGTTTGTCATTAGAACTGTATACCACAGCTACACAAAAGTTTGAGTTGCTCCAAAGAATGAGGGAGGAAGAAAGGTATTTTTTTCATATATGAAGTACAATACATATTTTACCTTCAAATAACTTGCTTGAGTTTTTCAACATTTAAAGAAATATTAAAGAAGTATTTGAGATGGGACATTTTTTCCCTGAATTTTCTTAGTAGTGTGTGAGGGCTGGCCATGGTCAATTGTTTGTGTTTGGCTCTCTTGTTTGTCAAACTTTAATATTACATGAAGAGTTAGAACAGGGTTTAAGTTGGGAAAAGAAAAAGAACAAATGGTGCTGCTGACACTGTGAGTTGAGTTTTTCAGACAAAATGAAACTGAAAGCAGTTGAAGCCTGACTTTTTCTTCCTTCAGGAGAGCTGCACTTAATAAAATGTGTATCACTATGCATGTCACCTGGGCAGGCAGACATTGGCAGTAGCCTGGATGATTAACTGGTCTGGCTCTTTGGTGCAGGAATGTCATACATACAGTCTTGAAAATGTTCTTTTTAAAGGAAGACATTTACTGGTTCATTTAAATATGGGTTCTTCGGACAACTGAGATGTGTATTGCATTTGTTCTTTTAGGTGCTTACAACAGTGTTGGCTTAGTTCCAATGGCTAATGTCATAGCTCCAGGCTTACCAGCTCCTCCCTACACTGCTAGTCAAGTGGTATCATCAGGTAAAGCATGCTTGCCTTTAGAAAAGTTGGTGGTGTTTTCCAGTTCATTGTTGTGAATGGATCGTTCACTACTGGGCCTCCTGGGCCTCCGTTTGCTTTTAATTAACAAGCTGTTTGTTGTTCTTTGTTTAGAAAACGAGGAGCTCTCGAGCCAGGCAAAACCTTCCCAAAATCAAGGTAAATTGCAAATCCACAGGGGGATTTTTGTGTTGATTGTATCTTTGGTATTTGTTCAGAAAATGTAAACAGCTTACTTGTTTAGCAGGGTTTTCATAAGCCTCCAAGTATGTAACTACTGTTGGAATAGAACCCCTTGACAGCTGAGGAAAAAAAAGAATAATCTCGGGCATTAGTCACTTAAAAGCATAGAAACATTACAGTGTGCCCTTTTGTGTTAGCTCATTAAAGTTTTATATTCTTCAGCATATGTGAGAAACATAAAAAATATAATATGCTTTGCAGTGTAATGCACTGAAACACTTGATTAATGTCTTTGCTGTTGTTAAAACCTTGGACGTCTGTTTGACAATTCGTTCACATTTTAATTTCATGTATTGGATGCAATGGGAAGCTAGCAATACAAGGGAGACAGATGATTTGTTCATGGTTTGTTGAAATCCATGTGTAGAGTGTCTTATCCCAGACTGTTACATCCAGCTGTGTCCACCTGCACTTTTGTCTTTTAAATTGCAGTTCTTTCTGCAAAAGAGAGTTGTCCATTTTTTGGGGGTCTCTATTTGTGTGATACTTTATACACTCTGCCCTTAGTATAAATAATAATAAATCCCATTCTGAACTACTTATCCAAAGGCTTTGATAATACTTCCCTAGGTTTGACAAATAGAAATTGAGAATTTACTGTCTGTTGAATCAGGCCTGTTAGCAAATACCCAAAATAGATAAAATGGCCATTGTAAGTTTAGCTCCTGTAAATATTTGGGTGGGGGGTGGGGAAAAGTTATGGTTTCTCTTTTCTCCTCTCTACCCTGGCTTGGTTCTGCAGAAATGTTGCTGTTTTAAAGAATCACTTTACTCATATATACCCCTTTAAGTATGCATGTATGTACAAGGTAGTTTATACAGCTAAATTAATACAGTGTCAGGAACAAAATCTTCTCTTAGAAGGAGAAATTTACTAACAGCTCTGGGTTCTATTTCAGCTGTGTTTATCTGGTGATAATCTTGGCTGTCAGGACTAACAACTGAGGTCTTTAGGAGATGAGGAAAGGACAGAATCCAGAGCTGTGTAATCTGGGTTTAGGATTTTGGAAAAGAATACATAGAAGGAAATAGTTTGCTTGTCGACTTGTTAGGTTTAGAGTTTCAAGATATATAAAACAGGAGTTGGTCAATATCAAGTTAGGTCCAAGATTTTTAAAGATTCCTGGTTTGGTTTTGTGTGTGTATATGTAGAATTTGGGCAAGAAAAATCTGAGCTCTTAATGGGTGATGAGTTCGGTTGGATCAGTGATTTACTTACAGAAGAACAGGTTATTTTAAAATTAAAATAAGGCACAAGGGTTGTTTGAGAGGAATGATTAATTAACACATTCATACTCTACATGAAACTAGATAGAGGCATATCAAGGCTCTTGACATACCAGTGTTTATAGCTGCAGCTTCTTTCCATTAACGCCCCATCCCCATTCGCAGTGTTGCCTGCCCTTTTCCTCCAGCTTGACTGATGTCTCTTTGACTTACTTTGTAGGATTGGTACAAGCTGGTATTCCTAGTGGCAGGTGCTTCCCTTGATTATAGACACCTGACTCCAGACTTACAGAAATATTTGTTGATAAGGTCAAGTGCCTATGTTAGTTTAATACTGCAGTGTAATACGTGAATTTAAAAGTGTACCTTCTTAGAATCAATATCTGAAGGAAACACAGTGAAGAGAATGACCTGGTTTTGAAGGAAAGAAAAATGCCAGCACCTGAAACCAGCTTTCTTCAGTTGTTGACTAAACTCTGAAATCATGGTACATTGAATTAACTGGTTCTGAAGGAAATTCTGACCTTCAGTGAGAGTGGATGCAGAGGAACCCAGGTGATCTGATGCCAGTGGAATATTAGATCTGTTTTGGGTACTGCCAGATGCTAGGGACTAGAGGGAGGGTGTTTACCTGTATCACTTTGACATTCTTACAGAGTGCATTTGAGTATCTAATTGTCTTGCATGAGATGATGAAGAGGTAGCAGATACCACAAAGTCTTTTAAAAGAGGAGCGGTAGTCTGAGATGTACAGCTTGTGTGATGTGTTTGTGCATAGTTTTGTGTTTTGTTTCTATAGGCTCCAGTGTTCACTGTTGATATATGGACATTGTATGTTAGCTAATGCCTGTGTATCATGTTTTGAAATGCTGTGTAAAATGTGTTTGTTGATTTCAAACATTTCTGATGGTTTCAAGTATTCTTACCAGTTTTGTTTCTTTGCAGCTTTTTCCGCACAAGCGAATCAGCTCTTTACTCCTCATGGTTCTAATCCTTCAACACCTGCTGCTACTCCAGTCCCTACCCCATCACCTGTCAAGGCAATAAGCCATCCATTAGCACCTGCAACTCCACTCATATCTGGGATGAACATGTCTACCCCTGTCCTTCCTGTTTTCCCTGAACAGGTCTCCTCTTCCATCCATACATCTCAGCCATCCACACCTACCCCTACTGTCATCAAATCCCTTTCCTTGCCTGGTGTTCCTGTCACATCTGTTCACAGTGCAACCTCTACCCCCATCCCTGCAGTTTTTTCTGGGCTGGCTTCTATACCTGCTGCTACGCCAGCTCCGCAAGGTTCTTCCACACCATGTGCCACGCCTGCACCTAGTGAAGCTTTTGCATCTGCTACTGCACCATTTACTGGCCTCCCGTTCTCTGCCACCTCTTCAATTGCTTCCACTAATAATCCCGCTCCATTATCATCAGTTTTTGCTGGCCTCCCTTTGTCCTTGCCTCCCAACACCCAAGGGATTTCTAGTCCTGTTCCATCTACGATTGCTAATTCTCCTGCCACTACCATTCCTGGTTCACTTAGCTTGCCTAACCCAATTTTGTCTGTCTTAAAGGGATTTCTGACATCAAATGACACTTCATTAATCAATTCATCTGCTTTACCTTCTGCTATGACAAGTGAGCTTGCTTCCTTGTCTGCTCTTGCTAATCAAAGCTCTGACCCTCCCACTTCCTCTGTCAACAAATGTTATACTCCATCAGCCACCCCCACCCCACAGCGTTCCTCCACACCTGGGCTGGCCATTTTTCCAGGTCTCCCATCCCCATCCGTGGCCAATTCTAGTACCACTCCTCCAACATTGCCTACACAGTCACCTTTAACCACTTCACCATCAATTATGCCAGTAAACTGTGGCTCATCAGCCTCCCTCTTGCATGGTGCAAGCCCTACTAATCCTGATCAGCAACTCTCCTCAGCCCCAGCTGCCACAAATATCCCAGTTCTGGTCAAAACAGAACCCATGAGCCCTACCCTCTCAGCCTTCAAAGGTCCCTCTCATTCAGCTGGCCCTTCTCATAGCACTATAGGACTGTCAGCGCTTGGGCGTGCATACACCTCAGCAGCTTCAGTGCCAGTCAGTTTACCCAGTTCCCTGAATCCAGCACTGTCAGGTCTCTCCTCTTTGAGTGCCCCTCTAAACAATTCCAGTTCTCTGGCTTCCATTTCCCTCGCCCCACATGGTTCCTCTGCTCCCATTACCCCTGTATTCAATGGACTTCCTCCTTTTACGTCTCTAACCAGTAACTTTGCCTTTACTGGTAATCCAGCACTTACGCCACCTGTCACTCTCCCGGGGTCTTTGTTAGCTACTCCGTCTACAACCGCTTCAGCCGTGTCAGCCCCTCATGTGAGTTCCACTGCAGCTGTACTCTCAGGACTCGCCGCCTCAGCAACAGTCTCCGCTCCACCCTTCTCGCTTAACTTGTCCAGTGCCGTCCCTTCCCTTTTTTCTGTTGCCCAGGGACCTCTGGGATCATCAAACCCATCCTTCCCTGGTTTTCCTGTCTCTAACACACCCTCTGTCACTCCTGCTCTCCCTTCTTTCCCTGGCCTCCAGGCATCTTCTGCAGTAGCAGCAGTTGCACCGTTGCCGGCAGCTGCCACAGCCCCATCTCCGGCTCCGGTCCTGCCAGGGTTTGCCTCGGCCTTTAGCTCAAACTTCAACTCTGCACTTGTTGCACAGGCTGGGTATGTTTCTGTTTCTGAAGGAGGTCAGAACCATTTCTTTTTCTCTTAGCAAAACACTGACTTTTACTATAGACCTAGACAGTATTTTCAGTCATAGTTAGTAATGACAGTTAATTTTTAAAGTTAGTTTTAAAGTTAGATTTTCACCTGTCTTTAGAGGCTGATAGAGTAGTTACTGAATAGTTTGTCTTCAGTAGTCCCGGTTGTGACAGTCTAATCCAGTGAGGTGCTGAGTGATCTTATTTCTCAGATGAGGACACTTGGCACCTCCTAGGCTTTTACAAGAATGGATTCCATGTGGGCATCCATTGACCCATCCAGGTAATAGCAGACAACACCTTAGATGTTCCTATGTTTTAAGGAAGAGCTCAGCATTACCTTTTGTCTGTAAAGTTTTTCTGTGTGCAAACTGTAGGCACAGCCAAGGTGCAAATATTCTTTGAATTCCCTTAGGTGTGCACCAGACAGCCTTGGCTTGTGTGTGCATGAATAATTTGTAGGTGGGTAGAGACTGGCCTTCTGGTTGGAAATTCTGGCCTCTATGAGGTTTAGAAAAAGAGCTGCTTTTCTAATTTACATAGACTTAAGCTTACAGAGAGGGAAAGATAGGATGAAACATAATGCAGATGTTCCTAATAATAGCTGAATCTTTACATTCTTTCAGCTTGACTTCTGGACTACAGACACCGGGAAATGCAGTTTTCCCTGGTCTTTTATCTCTCCCTGGTATCCCTGGCTTTCCCCAAAGTGCCGCACAGTCTTCCTTGCAGGAACTGCAGCACAGTGCGGCTGCACAGTCAGCACTGCTACAGGTAATGTGCCTATTAATATTGTTTTGTTTCCAGCGATGGTTTGAGCATGTAGTTGTGTGTTAACTTCTGGGGAGTAGTTTAAGTTGGTAAATGATTAAAGCCCTTAACCTGTTGAGAACTGATTACAAGGATGGTAATGAAGAACAACTTAATAAATTAACTTCTGACTCAAGGCCAGTGTACAACGCTTCTGGACGTTATGAATGTGGTTAAAACTTCTTTGAAAACTTTGTAAAATGGGGAGGAGCAAGAGAAAAAGAAATGACACACAAGTGAAATTTCTTTTAGGTTTGTGTTAAATTGAAGCTGATGACGTAGTTGAAACATTTGTGCTCAGTTCCAATCTTACATTTTAATACTTAGAGATTTCTGAAAAGACACGTTGTTGTGAGGTATGTACCTCTCTACACACACAGTCAGATCATCTCAAATTCGTGTCTGGTGCAGTTGTGCCTTTCTCTTCATGGTTCCCACAACTGTTGTGTTACAAGCTTGAGGTGCGTTTGATCATCTCTCTTGTCCATCAAACTACTCGTTTCAGTTGTCAACCTAAGTAAGGTAACTGACACTATCATCAGAGTTTGCATTTAGTTCTTTAGGTTCCCTCTTGTTAGGAACAGCCTCTGGACAGGTTAAAAATTCTGATGGGAAATCTGTCCTTCCCTGCAAAATACTAAAACAGGCAGCTGAGTGTCTTGAATTAATGCTTTCTCTCTTCTGTGACACATCAGTGTTTGAAATGGAGCATGTGTCTGTCTAAGTGCTGTTTAATATGCAGAATATATTGTCAGATATCTTTGAGTATCAGGGGAAATAGATCAGAAGAAGCAGATTTTAAAACTTGCTTACGAGTACCAACCACTAAAATTAACTCTTAGCTTCTCAAGCAATGAAGATAAAGTTTGAAGTCAGAGAAATACTACAGCTCCTGATTAAGCTATGCCTTACAAACCAGCTGTGACTCACTTCACTGGAAAGTAAATGCCATTAACGCTTCTTCAGTTTTTCCTTTTAATCCAACCGATTTCCTCATTCTCTGGTGTTTCAGAGCAATAGCTGCACTACAGTTTAACACCTGGGTATAGGTGCACTGCTCATCTCTGTTCTTTGCACACTTCAGATTATACTTTGGTTTGGCTTGCTTAGGACTGGTATTGTGCCTGAAATTTTGCTTGATTTCTGTTTGTTTCTTTGTTTTTATCAGTGCTGTTTCCTAACTTCTTCTCTTCCTTGAAGGCACATTCTGCTTCTGCTCTGGAGAACTATACAGCTCAGCCTGAAGGTTTTGCTAACTATCCGTCAACACCAGGAACACCATTTTCATTGCAGACAAGTCTGCCCCAGAGTGGATGGCAATAAAAACCAGACATGTTTAAAGACTGCAGTGGTTGCTTGACAAAGCCTGGTCCTATTCGCTTTGAAGGCTGTCTCCGCCATAGTGGGAGCATGGTCTGAATTGGGGAAGGAGGGGGAAGACATGAGGGTAAAATGATTCCAGGAGGCTGTGTCAGATGTCCAACCTAATCTGTAATTGGATTTGGATTTAGTCGTTTCAGGGTCTGATCCTGTGAGTTGCTGAGCATCCTTGACTCTCCTTTTAGCTTAGGAGTTGAATGTTTGGCATCCTTACAGGACCAGGAACATTCAAACAGGTGTTTATGTAAATAGAGCAACTGGCTGTCAAACTGAACGGGGAGAACAATTATACTCAGTAGTGTGTATAAGCACCTATCCTGTTATGTTTTGTATGGTATATGTGGTAATATAGAATGAGATCTAGACTGAAACTAGATACTTAAAGCTGTAGACGAGCTTTCGTCTAGATGCACGCTTCTTGTGCGTGCACAGATTGAGGTCAGTTTATGGTTCTTCGGGTCTTTTTCTTCATATGTGTGAGGATCTCCCCTTAGCATCAGTGGTGTGTTAAGGGGAGGATAGATGAGAGGGGTGTGGGGGTTTTCTTACGCTTTGAAGTACTGTCATGGGCATGCTGCTGAATTGAGTACTCCTTTGCCTGACTCTGAACAGGAGAGCTAGGAAATGATACTGTACCGTATTTGGGTAGAAGTGGGTTATGTTTTACTGGAGTATGTTTTACTGGAGTATGGTTTAGCTAGCTGAGAATATGTCTTTCTGAAGTACAGAAAAGCATTTTAATTTGCCTCTAAAACGATGTTCCATAACGTTCTTGCTGCCCCCACACCTCTCTGTGAATGAGACGCTTGTATTACGGATGGGCTGCCTATCCGGCACTTTTGACTGCAGACTTTTGTGAATGTTTACAGACATGGGTCAAGTTCCTCTCTCCCTTATACTCATCAGCTCGCTGGTTCTCTATACGCTTTTCAGCTATAAACCACAACTTGATGGTGCTTTTGTTATCCTGTGAATATAAGTGGGAGCAGAATTTGGACCATGGATTTTTTTAGTATTTTTTTCCTTGGAAAACATACATGATTTTAAAGGCATATAGCTAAATTAACTGTATTGGTTAGGCAGGGTTATGACGCAGCATATATAAAGGTCTTGCTTTTGTTAGTGAAATTCAGTTGTGCACTCTTCTGATAATGTTAGTACCTGTGGCAATGTGTAACACAGCATTGGATATCATCTATTTAAGATAAACTCTTGATCATGTTTTAGAGACAATAGAGATGAATGATATTCAATCCTGTGATTAAATTAAAACATAGAGGATACTATACTGTAGAAAAGCTCTGCACTTAGAGTCTTACTTTTTTAAAGATGAATTCTGCTGGGAGATGTTGCTAATGTATTTTCTTTCAAGATGTGAACAAACTTTTTTAGAACATTGATGGAAATTCCTGTATTGGTTTTTAACACAGTTTTTTTAAATAAAAAGTTTACAGTCATGGCAAGAAGGCTTTGCTGACTATTTACATATTTGCCTAAAATACAGATGAATAAACTTCTTTTTACTAAGACATTTCCTAATGTTTGATCTTGCTTATGCTGTTTCATTATTATGTAGAATTATATATTGAATTATAATATTGGTTTCCTAAAAAGTGTGAATAGAAACACCCTGTTGTGTTTGGATAAAAAAAATGAAGTAGTGTCCTTGATGCTTTGTCAGCAAATGAGTAGTCTTGCATTTTAACAATCAAATTTATGCATTGCTTTGCATCTAAAGATAAAATCATGCTGCACACCTACACTCTTCATTTTGTGAATCCTGCAGAATGCTAATGATTCTCCACTCTGAACTGTGGTTACAATCAGTGCCTTGTATCTCGACTCAAGATGTGAACGTAAAGTAGCTCCAGGTCAATAAGCATTTTGTAACCTCAGCAAGGTGCTGAGTTGGGTCTCCGATTTGAGTCCTACTTTCAAAGTTTAAACTACTTCACCTTGTGCTGTAGTCAGAAACAAGTTCCAGACATCAGCTGTTATGCAGTGTTTTATCAAAAAGTAAGCAGTTTGCATGTTTGCTTCTGAAAACACTGAATGGTCAGTATATGGGTTATTGACAATTCTTCTCCTAGACAGTTAAGAGTCTGTGGAGCCCTCTTTCTCCAATTGAAAACAGGTGAGAAACAGTGAATATCCACTGTATTAAATGCTGTTCTGAAACAATTTCCTCCCTAGTAGTGTCTTGCCACTTTCCCTTTACCCAGAAGAGTATTTCACGCACAACTGGTGCAGTTTTAACAGCTCATCATCAGAGTTAAGACAAGTGAAAGATACAAGCTAGAAGCATTATACTGCCAGGTTTTGATCTGTAGAATAGGCTTTCTGGTTCTTCCTGATTTTTATAGGAGGATTTTGTAAATTGAACTTTGCAGTAGTTAGGATTAAGGTACATTTCAATTTATTAAATACTTCTCCTGATGTAAAACTGGTTTTTATTAATTCTTTTTTTTCTCTTCAGGAATAAAGTCTGTGTTCTGCATTGCAGAAAACTCCTGTGACCCAGCCTTGGAATTTCTGAAGGGGGTGATTTCTCCTGAGCTCTTTCATGCTTCCTTGAGCATTGTTTATAAAAAGCCAAGGACAAGTCTGTTCCTGGGGCAAACCATGCTGGATCTTACACTGAGCCTGTGCTGGGGAAGGGCTGTTGGTGCATGACTTGATTCAGGAGAAACTATTATTTTTTCATTGTTCAAGTTGCATATTACTCCTATATTTCAGCTATGTTGATAGACTGCAAAGATGAGGTGTAGCAAAATGTTCTTTGAAATAAAAATCTTTGTTTGGAACAACTAAGAACATGTTGGGATTTTAATTTCAAAATGCAAGTTTCAATATTTATTTCAAGTGCTTTAATTTTAGCTGTAGTTAATATGAAAAAAACAGAGCTATTTCACACAATCACAGACTGGTTGGGTTGGAAGGGACCTCAGAGATCACCCAGCTCCAACCCCCTGCCGTGGACAGGGACACCCTCCACTAGACCAGGTTGCCCAAAGCCCCATCCAACCTGGCTTTGAACACTGCCGGGGGGGCAGTCACAGCTTCTCTGGACAGCCTGTGCCAGTGCCTCACCCATTAAGTGTTCACAAAGCTTACAGCAGGTATCCTATGCTACCTGTCCCACTTCACAGTACTCATGCATCAGTTCATGCAGCAGAAAGGCACAGGAAAAATCTTGTGCCTGGAGTTTATCTACCTCACTGCAGACTATTATGATTGACATCCAAACTCCAGTTTCAAGGATACAGACACTTTAGTTAATCATAAGATTTTTTAGTTGAAAAAAATCGATTTGGGATTTTCTCTCCTTGGCTTCCTGTGCCTTGCAAGTGAGTGTTGGGAGTTTGGCTGGGCCTGGAAGGAAACTTGACACACTTGCTGTTTGCCTTCCTTTCTGGATTAAGATGGGAGCAATCCCTTTGATTGACACTCATATCTACTCGTGCTCTGGCAAAGTGTAGCCAAAGGGGTGCCTTCTGTCACGTCCCCATCTTCAGCTATTGAAAGCTGATGCCGTTTGCATGAGGAGGACGAACAATATCGTGATGTTCCTATGAGCAATAGGATGGTACTGCTAATCTTCTGTGCCCTGTCCCTTCTACAGTTTGATCTGGGGGAAGGGAGTGATGAGCCTGAAGCAAATAGGTTAGTGTCTGTTCTGGGGACAGGATTTGGGGCCAGGAAAGGACTAGACTGAGGAATCTTGAAGGAGTGGCCAAAGCCTAATGCGGGGGAAAAAAGTCTTGGAGAATGGCATCTTGTCATCCTGCCTGACCTGAGCCTTTGTGAATAGAAGGCCTTAGCTACATCACTGCACAGCAGAAATAGCTGAACTGCCATTGACCTGAACCCCATAGATCTGCTGCTTCAAGGTCCTTAAATTCTTGTGAAATGGTTTGGGCTCAGACCGGTTTCCTTCGGGGTACTGCTCTGTGGCACGGCGCAGCACCAGGCTGTTCGGTACCAGTGAACCTGCAGCTTGTAAAATGCTTTGCCCCAGAGACCTCATGTATTATCTTCGCTGAGTGTTTTGTAGCACTTCAGAACATGAGTTGTCCCCATGCCCCAGCATAGCCCCAAGGAGAAAGGATTAGGATTGCCCAGCCTTTGACTTCAAATTTGTGAAATGGGGAGTTAGTGTGGAAGAACTAACCCCGTGGTGTTCCTGAACAGGAAAGAAAAGCACCAGCTGCTTTAGTCACCTTTCAAGGAGTGTATTTACAAGGATGGTAGAGAATTGCCAATACACAGAGGAGAGCAATTATTTCTGTTAGATTTTAATATGTTTTGCTCATCTGTCTGATGGGGTGAGCAGCTGCCTAGATTGTGGCATTCAAGTGGCTTGGAATAAAGTTATTTTCAACAATACTGAGCTGCTCTAAAATTAAAAATAATGTTGGGGTAGTTTTGGATGTTAGGTTTTTGCTTCTGAAACTATTAAAGCACGTTTTTCTTCTAACTGTTCACCCTTGCTGCTCTACTAGCAGGCATCTGTCCTGAACAGGTTTGATCTTACACCTCAGTGTGAGAAGCCAAATAATTAGGAAAATGCTATGGATTCCTTCAGGCAGATAGAGTCACGTATTTGGGAGACTACTGCAATAAGCATGTCAATCCCAGTTTTGCAAGCTGTTTGTGCTTACAGTTTTCACTGTGATTTGAAACATCCATCCACTGGTGGTGGTTCCTCTCTGTGAGGCTGAGAAAGGATTCTCTGGGGAGCTTTGAATGACCCCTCTGGGGACAACGTGATTGCTGGCAGGGATGAAGATTTAAGTGAGATGAAGCTGGAGCCAGATCTTGGAAGGTATTCTAGATGATGGATACACAGAAAACAGCCATACAATTAATGCAGCTGTATGTAAGACTCATAAATTACATATGAAAACCCATCACTGATTTTTTTCTTGAATACCAAGCAACAGCTTTGTGTCCTTTGAGAGGCAGCTCTCTGCTGCTGCACGCTTCAGAAATGGCTTAATCAGAGATGCTATGCTTGTCTTGATTGTCAATATTAAAAAGTATTTCGTAAAAATACTCTTATTTGTGGGAAAATGTTAGGATTTTGGTGCTTACATGCCTATCTAGCACACCAGGGGTTAACCTGTTGTGATGTACAGAATCGAGGTATGTGGTGAGCATGGGGACCTCACCTGAGGTATTTGTTCTGTTGCTAGTGTTCGAGGTCTGGACAGTAGCAGAGCCCCTTAGTATTAAGAGGTGCACAGCAGAGGAGCAGGACTCAATCTGTGCCCTCTGCTTTTAGAGAACCATAGAACCATTTAGGTTGGAAAAGACCTTTAAGATCATCATCTCCAACCATTAACCTAGCACTGGCAAGTCCCACCACTAAACCATGTCCCTAAGCGCCACACCTACACATCCTTTAGATAACCCCAGATTGGCAGTTCAACCACTTCCCTGGGCAGCCTGTTCCAGTGATTGACAACCCTTTTGGTGAAATCTTAACTAATATCCAATCTAAACCTCCTCTAGTGCAACTCGAGGCCATTTTCTCTTGTCCTAAGGCTTGTTACTTGGGAGAAGAGACCAACACCCACCAACCTCCTTTCAGGTAGCTGAAGAGAGCCATCAGGTCTCCCCTCAGCCTCTTTTTCTCCAAACTAAACAACCCCAATTCCCTCAGCTGCTTCTCCCACGACTTGTTCTCTATCTTCTTCTGTCTTGTCTTGTTTTTGGTTTTTCTTTCTGATGAGAGATATTACTGATCTATAGAAATTAATTCAGTCATGGATTTTGTGGGGTGTAAAATCATCTGGTCCACATATTTTCCCAGCCAGAGAAGACCATGGAGTTATGTCAGAGACAACCCTGATGCACAAGACTTTGTTTTTGTAAACATCCACTCCTCACCAGGGTAACTAACTCCCAGAGGGCTCTGGTGCAAGTGGGGATTTCTCCTCTCACCCAGCTTCTCCAGTGCTTTGCATGAGCACTGTGCAGTGTCAAGGTATGTTGCTGTCTTGTCTGTGAGGGGATCAGCGCTTACCTTGAATGGGATGGATCCCCAGAGAGAGACACCCAAGAAAAACAACACAGATCATCTGATTGGTAAGCCTCTCTTTGTGTGTTTTTCTCAATAATAATAATGAGCAAAACAAACCAACCAACCAACCAAACAACTCCCCCCCCTCCCCCCCATTTGATCCCAGGCACTCATCGTGTCTCCAACATTGGCTGAAGGTGAAAATTCAGAATCTGCAGATGACCTCATACTGCTCATACTGATACATGCATCAGTATCTATCTCCTGGCAAAATGAACTCAAGGGACTAAGATGGCTGATCCCCAGCTATTGATATACTTCTGTATGTAGAGGTGGGGTGGTAAAGGAAAAATTAGGTGTTATTTAGGGAAGGTAGAAAGGTAGAAACGTTTTTCAGCCCCAAAAGGACACTTGATGTGTTTGGACCTGTGTGACAAACACCTGGTGCTCTCTTCAAGCAAGCGAACTGATGCCACACCAAGTTCTTTCTGGCAACATGTGCTGTTTTCACCACAGTGTCTGGCCATACATGTGGATAGTGCAGTGAGATAGGCACGAGTCTCAGCAGGATTGATTTGGGTGCTTGTAGAAAGCAGGAGGGTACACAGCTGTTACAAAAGGTTGAGACTACTCCATCTCTCTTTCTTACTGTAGGTGACTTGGGAGATTTTTGCCTGCAGTTCTTTATATTCTTCAGAAAACAGCTTGGACATGAGCTTTTCATTTGCTTTTCAAGTTGGACCTCCACATCATGATTTTGTGTACAAAGTGTGTTTACGATGTACCATGATGAGTGTACCAAGAAAAACCAGAGTGGGTCCTACAAGTGTCCTAGAGCTCTTCCCAAACCAGTGATTGATGAGGTCTCACATTTTGCTGTACATTACAGCTCTGTTTGCTCTGGACCATAGGCCCAAGTAAGATTTTTTGTGGTAATAACTATTGTAATCCATATACCAGCATGGCTAACCAGGTCACTGAAAGGTTGGGTTGTGACTGATGCTTATGGTCTTGTGGTTTTTGAAACTTTGGGGCAATCAGACAATATTTGTGGTGTTTTTTGAGGAGCTGGATCTGGATTCACTCTTTGAGGCATACCATCATATCCCAGTTTTGTCACTGGAATCTGCATTAGCAACAGGATCTCTAGGACGGTTCTCATGGAGAAGGACTCACTTGTACTTTGTGAAGCTTTCAATGTCCACTGCTTGCCCATGGTGGTGATAAGCGATATCTTGACCTAACTCTTTTCAGCTGCTTGAATATCAATCTGCAGGGTGTGGGTATTCTCCCCTGTCTGTGGGTTGTGTCATTCCTAACAGGTATCTTAATGGTCTCAGGTGGATGGTGACAGGTGATGTTACAATCCAAAATTTCTTTTAAAGAGGTTCTTCAAGACCAAGGTTGGCACTGGAGAAAAAGATCTTCAGTCATTTTTCTGTAAGCCAATAATTTAGGTGAAATAAAGGGAGAGGAGAAGTTTGAGATCTGCTGAACAGAATTCCACAAGTTTCCTTGATCTCTTGCTGCTGATTAAGAGATGCTTGACTGCCGGTACCTCAGGTACCTGTTGCATCCTGACAGTCCACTAGCATAGTGTGGAGAACTTGCTTGTGGCAGCAAGCAGCAGTGAAAGTGTTAAAGATTTTCACACTGAATCTTAAAAGGCCTGTTTTCAAACACATGGCCTTAAGGTTTGTGTGGTAATTTACTCAGGGGAGCTCCTCAGATCATTCCTACCACTGATTGCAGCATGGCTGATGATACCTCATTAAACAATCAGGGATTTCAAATAAGTATTGGTTGGAAAGGGTCAGGAGGGCAGCTAGGCTCCTGGTGCAGCTGCTCAGGTGCCCAGCTCTCAGGGCAAACAAAGTTACCCTGGTTTCATTGCTAGCATGTGTAGTGCAGCTATGCAAGAGCTGCAGGAGGGCTGTGTTGTCTCTCCTTCCTGGGTGTTTTCTGACAAACCTGTGAGTCCTGCTCTGCTGGTCTGTCAGCTTGCATCTTCCAGATCAGGTAGCTTCATGCTGTTTCACTGTGGTGACAAGTTTTTTCTCACAATGTATAAACCAAATTGCTTTCTGTTTATCAGTTTCTATCTGCATATGAATTTTATTTGATGCCAGAAATTCCCAGCACTACCCTGTACCTTCAAGGTAACATACCCAAAGCATGCTGCATCTATGCATCAGCATGGGGAAGGTTTTATGAGGTGTCTGAGCCTTTGTCCTTCTCTCCTGCCTTTTCCTCCTGCACTGGGAAACGTAGGCTGTGGTATTGAGCTTCCATCTGCTCATGCCCACAAAATTCTCTCCTGGCTCAAACCTGCCAGCCAACCAGCCCAATAAGGGTTAGCCCAGCCTAATCCCCCATGAGTCTGCTTAGTATCATAGAATGGTTTGGGTTGGAAGGGACCTTTAAAGGTCATCTAGTCCAAGCCTCCTGCAGTAAGCAGGGACACGACCTTTAACTAGATCAGGTTTCTCAGAGCTTCATCAAGACCTTGAATATCTCCAGGGTTGGGGCCCCTAACACCTCTCTGGACTGCCTGTTCCAGTGTCTCACCACCCTCATAGTGAAGAACTTCCTAATGTCTGATCTAAACCTCCCCTGCTGTAGTTCAAAAGCATTGCCCCTCATCCTACCGCTACATGCACTCGCGAACAGTCCCTCCTCAGCTTTCTTATAGGTCCTCTTCAGGTACTGCCTTGCTGGTGAATGTCCAGCTATAAGGCATTTCTGCATATAGTAAAAGAGTCAGTTGACCTTGCATTACTCTATCCTGGTGGCAGGAATGGCCTATTTCACTCCTTACACTCTTCTGAGCCTCTTCTTTGAGGACCTCAGCAGTTCCAGCTGCTTTTCTCTTAACAGTTACTCCTTGATCCCCTTTGCCTTATGAAGATACTCCCAAACTTTTAGTACTTGAACAATTCACCACTGCTTTCCCTTCAGGCACTGAAATAATGAAATTATTTTGATATATTTTGCTTTCATTATAATGAAATAATGAATGTTCAATATAATGAAATTTTGGGATCAGCTGAGCAGAATGCAGTGAGATAACTGCTCAAAATGCATGCATAAGAATGTTATTTTGAGAAGCACTGATTTTGAAGTTTATGGTCCAGTGAATGAACAAGTCCATCAAAATTCCTCAAAGTGTTCACCTAAAGATGTCAGGAGTTTCCCTCATTTTCCTTATTACCCATTTCATACAAACTGAATATTTTGCCCTGGCCATGGCACACTATTCATGGATACTCTGCCCAATGATTTATTTCTCATTCACAGTTCCCAGCTTTGGCAATGCCTTTCATTTTTTTCTCTTTCTTTCCTGTTGCAAATGGTGCTTTCTGAACCTTTTAACTTTTGGGGCAGAAGGGCCATGAGGTTGGATGGTTTTGGTGAGGCCAATCACTCACAGTGATGGAGGAAGAGGGAGCAAGTCTCTGTGGACTTCACAGTCCTTTGTGATTGCACTGGGCTAGACATGCATCCTTCTGATAATTCTTTTCAAAATTTTGCATTCATTCTTCATCTTCCTTAATTTTTTTTTATAGCTGACAGGAGGGAAGGAATTGGTGTCTGTGGTTGGATCCTGGTTTCCATTTCGTTCATCCTGGTGCTTATTACATTTCCTATTTCTATCTGGGCATGTATCAAGGTAAGCTAGTGGGCTTTGAGACACATAAAACCCAGTCTATTATCAACACTGTTATTTATGTTTATTGATTTTTCTTAAGACAAGGATCTTGACACTCACTTTTTGGAAATCGGCAGGCCTAGTAGCGAAGATGTGGCCTGGGACTGAGATCCATGTTCTTCCACCAACTCTCTGCGTCACCACAACTTGCTCATTTCATTTCTTCCAGTATCAACTCCCATTATCCCTCAAACTTCCTTGCTTTACAACACTGGGAGAGCTTTTCTGGAGAACTCATATTTGAGGCTGCCAGCAATCGTCATTAACGTGGGTACATGGGAACATGGGTCCCTGCATCAAGTGGCTTTACAACCTAAACACACAATCCGTTCAAAACATGGGTACAATATGGGTAATTGGAAGCAGTGTTTAGGGGTGAGGGTTAGGGTTGATTGTCCTGAACATCAGGCCTTAAGTAGTCCTGACACATTACCTGAAGCAGGTAGGTAGAATATCTGACTGCTCTATCCTGGTCCCCAGAAGAGTCATAATTTCCCCTAGCAAACCTGCTCTGGCATGGGCCTCTCTCTCTCTCCATGGGCTGCGGGTCCTGCCAGGGGCTTGCTCCAACACAGGTCACAGCATCTTCCATATGTCTCCACTTGCTCCCGTGTGGGGTTGCTCCACAGGCTGTAGGTGGGATCTTTGGTCCCCATCACCTTCCATGGGCTGTGGGGGGACACCCACTCCACCACAGGTTTCTCCATGGGCTGCAGGGGCAAATTTCTCTCTGGCACCTGGGACAACTCCACCCCAACCCCTTCCCTGGCCTTAGTGTCTGCAGTTTCTTACATCTACTCACTCCCTTCTCTGGTGGCAAAAAGCAACTGCTTGTGGGGGTTTTTTTTCTCCTAAATGTGATTCCCAGAGGTGCTGTGACCATCACTGAATGGCTCAGCCTTGGACAGCAGCGGGTCCAGCCTTGATCCCATCTGGTGTTTACTCTGTCAGGCCTGCTGAGAGCTTCTGGCTGCTTCTTGCAGAAGCCACCCCTGCAGACCCTGCTTCTCCACCAGAACTCTGCCACAGAAAATCACAATACATACTTTGTCCACAGCTTCTCTGAGTGTAGCACTGATGTTGAGAGAGCTGTGGGTAGCTACGTTAGGTCAGTGGCAATTATTTTGTATTTATCTTTTTCATAACATATTTGCAGTGCACTGGCTGAGTTTTACCAGAAAACAATGAAGTGAGGACATGTAAAATGCCTAGTGATTTGCAGATTTGTTGGTTCCTATATTATCTGTACTTTTTTTTTTTTCACATTTGGTACCGATGCCAAAGATTAAAAAAAGTCAGACCAGAGAGCAGAAATAGAATTAATTGTAAATTTCTAAATTGAAAATATTTTTCTAGGTTATCAGAGAATACGAACGTGCTGTTGTGTTTCGGCTGGGACGTATACTGTCTAAGAAAGCAAAAGGACCAGGTGAATGCATGCAGTTTTATTCTGTTAAAATGCACCATTTTTCTTTTAGTATGATGCACTCTAAGCTCTCAGAGAGTTGCAGAGGTCCATTAAATCCTTCTTCATAACATATGGGGGGATGAGAAGGTTCTCGCTGCTGCAGTCCTGCAGATTGGTCATTTTTCTGAAGAGAAGATCAAGCCACCCTCCCTGTCACAGCACAAAACAGGAGGTTGAGGTTCTTGATACCAGTTATGGCTTTGCTGTTGAGTAGGTTGGACAATGGAATGTTGGGCTCATGCTGCAGACACTGGTGGGTGACCACAGAGGTTTAAATGAAGCCTTCAGCTCTGCTGCATACTTTTTTGGGTGACTCTGTCCACTCTCCCTGTACCCCACTTCCAACACTGCTTGCTGCTGTCAGCTCTTTAGCTGTCTTCCTCTGTGAACATTGCAAATGTGTCAGGGCAGGGACACTCTGCATCTCTATGGAGTTTGTTACAGTCACCCAGGATGAGGTTGCAAATTACAAATACAAACCAAACCAAACATGAGGTATTTGCACCAGCAAAGTTAACACCTCTGTGCAAAGAAACTGGTAAAACTGGAAATTGAAGCAAGAAGAAAGTCCTTTCCAGGCATTGTCTTTCCTCTTGAATAACAGCCAGGGCAGGTGCGGAGCTCTTCTGAGATAAGAAAAATAGTTCTGTCAAGTCTCCCTTGCTAGTGAATGGAGAATGAGGATGCCTTCACAGGATGGGTCAGGTGTTGGGACAATGTTCTTTATGTTCCCTGTGGGTGGAGCAGGAATCTGGACCCAGGAGATGTCTTTCCTGGGGACACACATATGTAAATGGCCTAAGATCTAAAGAGGGGAAACCGGATGAAGGCATGGAAACGTTTTTTTTCCTCAATAATCTCATGGCAGATTTGAGACTAGAATTTGAATCTGTCCATTCCTAGTCCAGAGCCCCAGGTCACTGAGCTTTTATAACTTCACATTATCTGCAGGTATCTGCATTTCCCTCTGTTACTTGAAGATGCACAACCTCCTTGTTGTCACCTCCTGTAGCAGAAAGGACAGCCACAGCAATAAGGCTGGCTCATTATCCACCCTGTGGATGTTTCCATCTGTTTGCTTTGCATCAGGTACCTGGCTCTAGACTGAGCTCTCAGAAGCAAGTATTTAATCTAATTATTTTTATTTTTTCAGGTTTGATCCTCATACTTCCTTGTACAGACACGTTTATCAAGGTTGATCTTAGAACGGTTACCTGTAGCATTCCTCCACAAGAGGTACTATTCTCTAGCAGCCTTCCAAACCATGCACCTGATTCATTGCATCATCAGAAACAATGCAGATGTTTTATAGTCTTGCAGTTGTGAGCTGCCATATAGAATTTAGCTTATTTGTTCTGTCTATGACTTCCAAACTGTAAACAAAAGCAAGGTCCTCTTGCTGATGCTCTGAGTTGTGAGATAAAAGATAGAGGAGATGAGGGGTAGAACTGCAAATGGGGTTGAGGAGGAGCAGGCAGGGCAAGAGAAGAGAGACTAAAAAGTGGGCTAAAAAGAGGCAAATTTTATTGTCATCCCACAAATGGAAATGAAGCAATAGACTAGTGTAAGAGATCCAGAAATGAATGTCCTAATAAAATTAGATCTGACATGCAGTTCACCATTCAAAAAAATGCCTTCACTGATGTTTTAGTTGCTGCTTGGAGGTATGCACACTCTAGATGTTTCTTAAAATGTAAATTAAATATTGGTAACAAATTTCCTTTAATTAAAAGGAATCATCAGACAATCATCCACAAAGCTCACATCCAAGCAGAAATGGAGGAGAGTAGGTCTACACATTTTATTGACAAAACTTGACCAAAAAATTTAATTCAGATAATCAGTTGCTGAGCAATTCTTGTCCTGGAAATGTTTTGTCTCTGTATAGCCCCAGCCCTACCACAGTAAAATGCTTCTGCTGGTGGAGCTGGCACTGCTGCATTCTTCCTTTTTTAAAGAGAAGAGTAAAAGGGGATGCGATGGCCCCAGGAACCCTTTGGCTCCTGAAATCACCCATTATATTCCCTAGGAGCTGTTTCTTGGACCATTGCCCTTCCATAATTTGATCAATGTTTATGAATACCTGAAGCATGGGAGACAAAGGGAAACGGTCAACCTCTTTTCAGTGGTCTGTGGAGACAGGACAAGGGGCAACGGCCTCAAGCTGGAGCACAGGAAGTTCCGCACCAACATGCGGAAGAACTTTTTCCCAGTGAGGGTGACAGAGCCCTGGGACAGGCTGCCCAGGGAGGTGGTGGAGTCTCCTTCTCTGGAGATATTCAAGACCCGTCTGGACGCCTATCTGTGCGACCTGTCCTAGGGAACCTGCTTTGGGAAAGGGGGTTGGACTCCATGATCTCTGGAGGTCCCTTCCAACCCCTACAATTCTGTGATTCTGTGATAATCCCAACAAGCCTTTTCTCAAAGTGCAGGTTGCAGGGGTACATGTGGTGGAATGAAAAGTGGCTCCCCCAAAATGGAAGGCTGAAAGGAAGATGATTGCAGTATTTGTGCTGTACAAGGTTTAACAGCTTTTGGCATGGCTGTTGCACCTGTTGGCACAACTTGTGCAAAGCACTTACTTGCAGGCAAAAAATGCTCAGAAGGGAAGAGACAGTGGAGCATCATCAGTACTTTACTGAGGCCAAGTGCCTGCTGAGGCACAGGGGACTTGTCTGAAAAAAGATGGTTTGTTTCCTCTATGAATGCTTAAATATTTTCCAGTTCTCACAATTTCTTGCATGTTGCCTTTCACTTTTGTTTAAATTTGATGCTGTTTCTTACAAATATGTTGTTTAGAGGAAGTAGGACTGATCTTCCAAATGACATGCAATGTGTAAAACAGTGCTGGCCTTTTCTGCAAGAAAGGAAGGAGATTACCATTGTTTCTAACTGCAGAAGGAATTCATGATGGTTGTGAGATTCACTTGCTGTTGGAACAGTCGTTTAAAAGCTGTGTGCAACATTTTGCCCTGGTGGGGCAGGATCTCTTCCTTCAAGTGGTTTCCTAGGGGAATGAGAAAGAAACTAAAAGAAATTCTTAGTTTCCTTGAATTATTAGGGACTTTCCCTCACTAAGGGGTGATGTGTGTGTGTGGGAAATATAATTTTCTTCCTTGGCAAAGGTGTGGGTTTGGATCCTTCTCTAACTGTGTGCACCTCTCTCATGCAGATCCTCACGAAAGACGCCGTCACTACCCAGGTTGATGGGGTGGTGTACTACAGGGTCTGCAGCGCTGTCAGCGCCGTCGCTAACATCACTGATGTCCACTTGGCTACCTTCCTCTTGGCACAGACCACCCTGAGGAATGTTCTGGGTACACAGAGCTTGGCTCAGGTCCTGGCAGGTCGTGAGGAGACTGCGCGCAGCATCCAGGTAACTCTGGCTCTTGACATTCGCTGACAAGCACGGAGGTTTGTTCTGGGGAGTAGCAAAGTAGAAATAATCTCTTTCTTCACAGAATCACAGATTCACAGAACTGTAGGGGTTGGAAGGGACCTCCAGAGATCACTGAGTCCAACCTCCCTGACAAAGCTGCTTTATGCTTTAAAATGCCATCTGTTTGTTGGGTACAGTTTGTTGTGGTTTGTGGGAGGTTTTTTTGTTGGTTTTATTTTTTTTTTTAATTTGGCAGCCAAGGAGGGAGCAGAGAAGAAAGCCAAAACCTGATCTAGTCTTTTTATTCAGATATATCTTCAACAGCGATAACAAAATTTCCCTTTATTTATTAATTGTTTTTCCAATTATATATCTCACAGCTCAGAGTTAAGAGTTATTCTAAAGGTATTTCCCCAGGTTCTTTTAGAAGATTAGTTTCCAATCAAAAAGCAATGGAGATTCTGAAATTACCCAGTGAGTTGAATAAATCAGTTTAGGACTTTGCACAAAGGCTGCTGCAAGCAGTGAGAAAGAAGTCTGCTTTGAGGTTTAATCACAGCAGGGCTTGTTTCTACTGTCATAACAACTGAGAACACAGAACCAAGTTCACAGATTCACAGAACTGTAGAGGTTGGAAGGGACCTCCAGAGATCACCGAGTCCAACCTCCCTGACAAAGTTGCTTTATGCTTTAAAATGCCATCTGTTTGTTGGGTACAGTTTGTTGTGGTTTGTGGGAGGTTTTTTTGTTGGTAGTTTTTTTTTTAATTTAGCAGCCAAGGAGGGAGCAGAGAAGAAAGCCAAAACCTGATCTAGTCTTTTTATTCAGAGAAGAGGCATAGTCAAAAAAAAGGAGAGTGTACCCTCTCCAGCCATGAGAGCAGCTGTGGGCAGTGTGGGGTCACTGTGGTGAGGTGGGTTGTGAAAGTGCAACCAGTGCTTCAGGGCTGTGCTGTGTCGTTCACCCACAGTGTGTTTTTACACACTTATACAGCACTGTGCTGTTTTCGGAAGTCACACCGGTATTGCTCATAAGAGGGAGAAGTTTGGTGAATACCCACCTAAGGAAAGGGTGGGGATCATAGAATCATAGCATCTTTAAGGTTGGAAAAGATCTCTAAGATCATCAAGTCCAAACGTCTGTCCACTACGACCATGTCAATTAAACCGTGTGCTGGAGTGCCATGTCTACACATTTTTTGAGCACCTCCAGGGATGGTGACCCCACTGGGAAGCCTCTTCCAATGGCTGACCACTCTTTCAGTGAAGAAATTTTTCCTAATATCCAATCTAGACCTGCCCTGACACAGTTGGATGCCATTTCCTCTTGTCCTATTGCTAGTTACTTTGGAGAAGAGACCAACACCCTCCCTGTGAGCTCCTTTCAGGTAGTTGTAGAGAGTGATATGGTCTCCCCCAGCCTCACCTTCTCCAGGCTAAACAACCCCAGTTCCTTCAGCCACTCTTGATAAGACTTGTGCTTCAAACCCTTTATCAGCCTTGTTGCCCTTCTCTGGACATGCTCCAGCACCTCAATGTCCTTCTTGAAGTGAAGGGCTCAAAATTGAACACAGTACTCTAGGTGCAGCCTCACCAGTGCTCAGTACAGGGAGACAATTCCTTCCCTAGCTCTGCTGGCAACACTATTCCTGATACAAGCCAGGATGCTGTTGGCCTCCTTGGCCACCTGGGCACACTGCTGGCTCATGTTCAGCCAGGTGTTAATCAACACCCCCAGGTTGTTTTCTGCCAGTCAGCTTTACAGGCACTCTTCCCCAAGCCTATAGCACTGCATGGGGTTGTTACGACTGATGTGCATCATTTAGGAAACAGTAGAGAAGACACACAGGAGACACTCTTTCTCAGACACTGGTGTAGATCAGCAAGAATTTCATAAGGTGAGGTTGTGGTCAGCCTCTTCTCAAAGATAAGTAGCAATAGAACAAGAGAGAATGGATGCAAGTGGCACCAGGGGAGGTTCAGGTTAGAAATGAAGAGAAATTTCTTCTCAGAAAGAGTGGTTAAGCTTTGGAATGGGTTGACCAGGGAGGTGGTGGACTCACTGTCCCTCAGGGTGTTCAAGGAAAGGTCGGATGAGGTACTTCATGACATGGTTTAGTTAGTAATATAGATGGTAGGGGTACAGTTGGACTAGATGATGTTGGAGGTCTTTTCCAACCTTAATGATTCTGTGATTCTGTGAAAGGTTGCGATACCTGCTGTACTTGCACCACGTTGGATGCCACTGCCCAGGGAAAGCTCCGTCTTTCTGGTGTGCAGGTTTGCACGCTGCCCTTTCTTCTGTCGAGGCAGCAGGGTACACCACGTAGGCTTCTTCTCTGCCATCACTGTGCTCTTCATCGTGGGTTGTGTGTTTGTCCCTAAGGATATCCTCGACAGTGCCACAGAGCACTGGGGAATCAAAGTGTCCCGCGTGGAGATCAAAGATGTCAGGATTCCCGTGGGCATGCAGAGGGTGATGGCAGCCGAAGCAGAGGCTGCTCGAGAGGCAAGAGCTAAGGTGAGTCCCACAGGCAATGTCCCTGCCAAAGCTACCGTGTCCCATATCCTTGTCTCAGGCACCCAAGGGCCTGTTTGTTTTCTCCTCAATGTAAAAGTGGATTTTCCACACTATGGGCAGCGTTGCAGTGCTGTTTCCATTTCTCTTACTTTGCAGGTTGTGGCAGCAGAAGGAGAAATTAACGCCTCTAAAGCCCTCAAGCAGGCCTCCATGGTGCTGTCCGAGTCCCCGGCAGGTCTTCAGCTGCGCTACCTGCAAACTTTAACCACCTTGGCAGCAGAGAACAATTCCACCATTGTCTTCCCTCTCCCTATAAATATGCTTGAGGAGATCGTGCACAAAAATAGAGGGGGATAGAGACAGGTCTGCATTAGCCTCTCGGGCAGAGCAGTTTCCCAGGAAGCAAGGGGTCCCAAAATTACCAGAATTAAAGTAGAAGCATGCTTGGGTCCTCTGTACCAAAAGTAAGAGTAAAAATAATTTAGTAACCACACGTAGCTCCCACGTTACGAGACTGCCTTTGCAAACTTTAGGTACTAAGCAATTTCAGCTTAGAGTTATTTCCAGGTGAACTGGAAGAAAATATGTAAAATGCAATAAAGTATGAAAAATGCATGTTAGACCTAGTATGAAACTTTAATGATGCTTTCACTGTGATTTACAAAGCATTGAGTGTAGCAATTATTTGGTGATTTGTCTGCTAAGCGAGAACCTCTGAGCTCTTGATGTATTCCACACAGCAAAGGGGTCAGATACTGGTATTAAACTCAAGTCTTACTGAGTGGAAAGAAGGATTTGGCCCATAACCTGGAGGTGTTCTTTCATAGCTATTAGCAGAATTTCTGGGTAATTGGTATGTCAGTATCACAGCCTATTCTTTATCTTATATGAGTAAAAATTAGCACTTGTTTTACTGACCTCAGCTGGATTTTGCTGTATTACTGGCATTTCGATAAGCTCTCTAATAGAAGGAAGAAAATATGTGTCCAGGCATTAGAGTCACATTTCCTAAATCTGAAAGCTGGGGTAGACCTTGAAGAAAACAATTTACCCTAAGTTATTTCAAGTGTTCAAAAGTAAATTCAGCTTCAGGAGTTTTCTTATCTTCCCTTGCAGATATCATGAGGTGGTGGTGCAGGTTTTCAAAAAAAAAAAAGGAGCCTTCCCCACCCTACATTCATGTAATGCCCAGCAGCTGAGCAGGGAACGTTGCTGGCATCTGCATTCAGCTGTCATTATACTGGAGTTTTCAGCCCTCTGAAAGAGCTGGGCAGTTCACATTGCTGGCACTCAGCGGTGAGCTGTCTGCTCGGGATCCAAAGGCTCTTGTGGAATAGCTGCTCTGGTAGAATCACAGAATCATAGGGGTTGGAAGGGACCTCAAGAGATCATCAGGTCCAACCCCCCTGCCAAAGTAGGCTCCCTAGGACATATTACACAGATAGGCATCCAGATGGGTCTTGAATATCTCCAGAGAAGGAGACTCCACCACCCCCCTGGGCAGCCTGTCCCAGGGCTCTGTCACCCTCACTGTGTAAAAGTTCTTCCGCATGTTGGTGCGGAACTTCCTATGCTCCAACTTGCAGCCATTGCCCCTTGTCCAGTCTCCACAGACCTCTGAAAAGAGGCTGGCTATTTCCCCCTGTGTCACATACTTCAGATATTTATAAACATTAATAAGGTCCCCCCTTAGTCTTCTTTTCTCCAGGCTGAACAGTCCCCAGCTTCTCATAGGGGAGATGCTCCAGGCCCTTAATCATCTTCGTAGCCCTCCTCTGGACTCTCTCCAGGAGATCCCTGTCTTTTTTATACGAGGGAGCCCAGAACTGGGCACAATACTCCAGGTGGGGCCTGACCAGGGCAGAGTAGAGGGGGAGGATCACCTCCTTCGACCTGCTGGACACACTCTTCCTGATGCATTCCAGGATCCCATTGGCCCTCTTAGCCACCAGTGCACACTGCTGGTTCGTGGCCAACCTGTCATCAACCAGGACCCCCAGGTCCTTCTCCGAAGAGCTCCTCTCCAACAGGTCATCCCCCAGCCTGTACTGATATAAGCAGTTATTAAACTGGTAGGTGCTGCTGCTATGTAGTGTCGTGTCCACACAAGGCTCACTGCTGCCCCTTCTATGCAGTAGCATCATCTGACTCCAAATTAACCAGATTAGCATGGACCTACTAATTATCATATTGCTGATACAGTCCCTTCTTATTCTTACTGCAGTGTAACATGAGCAAATTCTTGAGCTCAGTAGCTGCTGGCACGAATACAGTGGTGTTAATATCTGAGAGTGGTGACCTTTTCAGCAAATGCAGCTTTTCATTGCAGCTCTTCTCTGCTTCAGACATGACTGCCAAATGGCATTTTGCTGGCGGACTAGAGAAGTAAACCCTGTATTTGCAAGTCATCTATTTATCAGTGTTATTAAATCATTTTCTACAGACATTCTTATCCTGAGAACAGAGAGGTTTTGAGTTTTGGGATTATTTTTCATTGCCAACTTGTTTTGTCATACGTGAGAGCCTTTTTGACCACAGCAGCAAAACCCCCAACTTTCCCTGAAATATACTGCATCTCCACTACAGAGCTGTTCACGTAGCCACAGAAGCAGCAGTTCTTTAGAAGTTCCACCACAGATTGCATCAGGTTGTTTGGGTTTTATTAAGTAATGCAAATTAATTAAACTAAAAAAAAAGAAGAAGAAAAAAGAACAAGAAAAAAGAAAAACCTTGAAAGACACGTGACTACTGAGTGCAATTAAAAAGCACTTTTGTGCCCTCAGTGGGCACTAGTACTAGTTAGCCCCTAACAAGTCAAGCAAAGGACACATCCAGCCCAGTTACCCATCCCTGCTGCTGAGCCAGTTCCAGTTTCAGAAGTGTGTATGGGAATCCTGCTGTCATTCATTCCCCTACATGAGGGCTCCACATTAAAATCAAGAATTCACCGCGGTGCTGAAGCATGAGTGTTGGTGTCTCTGTTCTTTCAGTAGCAGTGTAACACAGCCCAGTAAGCCCATGAGCACCCAGTCTTCTTTCTGACCCATGCAAATTTCTTGACCTCTTTAATGCCCAGTGACAATGACTGCAGCAGCTGATCAACTCTGCCAGCACAATGTTTTTTTTGGTTTATTCCCCGCAGGATAATTACACTGTTGTAGAATGGATCAGGGACACAGAAGTTCCTGCTCTCTCTTCATCAGTATCAGGGACAATAAACACAATACCCAGTAGAGTAACTGCAATTTTTTGTTAAAATACCCCCACCCACACATACTTCTTCATGAAGATACCCCAGTCAGCAAAACAGATAGCAGGAGAAGCACCTCTGTGATGTTCATGTGCTGTTTGGATGCACAGGCCTTGCAAGAAGCATTCAGGAAGGAGCCAAGTGTCAGTCACACAGGCAGGATGTGAGGAGCAGAGCAGCTGTTCAGAAGAGGCACAGGTCATGCTGATTCATGAAGTCCTGCAGATAAGCACAGGCTTGCCGGTGCCGGGTGGTGCGGCAGTCATTGCCTTCTGGAACTTTCTCTACCCAGGTTTGTGCATCAAGGAAGTACTGCATCCTGAGTGCAAGTGGGACAGGTAAAGGAGGTGAGTCATTACTGCTGAACTACAGCAACCAGAAAGTGTAAGCCTTCTAGGGTCGTATCCCTCCACCAAAGCATCTCTGAAATCTGGAGGAGTTATACTAGCCAAGAAACCTGCTTTCACCACTACATTAACAGCTTTGAATAAAGTTTAGGAAGAGTCAGTGCCAAGGTGGGACAAACCTGGTGGTACTTGTGTTTTGAGTGACACCAGGTAAGCTTGGCTTCAGTTTCTATTGGAGTTTTTTGGAGTGGCACAAAAAGCCCCAGTGAACACCAATGGGACACAGTGAAGGGGCATTTAGATTCAACAGAGCACCTCATGATGTTTCCTAATTTTCTGTGGTGAGAGGCTATGTAGCTTCTGGCACTTCATGACTAGAGTGGCGGAGACTTTAGAGGTTATACCACTGCTTGGAGTCTTTGGTCTTTAGCAAGCATCTGTTGAAGCAGGCCCCCTGACTGAAGCACTCACATTGGTGTCATATAAAAATGGAGGGAGGGGATCTTTTAGGTTTTTAGGAAGTAGTGTTTACAATTCTACTGAGAAGGTGTCCTTCCTAGAAGCTATCAAAGGCACTACCTTTCTCCAGTTCTGCACAGGGTAATTATAAACATTTAAGTCGGCTCCCTCACTGAATACTTAATAGTCAGACCAAATTCCTAATCAGATAAATTCACTTGAGAAATGAGAAGATAAATTCCCAACAAGAAATAAGAATGACGGATTTGCGCACAGGAGGTAAAAGAAAGTTTGAGATCTGCTTTTAGCCGCAGTCCCAACCATTTCTTTTGCAGACGCAGGAGTGGTGTAAGGCCTTTGCAGTAGATGGAACAGGCTAGTGTTCCCTGTTTGCCTTTTCTAGCTGTGGGTTTTTACCCCAGTGGAGCGAGGACCAGATTTTGATTCTGAAAAGTGTGGAAACCAGGTTCTACACAGATGCAAGAGCCGATGGATTTGGGTAGCTCAGCTCTTTCCCACAGTTTGTCTTTTAATAATTCCAGAAGAGACAGTTTTTAATAAGTTTGGCCCTCCTTTTGCTTTCTGGAGGCATACTAATAGTTTGAATAACCTCTGGATTCATGGTCCGCGATCGCAGCCACCGCTGCTCAGAAACGATTGCACTTACCTGTTGTGGCAATCAACTGTTTGTCCATCTTTCCCCATCAGGAGGTACCGCTTGCCAATGACCATGTTTAACGTGCACGTGGAGCGTGTTAGGAACTGTCGGTGTGCACCCACTTGGACGCTTTCATCAGCAGCTGTGGCACAAGAAGAGAAAACACCATGAGCTTTCCTAATAAAGTGTAGAACCATAGCCCACAGGACACAGGTAATTTATTCCACTGCTAAGCCAGGGTAATATTTCACTTGAGGGTTGTGGCTTGACATGGGAGTAACTGACCATATATTTCCTTTAACATTATCCAAAGTTATGTTAAAAAGTAAGCCATTTCTGTCTTAGCTGCTTGTCCTGGAATCCTTGGTAGTTACCGAAAGAGCTATTTTGCTATAGAGAACTTTCAGTTTTTATGGAGTTTGTTTAAATCTCAGAGATTAAAAGAAAAGCCAAAGGAAAAATTAAACACGCTATCTTACATTTCAGAATGCTCCAGTTCATAGTGGTCTGAAAAGCCAACAAACTAAATTCAAACATCTTAAGGCTCAACAATACAGCAGGCAGTATTAAAAGCTCACTCTCCTTAGTGCACCTGACCTGAACTTCACTCATGTAGCCTTTATGCTATTTCCTCTGAAGCTGATAGGGCATGATTTGCACCTTGAATACTGTGTTCTGTTTTGGGCCCCTCACTACAAGACAGATATTGACGTCCTGGAGTGTGTTCAGAGAAGGGCAATGAGGCTGTTGAAGGGGCTGGAGAGCAAACCTTATGAGGAGTGGCTGAGGGAACTGGGGTTGTTTAGCCTGGAAAACAGGAGGCTGAGGGGAGACCTTATCACTGCCTACAATTACCTGAAAGGAGGATGTAGTGAGGTGGGGGTTGGTCTCTTTGCCCAAATGACAGGTGATAGGACGGGGAGGGGAAATGGACTCAAGCTGCACCAGGGCAGGTTCAGATTAGACATTAGGAAAAAGTTCTTCACCAAAAGGGTTCTCGGCCTCTCAAACAGGCTGCCCAGGGAGGCGGTTGAGTCACCATCCCCAGATGTATCTAAAAAATGGGTAGACAAGATGCTTAGGGATATGGTTTAGTAGCGGACAGGTACGGTTGGACTCAATGATCTAAAAGGTCTTTTCCAACCTAGTGATTCTATGATTCTATGTGCTTGGTGATCTCCACATTAAATTAACTTTGAAGATTCTAGCCCAGAGAATTATTCATTCAAGAGCTGCACCACCTGGTGTGGAAATGGGCACCCAAGAAGGGTTCTCAGATACTCAGGACAGCAATGACATGAGAGCCAGAAAGAGGTTTATTCATCAGACTAACACATTATGAGGATACCGCATTGGTTGTCTGGAACAACAGTTTTCCATTTGGAAAAATATTTAAATAACAGCAATATTGTAATGTCTTACTCTCTAACTATAATGTGAAATGTCATGCACAACTGTGGTGGCAAACTCAACATTAAAACAGCTTAAATTATAGGTAAAACACCACGGTCTAGAAAGTTGTGCAGCCTCTGCTTTCTAAAGTATTATATTATCACTACGGAAAGTCTAGTATTCAAAATAAAATCTTAAGAGAAAAATAAAAACCTAAAGTAGCAGCAGTGTTCATATTAGAACGTTAACAAGATTTCAGAAAATTTGATGTAGAGCACTAACCTGTGAAACTTAGCACTAAGAACCTTATCTAGTTCCTCGTTAAAACTTGCATTAATTTTACATACAGCACTTACAGGACAAAGAAAAGTCAGTCTTCAGTATCACATGCTGCTTTACATCTGCATTCTTCCAGAGACTAATACAGTATTACAGGTATTCTCATATAATCCAAGACCTTTCTAATGCTCCTATGCTACACACTGTACTGAATTTTGGTTTAATTCAAGTAATGCAAAGATGGATGGGAATTACTTGAGAAAATGATGATGTTGTGCTTCAGGTTCATCTCACTTAAATTACCATGATGTTTCTCAGTTCATATGCTTCACAAATGGCTTAACATAGTTCAGACACTGGGGATCATAAGCACTTGAGCTATTACTTTAACAGGTTATTATGTAATTTCCAATTAAAAAAAAAAAAAAATTGAAATATAATATTCTAAAGTATCCAAGCAGAATTTAATGAAACCAATTACTTCAAGTTTTAGAATCTATAATGTGGGAGGGAGGAGGGGGGGAAGATTCTGGGCTGTTTTGCATGGGCCATACTGTTCCTCTAAAGGACTCATACAATAAACTGTAGCCATCCAAAACACGTGCACTATTTCTATTAATAACAAAAGTAATCTGAGGAGTGCACATCTGCAAAATTCTCTTTTGCTGATTCCCAAACACAAATAAGTGTTTCCATCTGTCTTCTGACCCGACCCTTTATTGCAAGGATTGATACTGAAATAATGCCAGGGGTCCCGGGAATTCAGGGAGTCCTACTAATTCAAATCTATCCTTGATGATGACAACAGAGACCAACCTTACTCAAAAAGGCTACAGAAAATATAGAAGATAACAACCCTAGTCCAATCATAAGCTGATTTGGATGTAACGCCTTGCTTTTTCTTCATCATCATGGCTTCATGCCTCTTTGCAGCCTTTCCCAAGCCTGATGAAACAGTCTTCATGTCTACTGATGCTCATAACTGCCTCATACAGCACAAGCCAAAGGGGATATTAAAAGGATCTGGGAATGGGAAAAGTCATCTCTTCAACTTCAGATTGTTTCTTTCAGCTGTCAAGTTACAAAATCTTTCCAGTGCTTGCCAGTTATGCATACAAATGCACTGGGACCCAGAGCTCTAAATCCTTGTAGATCCTGTAGGTTTTCTGGAGGGATTAATGGCACTTTCCATCACAGTACTGTAATCTCCCATGGCCAGCAGTTTGGCCACTACGTATATCATCATTTCCCTGCATATGGGAAGCCCTGCGTATGACAGATGCTGTCTCTGGATTCACAAAACATGAACCTGATTTTCTGACAGAAACTGAGTATTTGGCAGGATTTTCTGACAGGAATTGAAAATACGGTACATCACAAGTTGTGTACCATAAAGTAGGGGGTGACATTGCCGGTCCCTGGGCAAAGATCAAGGGAGTAAGTTAATTTTTCTGTTCTTCAGGAATCCTGACTTCAGGATCTTTGAAGTTGCTCTTTAAAGGCAATCTCTGGCTCCCAAACTCAAAACTGACAACCATGTGATACTGCAGCAGCTGAAGTCTGAGATGTCATCTGACAGCCTCTCCAGAAATTACTTTGAAGAGTATCAGTGTTCACTGATGCTGCTGATAAAATTCACGTGGGGCCAGCTGGGATAGCAGGCCTGCAGTAGGGCACTGTCTGCAGGCAGAAATAGAAATGCTTCTTTGTTGTTATCACAATTATTAACCTGAAGTTCTAGAAGTTTTCCTGTCTTCACTGGCTTCAGGCAAGGCACTGAGGACAACTCTTTGCCTGTTCTGCAAGGGTTGCAAGTGCTTAATAACTGAGTAACAAGCACTTCAAATCTTCATCTAGTATTAGAACAGAGGTTGGTGGATATGCCTACAGTAGAAAAAAATATGGATCATTAGCAGTCTATAAAGTGATCTAGTTGATGCAGAAGACCTGATATCCACACTGTGGATACTTTTGGATGGTTTATCTTAGACAAACTCCAGTTTGGAGCCATGGACTGAATGCAGCTGATATGTGTCCTCTGAATCACTTTCATCTGAAAAGAAGGAAGCTTATGTGCTCTGGGATTGCTGCACAATATGAATCAGAGGAACCTATCCCTGAAAAGTGAGGTAGCTGCACCAAATGAGCCTTGCAAGAAATCAGTCTTCTTATAAGGCTAATGTAGAAGTATATCTGACCTTTCTTTCTCCAGCAAGAGTAGTCATCTGCATGGAGCCAAACATTTTCATACTTACTTGCTTTAAGGACTCTGTGGATTTTGGCCTCATAGTAATCAAAAACATTCTTCTGCGTCTTATTGAGGAGAGCCACCTCATACACTGCAACAGACAACAACTGTGTGAGGCCAGATGGAAACACAAAATTGCATCTAAAAACTGAAAAATATGTATGCTGTTACCAGCTGTCTGTACAGAGGCTGGTGTGCCACCTATTCGCAAAACACAGGGATTTGAAAGACAACAGGATAGTAATCCTATATACCTAATATGCTTTTAGGAAGTCAAGTACTAATCAACAGTGTCCATATTTGTAATCTTTTGGTGTATTTTTTTTAAAAGCAGCTCCTTTATGATTAGGTCTTCACCTTTTTCCCTGTCCAATTGATAGCATCTAACTTACCAAAGCTGCTGAACCAGTTTTCCTTCAGTACTTCTTCCAACTTTCCAGCCAAAGAAGGTGCCAGAAAGACAAATTGACAAAGGAGAAAAATTTATCTAGCTCTGCAGAAGGAGCTGCTGAGCTATGGCATGCTGTGCAAAGACTGCTCTGTATCTCCATCCTGTAACATTAGGGATGTAGGGCGTGGTGGTGCTAACACCATGGGTCTTTTCTTAACTGTATAATGTAATGTTGCCCATGCTTCCTTCCCCCAGCATCCCACTGCATCTTTCTGAGGCCTTTAATTTCCCTCTCACACCTCTGATGACTGTGATAGCACATAGCTTCATTTCATCTCCTCAGCCTCCAAAACAGATATGGAAGTCCCTGCTAATTTCAGAAAAGATCTAGGCATATGAAGGTACAAATTTATCCTTATTAGAAAGAACTACGTTTCAACTAAATGGAGAGTCTTCTTTCATGCCTTACCATAATCCGCAGTAGGGTGGTAGCAGGCAAAGCTAGAGCGTGTGTTTTGTACTACATTTTTGCTGAAAGTTGATTTTTGTCTTGGGCAGGGACCTAGAATGAAGAGAATAAATGATACATCTGTCTCTGTAGGCATGGATTCTTAGACAGACCCATGTGCAGAACCTTGCACTTGGCCTTGGTTAACTTCATGTGGCTTGCACAGGTCCATCTGTGAAGGCTGTCAAAGTCCCTCTGGATGACTTTCCTTCATCCCTTCTTTCCAGCATGTTGACTTTATCACACGTGGATAAACTTGCTGAGAGTGTGCTTAATCCTACTGTCCACATCGCTAACAAAGATGTTAAACAGCACTGGTCCCAGTACTGACCTCTGAGGAACACCACTCATCACTGGTCTCCAACTGGACATGGAGACATTGATTACAACTCTCTAAGTGTGACCATCCAGCCAATTCCCTCTCCACGGAGTGGTCCATCCATCAAATCCATGTCTTGCCAATTTACAGGATGTCATCTGGGACAGTGTCAAATCTTTGCATAAATCCAGGTAGATGACATCAATTGCTCTTCCTTTATATAACAACGCTGCAACTCTATTGAAGAAAACCACCAAATCTCTCAGGAATTACTCACCCTTAGTGAAGCCATGTTGGTGGTCACCAACCACCTCCTTATTTACCACATGCCTGAGCACAGTTTCCAGTAGGATCTGCCCCATGAACTTGCTGGGTATAGAGGTGAGACTGACTGGCCTGTAGTTGCCCAGGTCTTCCTTTTTCCCCTTTTGAAAAATGGGGGTTATGTTTCCCCTTTTCCAGTCAGTGGGAATTTCACCAGACTGCCATGACTTCTCAAATATGATGGAGAATGGCTTATAAAATTTATCAGCTACTGCCCTCAGAGACCATGGATGAATCTCATGGACTTGTGCACCTTCAGGTTTACACATACTCATTCAGTCAACATTATAACAGAGAATAAAATAAAATGACAGAACAATTTTCTTAGAGGTGTGGTGGAGGGATTTCACATACATATGCACATGACCTATACATTGCATTCAACTATCAAATCAATCCTGGATATCTTAAAAATATACTTTTCAATTTGGTACCAAACTAGAGGATGCTAGAGGATGCTTTGTGTCCTGTGTAAGCTTTGGGATAACAGTAATGATCCTTTCTTGGCTTAACAATCATTTGCATCAACACATTTAGTCATTGGTTACCTTCTGCACACTGGCAGACACTGCTTTGGCACACCTTTGAAAGCATGGCGCTGTGTTTGGGAGCACTGTAGAATACGCTGCACTTTCTGTCTGTGGAGAAGAAACAAAATGGATTGTCATGGAGAGCTCAGGTGGAAAAGCAGAAACTGCACTTGCAGCACACATTTTCCCTCGTTCAGCAGAGTCAGAGCACTATGGGGTTAGATGGGCATCAGCAGTGCACAAAGACCTATAGACTAGGCACCTGGAGTACAGGGATCACCTTGCCTTTCAAAAAGGCCACAGCCTGGGTTGTTACGTTTTTGTTTTCTTCGGGGGGAAAAGCGGGGGTATTTTGTTTTTCAGTTTGAGGGGTCTTATTTATTTATTGTTTGGGTGTTTTTGTGGGTTTTTTTATAAGTTGTAGTCTCCCCTTTTCTTTCTTTCATTTTTCTTTTTTTTTTTTTTTCTTTCTGAAAAGCATCTGTCTTAAAAGCATCGTTTGACCGTAGAGCTACAGTGAGCATGGCACTACTTCAGAAGAAGGAGATAGGTTCACCAAAATTACTGGCTTAAACCTAGTCTAATCTGTCTTGGATCCCTCAGCTTCAGGCAGAGGAGACATTTGACCTAATTTTCAAATATTGGTTACATAACTCTGGCAAATGGGGATGATTTGCCCCTAACCTTTGAATGGGGAATGAGACTGGTTCCTGCAGCAAGCTCAGTATATAAGATACACCTCTAAGGCTGCCTGATTACATGCATAGAAGGACATCATGACCAAAAAGGTGATGTGGGTAGAACATTCTTAAAAGCACCATGTAAAACAGGAACTCAGGAAACTTGATGTAAAAACCCATGAGTGTAAAAAATGTGTATTTTCAGTACGTTTGCAATAACAGACTCTTCCTGAGACGATCTCTATTTAGATGATCTTAAGCCATGGGAGTAGAAGACAGTATTTGAGGTAGGTTATTTAAACACTTTTGACAAAATCACATGGTGTCGCACACCACAGAAAAACAACCTTTCTGTGAACCAAAGTTTGTTCTTGAGGGTCTCTCAATCGGTTAAGCATTATTTTTCCTGTGTCCTTACCAGGGTTGTAAAAATCATAAAGGATGGCATTTGCTGGCTGAACCAAGCCCATGGGATTGATTTGATTTGCCCCAAATGATATACATTCTGGCTCTGGTCCACTCGTGATCTGGAAGAAAAAGGAACAATAGTTATGATGAGTAATTAACTCTTTCTCCCCAGTCAATTCCTTATTCAGCCTGCATTAGCTGTTAGCGCTTGTTTCTGATGGCACAGGTGAGTTGTTAATCCTGATAGCTGCAGCCTCAACTCGAAGGCATTTCCTTCTGAGATTCTTTTGGGAGCTTTCATGGATGAGCTAAGACTGGCAAAGATGGTTTTATGAGATGTGTTCAGGTTCTTCTCTGCCTAAAACGGTCGATCCCAATTCATATCATCACTACTTTGGAGTTGGAGTTGAGTTTTCAGCCTTTGCCTAAATCCACCATATAATGGGTGTAATATATGTTCACAGCCTAACCTGTACTGGTGATTGCCAACATCTACATTTTTCCTACTAAAATGCTAAGGTCAGGGACAGCTTTTGGCCCATATTAACTGCACAAGTTATCTAGTACAGTCATAGCAGCAATAACTTCTACGTTTTTTAATTTGTCTGTTGTCTTCTATTTAAAAACAAATAAAAATCCTTGCCCTGTGAGTGCTTTCTACAGCCCCTGCTTTGGCTGTGGAGGTAAAGCCACTCAAGTCAATGCAAGGTGGAGTCATTATCCAAAATATAGGGAAATATACTAGAGATTTTGATGTTTGCATTTGTTTGTCACTTTATGGATCTTGATCCAGAAATACTGAACTTCACATCCAAGGTGCCCATGTGGAATTTACAGGACAATTAGTTAGCACTTTGTTAATCTTGGACAAAAAGCATCTCTTCTGGCTAGAGAGGATTTCCCTTTATTTTTGGGAGCCAAAGCCTAATTCTGAGACATGGACTACATCTCCAGGAACATAGAAAGGTAGAGGACAAAGGTGCATGTTTCCCTTCATCCCCTCCTCTGACCTCTTTCAACTAAGCTGTTCAATAATAATATATGACAAAAATCATAAGAAGGTAACAGAGTGTGAAAAACAATAATGATAAGATTTTAAAAGTCTATATATGCTAGCTGAAATGGCAGAGATTGGAAAATCATTTGGTTTCCTTACCTCACCAAAGTAGAGCAAAACCTTTCCTTCCTTGTACTCGTAGTGCTGAATGTACTGGTCTGAAGACATCACCAACTGCAGGAAAAAAAACAAATCAGAAGAAAAACATAGCATAAAAGGAACATATTTGCTAGTAGCCTCTATGTTCTGGTTTGCTTTGTTCAGCTGTTTGATTTATTCTCCCCTCTTTCTTCCTCCCTAAGAGCATTAGCCTGGGCAAACTTCCCCCAACCGAGCAGGCTCCAGAACCCAAAAGATTTCAAAAGATAAATTTTCTATAGAAAAGGCTATTGAATATTGCACAGAAAAGTCTGTTTCTAACCTGTTCGAGATCCCTTGTGTCAGGCTCCAAGCCACTCAGCAGAGAGAGATCAACCATGGACATTTTTGGTGTGTTGGAACCTGTGGACCTTTATAAGGGAGACCATCAGCAGAGAACTTAGGCACTAAAGATCCCACTTGCTTTGAAGAGTTTGGCTTTTCAGGTTTGCTAATGGTTTAGCAAAACATTCTGCTCCATTTGAGTTTTCTAGGTTGATTGTAGTTTGAAAATTAGCTGCCTACCTTATTGAGTGTAATGAGGGAAAATTAGTCATCTAAACTAGTCAAATGGTCATCTAAAACCCAGGTGTCTTGCCTGATTTTGTTATCTAGACTTTATAGGCAAAAACTATCACACCTTCAAAGGACAGTTCATTCCACCATTAAGCATTGTTGAAGATAGGGAAGGTAAACAGCACTGACAAAGTTTCTATTTTCTGTTAAAAAAATAGTTTATCCAATTTTTTCATGGACAAAGTCAAATTTACATCATCTGTAAAGGCAAAAATCCTCACCACTCTAAGCACATATATATTGGACTTCCAATCATTCCTAACTACCTTCTCAGAAATCGGGTAGTTGTGTCATTGTTGAAAATCTAGGTTGTCCTGCACTCACATAGGGTGCCTTGCTACAAGATTTTCTAGATACACTTAGCAGTAAGTTTTGGCACCCTCCTTTTCCCCCATAAGGACTGTGCCACAGTGCAGGGAAGACATAATGGTGATGCAGTCAGTGCCTTTACTTTTTCTTCTGTGCTTTAACAGCAACAAAGCAAGCTGCACATTATTGTTTCAGCCTCACACTCACACTCAAAAATGTCCTGCAGAACAGTGGATCTGGTAGTTGATAAATGTTACATAGCTATTAATTGGGAACCCCACACAGTATGTTTAACTAGGGAGGGCAAAATTGGGAATTACGGTCACTCCAGTCCTCCCCTGCCATTGTTCATGCCTTGTCTGGGAGGCGGGATAAAAACCACTGCCTCCGAGGCTTCGTCAAAACTCAGTGGAAATTCTAAATTCTACTGGGGATTGGCACCTGCTTCTGCTCCCTTGTACCCCTCTAGAAGTGGAGCTGAGGACAGCCTCTGCTTTGTGTTTCTGTGACCCTTGCGAGACTGTGAAAGGGAGGGAAAGCGGATCTTTCAACATTACTCTGCACAGGAAGATTTCTCTCTCACTAGCTCTGCCCTTGATTACTTCTTGATTACCACAAGAAGATATCCCTTCTGCATCCTCTCCTCTCTCAAATAGTAGTAGACATCTTTTCTTTTTTATGAGGCCAGGATGTGACAATGAAAGAAGTAACAGCATCTCTCCAGAAAGCAATGGAACTACATAAATGTATTATTATTGTATTCCAATTGTATCTGCTTTATATAATGAAAGACTTTCAAATGATTAACCAGCCAGGCATTTTAGAGCCTCCCCAGATTTTGATGGGGCAGAATCTGTAATGGACATTTGCAGTCTATGTAAACTGTCTAAACCTAATTTATCATGTGGAAACCTTTTCTCCTGCCATGAGAAGGAGGATGCAGACTCACCATGTATGCGTACTCACAGATGATGAATAAGGTTGGATGGGTATGATGAGGGTGACCAAGAAGAATTAAAAAATAAAATTAATTAATTTTATAATGAAGAGCTGATCTTGCAGACCTACCTGACACAGACTTTGTACTGCAGTGGTTCTGCTTTACTGGGAGACGCCACATCCCTTTTCATTCTGCTGTGGATATCAAACCACTCTATTTCAGACAGTGGCGTAAATTCACTGTTTTCTGCAGCAACCAAGTCCCCATAATCATAATTTTCATCAGAGTATGTGGATTCTGGAGGTGACAGACACAATTAGCCATGCAGAAATTTGACTGAGGACCTGGTAGTTTTACTTCTTTTTGTATAACAATAAATACCTGGGGCAGTCACACCAGCTCTATGGGTTTTATCAAAGTTTGCTGTACACCACTTCAGTATTTCTAATTCACAGAGAGTTACAATTTTAGGCATAATTATAGCAAGAATTCTCACTGCATCTAACTAAGAATAAGGCTTAGGCTATGCATAAATATGTAAAGGACCATTCCTGCCTCCAAAAATTAGCTATTCAGAAAGAAAAAAATGCAGACATAGGCAGAGAGGATGACGAATACATACTTAGCGGGATGGAAAACACAGTCGTGTTCGTATGAAAATACTTATGACAGGTCTGTCCCAAAGAATTTTTAAGGCTACGTGGTAGAAACCTTAAACTGTGCTGGGTTTTCTCTGTATGGCAGCCAGGAACACTGTGAAAGGAGTTTACTCAACTCTCCTCCAAACAAGAAGATAAATTACTGATAGTATCTGTGTATGTTAGGTACACGCTGCACCTACAGTCACTCCATTAGAGAACTACAAAAAATGTGTTAATAAACTGAAAGCCTGGTTCAGAAGCTCCTTGCTTTCCTTGTTTTCTTTGATTCCTTAAGCCATTAAGTATTATTAGCAGTTGGCCAAAGATGTCACTTTCCCTTTTTACTCACCAGAGTATTGAACACTTCCTTCCATTTCCACTGTCAAAACCAAATCATTACATGTGTTGTCCTTCAGCTCAGAAGACCAGTACACTTTTGATACCTAAGATGAACAGACAAATAGTGAACCACTAAAAATATAATTTAAAGAAGGGATTTACTCATCCAGGACTTTGGCAAATGTTGATGTGAGATGGGATTGTGGAGAAAAACAACTGTCTCCCAGAGGCACAGAAATCACAGAGGACTGCTGTGGGTGTAAGCAGGAGAAGTCCCATGTGTAAATCACAAATGTCATGGGACCTGTGAGATAACTCTCCATTCCCAACCACAAAGGAGTCTCTGAACTACAGCTGCTTCCAACAGCATTGCCATTTCATGGACTTAAAATGAAAAATTGACTGCCCATCAGAGCAGTCTGTAGGCCCCAAATTTTAGAAGCCTGGAGGTGGGAACACAAAGCATATAGCCATGGCAGACAATTTATCAGTTTGTTTTCAAAAATGGAATAAAAGGAGTTCAGCTGACTCCGAATTTCTGATTTACAACTTACACTCATTGTCCCGTTTCCTTTGCCATACACAGACACTTCAAGTTTATTCCCAAGTCCAAACTGAAAAAAAAAAAGGAAAAAAAGATCTAGTCTGTGCTGAGCATTTGATCTGTAGTTTTCCTGTGATCTTCATGGTCTTCTTTGCATTTGACTTTCAGAACTGGGATAAGGGAAATCTTTAGCTATGGAAGGAGTTATAACACCTCAAGTCTCACTCTGGTGCCCAGGAGACATGTTTTTCTCAACTTTACTGTGTCCTCTGTAGCCCAGATTGGACATTTTCACAGGTCCCAACACAATGAATATCAGAATATTCCCCTTCCTCCTCATTCCCTAGCAAGACTTGGCTGCTCTTCACTGCTGAGGGAGATTCATGTCACCAAAGTCCTTGAAGAGGGAGGAAAAGGCCTCTGAAGTGTGCTGCTAAATAGCTGTTCATTTTTTTTTTCTTTAAAAAGATTCTGGGATATTTCACAGATTAAATTATTAAAAAAATACTATGAAACAGCTGCATCACAATCACTTAATACGAGAAAAGCTAGACCAATTCAATGTTTCCTGATCCAATGTTTCTCCTGTTTAAGGAAAAAAAAGATTGAAACAGTCGATGGCTGTGTACCTCTAGCTGTTTCTGTATTCCTTCATGAGCATCAGTCAGAACAATAACATGACTCTTTTGCCTTCCAGGTGTTCCCAATTTTACAGTCAGGTTGGTGGAATCAGTGTTCAGTGTCTGTATGCTGTATGCTGACATCGCTTCTAGGGCCACCACTGTGTCCTAGGTGAGAAACAAACACCCTTACAATTATTCCAGGTAATTTCATCAGTATGTAAGATGACATGATCAATCACCTGGAGCTATTCTTCAGTTTTAGTTTTTGCTGCTTTGAAGTTCTCCTGTATCTGTCTGTTCCTATTTGTTCAATTTCCCAGCTTCTTATTTTAACATTAAAATCCTAAAACCAGTGGAGTCCTGACCTTTGATAATCATAAGTCTTCATAAAGACAAAGAATCTTTGCTGGCTTATAATTTATTTTTTTTTTAATTAACGGGCCACACCTACAGTTTTTCAATATTTGGTTCATCCATTTAATGTATCTTGTTGCCCACCATTGTAGAAATACTTGACAGACAGCTTGATATGAAATACAGAATGTTTGCTACCTCTTGCTTTGGTTTTTAAAGGTCATTAATGTTATTGATTACATTAATTTGAAAGCTGCTTAAATAATTAAGAAAATTAATGTAAAATGAACAGCTGCATGAGTTGACAACACACAAAATTGCTGTGGTTTTCATAGATGACTCCTCCTGGGTGTTTTCCCCATCTAACAGGTCAGTATAACAAAAGCAAAAGAGCCCAAATAGAAACTTTGAGTTAGTTTTTTATGTTCTCGTAAAACAAAATATTGTTTGATCATTTTTCCTTCAGTTTTATCAGTGACATCCAGCAACGAGACACCTTCCTGGAGAAGACTAGGGGCTGCTTAGATTACAAAACCAAGTCTTTTTATTCTTTCTGGACTTATACTAAGAAACAAACAGTATGGCCTGATAGCAAATGACCTAACAAATTTTACAAAATCTACTCTAGCATTGTTATTCTTTCAGAAATCAAACATCCAGGAGTTCTGTCTTCATGTTAATTTGGCCCAGCAATAAAACCTTCATCTACAGACATACCCCTTTCCAGAAAAAAATTATTATCTTGTAAGACCAACAAGACTACCATGATCTTGTAAGATCCTCTAGTGATATTCCTGGTCTTCAATTCAGAAGCAGAGAAATGCTCTAAAGAACCAAGGTTTTATGTCACACTCATTATCCCTATGAACAAAGCTTTCATGGAAAGAACTTCATAATGGAATTCCAAGTCACAGGCCTGTGCATTTCCTTTACATGCATTTCTGCTATTTGGAAAAACCAAAGTAGTTCAGGATGAGATATTATGGTGCCTTCATATAGAAAGAAAAAGTTATTCATGGGGGTTCCATTTTCTTCCCTCCCCCTGAAACTCCACCCGGACCGGTTGTCAGGCACCTGTGTAGAGTGGTATCCTCCACCGTAGTTCTTTCTTTCCATCAGCCACGTGGCAATAGGCTTTGCATACTCCATGTCTTTCAGGAGCAACGTTTGAAGCAATGCATAGGCAGTGGTTTCCACCGAGACTGCATCGTTGCCACTTCCCCAGTAGCGCTGCTGCTTTGCTGCAAGAATAACTCAGTCTCAAATCCCCTCAGTAAAGACATTTGCCAAAAAAATTACTATTGTCCTACGCGACGGCTATTTCATGGCATAGCACTGAGGCACCACAAGATACAGATGCTGTCAGGAGAGTAACAAATCAGTTGGGAAGCAGAGACAATGGAAAAGGAAAAGCGTGGTTTCAGTCTTGACTTACCCAATCATTACAGTCTAATGGTCCCATTCTACAGCAATTTCCACCTGATGGAGTGGTTGCACCGTGTCTGGTGGTTCCCAAGAAATCAGAGAATCATAGAATATACTGATTTGGAACGATACTATTAAATATGCCCATAAGTCCAAACTTGATTAAGAGAGGCATATTCCCTATGCTTAAGCTATGCCTATCAAACAATAATGTTCATGTTTATTGAACCAAACTTATAAGGAGAAATGAGTAGCATGTCAGTGCAGCCACATGACCAGCACACACTGGAGTGTAAGAGGTGACATCCGTGTGGAGCTGGAGCAAAGCACTCAGAAGTGATGGGGGGTTTTAAAGCATCTGGGCTGGGAAAGACATCTTCCCTCTTGGTCACAAATCCAGCCTGGGCTACTCCCATACATAGCTGTTCATTCCTATTTACCCATCAAAAGTGTCTTGGGGTTTTTTTGGTTGGGGTTTTTTGGGTTTTTTTTAGTGCCCTTTAGGGGTGTGGAAGCCTCAAGAGACAGCAAAGGAAGCAGAAAAGGTAAATTACTATTTACAATAGTTTTGTTCCAATTCCAGTGTCAGGTAAGATCATGATCCAAGCATCACAATGCTAAGGTGTTACTTTATAGTGATATTAATTATACAAATTAAGTATGACATCTTAATCATTTTATGTACTTAATTATGTGATTTAAATAATTGAGTATATTACACACACAAATGCACACTTCTGTAAAAGTATACAGTCTTAATTTGCTTTGTTCACACAACAGAGTGCTGCTAGCACTTCAGTTAGGAAGACAGCTTTCCAACTGAACTTTTAAGAATGGTTACTAGTACCTGCATCAAAAACAGAACAGCCCCGTAATTTTTCTTTCGCCAGCCGAGCTCCTTCACTGTCAGACTGCACAAGTGTCAGAGCATAAGCAGTGATAGCTGTAGAATAGCACTCAGTATTTGTTGAAAGTTTATCATTCATGTAGGCCACTGCTCCTCTAACTACTTGCTCCTGTGAAAGCACAGAAATAATCGATTTTAAAAGACCTACCAGATGTTATTGCTGGTGCGAGGACTAGGAAAATTGAATAGCTCAGTATAGTAATTTCTGAGACAATATTGTGAATTTTTGTTTAGTAATTAAAGTCATTGATGATGGAGTTTGTAGCTTCAACCTTGTTGTACATTAGGCCACGGCATCTATTCCTGTCCACCACAAGTGTGAACAGACTTTTACCTCCTCATTTGCATACTCTAAGGTAGTAGGGTTGATATGCCATTGTGCAATAGCCTTCAGACTTCAAGATAAAAAGTCAGGTTACCTACCACATCAGGTGACTTGTAGACCTCTAAAGTCTGCTGCAATGCTACAGTTACAAAGGCTGTCAAAGCCAAATCATCTCCTGCTGACTTAATGCCACCCTGATGGATGAAACATGGAAAAGAAAGTTAAATATACATGCACATACTTATTGTTACATTAAAAAAATACTTTTCATGGAGTCAAGAACCTTCTTGTCAAACCATCTGACCATAGACCATGTAGTTTTACCCTTTAATTTTGCTCAATACCTTGTGGCAGTCTAAAATGTATCTTCTACAATGGCAGACGGTTTGCATTAGGCAAAATTAAGACATTAGAAACCCCTTACAGCCTTCAGCTGGTAATTTTTATTTAATAATTTAACTCACAGTTAAAAATCTACAATTTATCATTGGAATATTCATGTTTTCAACTTCCAAACACTAGTGGTTTGAGTTTTTTCCATTTCTCTGCTACTCCATATAGTCTAAAGAGCCCTTTAACACCCAGAACTTTTCTCCTGTAAAGGTGTTTATAGACCGTTAGTAGATCATTACTTATTCTCCTTCTTGATAAACTAAACACATAGCCCTCATTAGCATTTTTTCCATGAAGATTTGCATTTTCATTCCTATTCTTCTTTGTGATTCTTTTGCTCATGCTCTACTTTGACGAGAACCTTAGGATCTTTAACAACCTTCTGCAACAACTTCTTCACTCAGCCCTAAATGTTTATCCTAAGGAGAAGGATATATTGTCTGCTTGGAGAGACTTAAGTCTCTGTACAAAATTATCCTGCACAGCTCCTGAAGCAGATGTAAAATAGAAGATAATTATCTCAGCATGAACACAGGTCAAAAAAACTTTGATGAGTTCTTGAGCTGGACTGTTCTTTTTTCCCAACAGTATTACATCAATTGTGGGACTGGCTTTGAGGGTGAAAACATCACTGGTGATTTTACAAAGATCATTAATAAAATAAATACACTTTTTTTTGTATAGCTACAATGGAATCTGCATTTTCAAATTAATTTGGAAGTTGCATATTATTTATATATCCCACATGTGTCACGGACTGTGTAACAATTTTGTTTCTGGACACTTGCAGATGATGTATAAACTAACACATGCAATTGGAAATTCTGATTAAGTATGAAGATTTATATTTTGTTGTCAGCATAGTAGTGGTTAAATACTGAAAGAGGTTATCCAGTGAGGCTGTGAGATCACCATCCTTGAAGATACTCAAAACTCAGTTGGACATGGCCCTGGGCAATCTGATCTAACTGGAACACAGGTTGGACTAGATGACCTCTGGAGGCCCCTCCAAAACTAAATTGTGATTCCATGGCTCTATGGCCTTTGGCAATAAAAAGTCTAAGTTTTTTACCAAGGACGAAGATCTTAGAATTAATTTTTCTAAGTGAATAGGTCAGCTGCAAAATTATCTAGGACTGTATCAAAAGATATAGATGGTGAAGTGCTAGCTATGCACCTCTAATATAACAGACCTTTTAACAAATTAATTTCTCATCATTTTACTTCTTACATTACAGATTTCTTTCCTTTAGAAACATTTTTGGTTTTTCAACAACCCTGAATATTCCTTTTGATCCCTAGCTGCCCTAAGTGTGCAATAGATTCTTCCAAATGCAGATGACCTACCTGCATACTCCTGTCCATTACTGGATGATGGTCGTGGAATGAATTATCTGGCTGCTGTTGATTAAGCAAGTAGGAAATCGAGTTGCTTATGTGACTGTCTTGGACACTAATGTATTCTCTGCATCTTGTGAGCACTTTAACAATGAATGCAGTTAACCTGAACAAAAGATAATGTTCAAAACTTATGCTGACATATATTTATAGAAGACTATATTGACAGGAAAAGAAACAGTAATTCTGTAGACTCATTCAATACAGCACCTAGTGAGCTATCATTCAACATCACCATGAGTATTTATATTTGGTTGCAAATGCAAAATAAGCAGTGGCTCGGGTATAAGCCTCCTTCAGCAAGGACTAAACGTGCTCAGAGACTTACATGGTTGACTCTCCATGATGAAAGTATACAGGCAACACTATGCCCACTAGATTTTGAAAATCCACCCCCCTAGAAAAAACTTCTGATGCATCAAATGATAATAGTGGTATTTTGGATAAAAATGAACCAAAGCTGATAATGAAAAATACACTTACCAGACACTACTGGGGGTTTTTTTAAACGCTCCATAGGAACCATCTGCCTTCTGAAATTCAAGCAGCCTAGCATAACCTGCACAAACAGGATAGAACATAACTATTCAGTGAATACACATATTTCTTTGGTGTTTTCATACGTCACTTGTGTTACCATAGACATGTTCAGTATTGACTAGTGGAAGAGCACATGTTCACTGGTGCATTTAGGAGGAAATTATTAAGTCATCAGGCCTTTGACATGGAAAAAGCTCTAGGCTTAGAAGATACCCTGAATTGTTTGACTTAATTGAGCCATGAGAATAACCTGAAAGCTGCAAGTATTGATAGTTACAAAGCATTTTCTGTGTAGTGAGTCTTGGGAAACTTCTTTCCCATTACTGACAGCTTTTCAAGATGCTAACCTTACAGTGCATGGAATCAAGAATACACAAAGCATATTCTCTCGGGTCAGACATAGCCTTAAAAATCATGAGTTGTGGCCTCTGAACTTGACTGTTACTATCTTGAAACAATCTGTATCATAGCCACACAACTCATTTTCTACCCTGGTGAACTTCAATAAGAATCATTAAAACCACAATATAAGAACTAAATGCTCATAAAACAAAATACTAATCAGCAGGATCTCATGTCACGTTAGGCAATCCGGATTCATAGGCAAAGACCTCCTCTTAGCAACTGTTAACATCTTTTTAATCTCTATTTATGCCCTTATTTTTCACTGGTGAAATGTCTGAAGATCATGAAGATGGGTGCATTATACTGCTTTATGACATGTGCACACTACTACAGTTAGATCAGCTGTACCTGCTATTATACTGATAATTCTTGGGCTCTATGTTGGTGCCTGTGAGCTGGAACATCTCCACTTCCACATGATGTGGCCCTGCCTTTGATGTACATTTAATGTCAGTTCTGGATCTTGTCTTGGAATGGGCTCTTCAAGCCTGCAGCCTTGCAGCTGTCCCCTCCCTAAGGAAACTCCCTCCCTGTGTTGGTCCACTGCTGTTGGAGTCATTCTAGCTCATGTGATGATGAAGGGATGCAAATGGTTAATAAAAAGACCTTTGTGAAACTAACTGTAGCTAGAAGGTAACAAGAGCACCAAACAAACAATAATATACAAGAAAGCTATGAATAAGGTTCTTATAATTGTTTAGAAGAAGAAAGCCCTTGAGGAGGAAACATGGTAGATAAGCAGAGCTTTGAGGACACTTTGCAGATATATAGAAGAGGAATTCTTGCTGTAATTGAACGCACATGTGGAAGCTGGGCCACCCATGGTATTTAATGAACTGAAGAGTGTGATGGGATGAAGCTGCGACCCTTGAGGAAGACAAGGATGAGGAAGAGCGCCCCTCGACTCAAATTAGTTGAGAAGTGGAAATACCACAGAAGGAAGAAAGAAGGTGGGACCCCCAATTCCCAGAATAGCTGTGACTTTGTATTAGATTTCCCAGAAATTTGTTGAATATGTATGCAATGTTTGTATACAAACACGCTACACCTACAGCTTGGTGTGCCTTAGGAGGAATGATCCCCTAAGCACCCAGCACTGCAAGAAAGGATACCTGCTTAACAGTTACATTGGGCTCTGCCTGTTAAGTGAATTACCATGTTTCAATGAATACAGGAGTATGGAAGAGAAAATGTCAGTGGTGTGATTACCATTGGGAGTTTCCTTAGCAATATTCCTCTTGCCAAGTACATCTGCAGCAGAGATATCTACATCTCAGCTGGCTATCCTAGCAACTGTCCATGATCCAGGGAGAAAAATAAGGATTTTTAGAACATAATTCTTCTCAATCTATTTTCACAGAATCACGGAATCACAGAATTGTAGAGGTTGGAAGGGATCAAGGGATCAAGAGATCATCGAGTCCAACCCCCCTGCCAAAGAAGGTTCCCTAGGACAGGTCGCACAGGGAGGCATCCAGATGGGTCTTGAATATCTCCAGAGAAGGAGACTCCACAGCCCCCCTGGACAGCCTGTAGATTTTGCACATCTACATTAGGGGGAAATGACCAGCTCGCCTTTGCTATCCATTTACTCTGAAAAGGATTGAAATTGCTCAGCTCAGGTTTTACTTTCTGGTTCTAAATTAGGGAAAAGAGAGGGTGGGTTGTGAATGTCAGTAGTGTGCAATGTCAGATGTAGGCAATTAGTCACCTAAATCTGTTTCTCATGTCTGTCTGCAGACTGTCAGAGGCATTTCTGCATAGCTGTATTAAGACATCACTCACTCCTTTGGCAAGTAGCAATGGTTAAAGTGCAGTGCAAAGGGATAACAAAGACTGTGTCAGTTGGTGGTTGAGTTTTTTTCTGCGTACCTTTTTCGATCATGTTAATGGCGTTCTCCTTCCGCTCAGCATTAAAATTTATCCACTGGTCACAGGCATCCAAGTACTCAATGGCATAGACTGCAGGGGCCATTTTCACCATTGTTTGCTCAGCACAGCCTGTGGGCACTTGAATAAGTTTCTCAACTCCAGTGAGACTAAGACAATTTTCAACTGAGTCACCCATAATATTCCCTGTTGTAAAAAAAAATAAACCATAGTAATATCACATTTAAAACTGGCTGATGTGGTATTAACTGCAGGTTGACACTCCAGCATGTCCTGGTATTTCTTGACACTGTTTCTGGCTACTTAAGACTTGGCAAAGCTAGAGAAAAACAAGGACAAAGTATGAGGCCCTGGGAAAGCTGGAGAAAGGAGACTGGAGCAGTGAAGGAGCACAGAGAAGAGTCCTGAGGATGCTGGAGTCAGGACAGCAACAAAAGGGGCAAGACCAGTGCTTCAGGTTTGGGCTGGAAAAGTGTTGTCAAACCAGACCTGATCCTCCCACAGAGGGCAAAAGATAGTGCCTTAATCATGCTAAACATTTTGTATAGAGGGTTTTTTTTCCCCTCTCTGCAATTTTCTTATTTGATGAATTTAAGCATCCCCATACTTGAGATTGGAAATAGCAGGCAATACCCTTTGCATCAAGAATGCATTATTTTACATTTTCTGGGAAAAAAATGTTTTTATCATTAATAGGAGTACTTTCTAGTAGATGTTTTTTAAAATATGTATGCAGGAGCGTGCATATATATAATATATATATGGTTATTTGGTTAAATTAATATATGGTTGTACATATCTTCTCTTTAGAAAAACAGATCTTTCCAGAACTTACACATTAGAGTCTGGCATATTTATTTCTGATGACTGAAGCAGACTTCCACAGATCTACATGCAGTGTAGTACTAAAGAAGGTGAACTCTTCCCTTCTCCTCTGGCTTCCCCATAAAATAAGCCTGGGCACAGTGAGCCAGGATGGACCACATCCAGATATTATATCCAAGCGGAAAAGGAGTAATTAGAAAGAGGAAAGGTAGTGGATCAACCTTGGGGTTGTTTTGTTTTATAACCTGGGCATGTTGCACAGACCATTTGAGTCAAAGCAGAAAAAAGGAAGAAGGAATGGAAATGTGAAGCTCAGGAATGAGCAGCACAGAGAGATAAGACTGTTGTCACCTATGGAGATGTTGTGAACAAAAGATCGTGTTTACCTTGCAGGCTAACCAACACGTGACTCTCGGAATCCGGTACCATATCAGACGGTGTGTTCAGGTCCAGTGTATGAGAACTTACTGTAAATAAATAACAGGTAGAGATCTACATCCAGTCTCTTTAAACATGAAAACATACAGTGCAATATTAGAACATGCTCTTCCTTAAACAACTCACAGTTAATGGCAATTAGGACAGAAATGTTATCAGAAACATTAAATGGAAATTTATGAAAAGAAATCACAGAATCACAAGGTTGGAAAAGACCTTTATGATCATGGAGTCCAACCGTTCCTGTTCTGTGCTAAACCATATCTCTAAGTACCTCATTACTTGTCTTTTAAACACATCCAGGGATGGTGACTCAACCACTTCCCTGGGCAGCCTGTTCCACGTCCTGACAACTGTTTCATATCCTTATCTTTCTTAAATCAATTTACTTTTTAATCATTCGGAAAACTTTTTGACTTGAAATGAGGCTAGTTTATATTACCTTTTAAGACCCATTTGTAAATTAAATAGATTCCTATAGAAATTTTAAAGAATGCTACCTTGAAACACAGAAGTAATACGAATCAGTTCTAAGCATTTAGAATTAAGTTCTTTTTCTTTCCTGCGTCTTTTGCTATGGATCAGATGAGATGTGTGACAAGTTGGGTACATTAAGAATTATTTCACTGCACCCATCAGGTATTCACACCAGGCTTTACATTCCGTGTCCCTACCCCAAACCACATCTGTATGGAATTATTTTGCATAACTTACAGTAATTGTTAATGCAAAAGGTACTCTCTTCTCTCTGTAAAACTCCTTCAGCCTGTACAATTGAAGAAGGAAAAGTAAAAACTTTTTGCAAGTGCTCACACGTAAAATTAAGCTGCATGAAGACCTGTGATCTCCACCCTGGCACTAGACCAGCAGATGGCAGAAACAGGTTGTTTTGGAGTTAGATTTCTTTCCAGGTACAACTGACACTTCAAAGCAGAATTTCAGTCTCCCGGTTGAGATGCTAATAAACTACTGACTTTTAAAAAATTATTATTATTATACAAATATTCCACTAGAAGAAATTCATTTAACACCAGAAAGAACCCAGAAAAATTAAACTTAAAAATTGCTTCTCAGCTTTGTGAGTTATGCAAGTCCAGTTCACACATGGACTCAGTTTTATAAACTTCTAATTTATGAAATCCATCAATTTCTGAGTTCATTTGTTAGTAAAACATTGGTTTTTTCTCCCCCCTTCTGATTCTCACACATCCCTGTTCTGACAGTCTATATTTTAACAAAGTTGTTTTTACAGATGCTTTTGCTTTTTTGGTATAGCACCAAACTCTGAGACTGTGTACATCTCTAGAAAAGTTATAACCTATGACAACAGCAAGTTCTTAGCATCCTGTGACTTTATGTTTGCCTACAGGTGTAAGGGTTCATATACTGCACTTTTTATGTAGATTGAAAATAGTTTGTGTTGGTCAGTGTTGACTCTTGGAGTGTCATCTTTTCTACAAGGCTCCACCTTTTCATCACTTTGAAAGAGAACCAAGGAATTAAATAGACAGTACATCTTTCTTTGCATATATGTGTTTTACCTATGCAGCTGTTAATCTTGAAGGTTCATGAAATAGAAGGAATAGAATAAGGTTAAACTTTATACCTAGCAGAAGCTATTTCTTCCTCAAAATACTACTAGATGAACATCAGTCTTAGCTCTATAAGGGAAAAATATTTCTTAGAGGTATTGATGAAGCAGGTGGAAATTAAATATTGAGATGGGCACTGCCTGCGTGGAATAAGCTGCTGTGTTGTGGGTAGAAGCATGCCATTTTTCCTTACAGAACAATTATTTCCATGTACACTATGCACAAGTCCACTACAGGGTTAAATTTCTTCCCTGTGATAGAGCTCAGTCGTTGCTGAGAAACTGGTTTCCTGAGATTGCTTCTAACCGTATGTTTCTAGGATTTCATTCCCTCCACAAGATCTCCACACATAGTGAACATGATGTTTGAGGAGGAGAACCATGTGTTTGTGAAGTTTCTGCCCTCAACTGGTTATACCTACCACAACATCGAGGTACTTCCTAATGCTATCACTGTGCCCAGAAGCAATGTCATAGGCAGTAATAGTAATTGGAATTTTTCCCGTAACCAGAGGGACAACTGAGAAGTAGGCTGGTGTTGCAGAGTTCCCCTTGGCCGTCAGTGTCATCTGCACAGCCTTCTCTGTCAGCTCTGCAGTGCACAGCCCCTTCACTGCATCCAGCATCACTGTAACCTGCGGAGACAAGGCAATGTCTGTGATCGGGTTTAGTGCATCAATGGACAGGAAAAACACACCAGCTCCACCATGTCTAGAAAAGAATGGGAAATGAGAAAAAAGTATCACAGGAGGCTCTAGCTTTTGCTTAAAAAAGAAATAGCAATACGGACATTTTGCAAGATGGAAAGCATTTCCCACTTCATGTCCCCGAATTTCTTATTCTCCATCTATTAAATGGGAAAACTTTTTCACCAAGAAGTGATCAAATGCAGGGACAGATTGTCCAAAGAGTCAGTGGAGTCTTCGTCCCTGGAGATACCCAATATTTGACTGAACAACCTTCTCTAACTGGATCTGCTCTGAGCAGCAGGTTGGATCAGAGAACTCTGGACATCCTTTTCAACCTAAATTGTTCTACAACCCTATGGTCTGTTAACATTGTTAACATTCATCTACACTGACTAAGACCGTGAAGGAAAGTCAGCTAGCATTTCTTCATTACACTGACTTTGCAATGTAGTTTTGGCCTATCCCTGAACCATGGGGAAGTAAGAAGGATATTACATTTCTATACATCTCACCCCTACAGCATTCGACACAATTCATAAGATGCTGGTCAAGCAGAACTGGCTGAGAGGTGGGAAGAGAGGAAAAACAGAGCACCAGCCCAAGGATGTGGGAGGCCCTAAAGCCCAATGGCAATTGTAACCATAAGCAGAGCTGAATAGGTGTCACATGCAGACAAAACGTGTCTTGCATTGTACAATTAATTTTCTGGCTAACATATTGGATTATGTGCTCATCATTTTCCACTGTATCTTGTGTACCTGCTTTATCAGCAACACGGTATTGGATAGATTGGCAAGCAGCAAGGATGTAGCTGGTTGCTTCAGTTGTAACAGGGGAGAAGACATGTCCAAAGACAAGCAATTTGGCTAAATCTCGTTTATACAGTAAATTTGCTAAGCAAGTAGAGCTGGGTCCTGTCCTTGGGGAGACTTTCAAATGAAGAGCGCTGTGTCTGGGCTGTAGGAGGGCACTGAAAGGTGACTAGATCATCTACGTTAAATTATTAAATAGCTATACATTTAGCTAGCAAGAGGTGTATAGCACAGCAGTTGGTGATAAGACTACCTGGAGATCGTTGGGCAGGTAGTTGTAAATCACTGCCTTTACTTCTAGTTGCTCATGTCGTCTGACTGAGTATGGTAATCTCAGGGACACAAAAAAGTCTTTGAAAACTGCAAAGCTGTGGGGGTCAGCTACACAAAATCCTGGGATGAGAAAAAACAAGAGTTGAGAATTACACACTTAACATCAGCTCATAAAAAGTTAAATGTCTAACCAATATCATTGCCTAAGCTACCTTGCAGTCAAGAGCGGGAGAGGGAGACAGGCATATCCAGAAAGCATTTCAACCCGTGTGCGCTGGAGACTTATCTCAGGGGTAGATGACTTGCCCCATGGTTTTCAATGGGCAAAATTTGGCAGAAGTGTTTGTAGCTCTTGAGAGTGAAAGGTGGCCCAGCTTTCCAGCAAAGGCCATGCTTAAAATGCAATGACTTTTTCTCACTCTCTGTAAATAAACTCTATGCCCGTCACTGCACCCTGGATGACTCTCCCGTTCTAAACCGGGAGTGGGAAATACCAGGTGGACCCTTTGTCCCTCCTCCATGGTCCTGGTCAAGCCCTAGGAGCTCTCAGTGAGCAGCACCTGGGAACCTAGGCTCCCTGGTGTCCAGCCCTTGGTGATCCTCTGCTAGTCTCTTGGTGTTCTTCTCTTTGGCTTTCCAGAGACCACAGACTTTCATGCTTCTCTGAGATGGCTAGAACTCATGCCCAGAGATATTCATATATTCAGTGTTATTAGTGCTACCTTTCTTGTGGCTTCCTGTCTATATGGAAGCTAAAATGAGATGGCTTACAGACTGAAATAAATAAGAGACAGTTTTGATTGTACAATCCATCCTCCTTCATAGTCCACTTCATGGTGTTTCTTTTATAAATATAAACCTACCCCTTAAATTCTAGCTGGTCTTTAATGTCATTAAACAGGGGAGTGAATGTCATGGTCTAAACTCTGTGTTTTCCAGTGCAGACTGTCTCACTCTGCCAACATAACACTGTATCTCTGTTTTAAAAAAATATATGTTTTCTATTCATCCATACAAAGAAACTGAATAAAATACCCAATACTTATACCTTTCTGAGGAGATATGCTTATTGCCTGAACTTCCCAGGTAGTTATAGTGTCAGGAACAAAGTTTTCTACACTAAGAAACACAAAATAAAATATATTAGGAAGGATGTATAAAAGGTAAATATTGTAATTTACGGAATTTTAAGTATTGTAAGGGAAAAATATTCCCTCTGTTGTGGAGACAAAGTACTTGCAAATATTCTGAAGTCCTTTGTATCACATAATGTCGAAAACTGAAATTTACATACATTTTACTGTACGAATTCGGACATATCACAGAATCACAGAGTTGTAGAGGTTGGGAGGGACCTCAAGAGATCATCAAGTTCACCACCCCCATAACCTAGTCAGGTAATACAATACCTATGGTTTCCAGCTTTTTTCACTTCTTTAAAATTCCACCACCAGGTCTCAGGGAAATAGCTGCGCAAGTTGACAGAAGTTTCATCAAACACTTCTTCATGCTCATCATAGTCTGAAAAACAAAAGATTTCTGTTCTGAAATCTTTGGCTGCTGACCTTACACTGTCTTTCAGAGAGTCAGTTTAACAGAGGGAAAGCAGCATGAAAGCCACCATGAATGAAAAGTCTTCATCTGTGAAGAAAAAAACCCGATAATAAGAAAAGATTGTAATTGAACAAAAAGAAAACTCTTCTTTCCATGTTCAATAGCTATACACAATCAAACAAAAAAACATTCCCCTTTAGCAGTGTGTTGAAAAGATGGTCGCACCATACCATATTTGTGACAGACAGAGCAGGAAAGGGGACATCTGAGAAAAATGGTGGCAGAAATTACACTTAGAATGGGGTAATTTTCAACATGAATTTTGTGTGTGTGTATGAGACGATCTCTTGTGTGATCTGAGTTAGACTTTAGAAAGAAGAGAGGAAGAGAGAGGCTGAAGTGGTCTCCCATCTCATGAAGTAGTGTTTTGGAGGTACTCAGATGTTATAACAGTAGTACCACTAACAGTCATGAATCCAAGATCATTCAGAGCCCCAAAAGCAGAAAAACACCCCATTTGCTTTGCTGCTTGCAGCCTCCCAAGATGCAAGCAGAGGCCAACAACTCCTTCATAAGTCTGTTCTGGGCCAACAGTGGCTAAAGCAGTGCCTGCCTTTTCTCACCCCAAAGAACCTTCATGTCCCAGTCCCACCTTCACAGCGTACAGTTGTGAAGATGCAATGGGCATGTGGGTGCTGCTTTATAGCAGGGCTCACTGAAAGAGTGATGTGAAAACTTTCCTGCGCTGGCCCCAGAGCATTAAACAACCCTTAACCTCCCCTTGCCACCATATGAAGGGTATTCTTCTCTAGCCAGTTGTGTATGACTGTTCTTTACATCGTGCCAAGCCCACTCTGGTCCTCCGCTTCTGTTTTCTGAGGGCTGTGGCTTTCTCACAGCAGTCCTGGAAGGCATCTCTGCATTCACGGGTTCCAGTCACTCTTGCTAGCCTTTTCTCACAAGGAAGCCTCATGGGATTTAATTTCATTCCATCTTCACAGCATTTATGTAGATCAGGGTTTTGATATTTGCTGGCTGCAATGTAATAAGCCCAGAGTTACTCCTGTGGAACTAGTGGTAAGTGTAAAGGCACTCGTGCTCATTCCTGTCACTCCTTGCAGTTGTGAATTGTGATTGCAAAAGGCTACCTTCAGCTGGGGGTACCTGTTCTCCATTCTAAAACCAACTCACAAAAACAGGAGGAAAGCATGGGCCCCAAGGCATCCTAGGTATTCTATTCTAAACTTTCTCTCCAAATTCAGACTGTAAATTAAAAATGCCTCTTTCGCACACTGGAACGAGATATCTTGATACAGTCGTGCCAGTGTTCTCATTCTTGAATGAAGAGATTGATTTCAAAGGAAGATCCCAGCTTCAAGGCTTTGTGTCTTCTGGCAAAGAAATATCAAATTTTTTTAGACAAAATATTATACTTAATTGGAGCACAAGTACTAAAGTTGCCATAAGTTCAAAGCAAAATGTCCAGAAAAAACCTAGGACCTATGAAAATTTTTCTAGCCATACAAATGAAAAAATTTTCAAGTGATAAAGATTCCATGACAAGTTATCTAATAGAAGTACTTCCCATTTAGGATTATAAACCGGTGAATTATTTTCCATTTGTAGCCAGGTCATTCTTTGGTTTTATTTTCAGAGCTGTTTTGATAGACAATGCATCAGGTCACGTAGCATAGTATAGAAGCCTATGCTCCATTATGTCATGTAATGCAAACACTGTGACAATTAATATCTTTGTAACCTTTACTGTTGCATTGTTTCTTGGTTCCTAGGTCCCAGCCAGTATCCTTTGCCTCTCCCTGCTAAGCCTTCCAGGCTACGTAGATGAGCAGACATACCAATTCCTGACAGTTGCTTCTGTAAATCCAAAGATCTCTTCTGTCTTCTGTCAGTCTCAAGGCATTTATAGCCTGGGAAAAGAGAGAAGAGCTTGGTTATGATACTATGACTGTAACAGCCTCAACTTTTGGGTCATTCATGGATCCATCTCAAGACCCATTTCATTCACAGAAGATTGAGAGTGTGCTGAGTTACCTTCTGGACCTGTCCACGTGCTGCCCACTCTAGCTGGGCTGGAGACCAAAGGATCAGCAGCCAAGATCTGAGCTATTTGAGCTGCCAGTACCAGTGTAAGCACAGAAGAAAAATCCACAGGCAAGGGAGATCTTAAACCATCATAATAAAATGTTTCTGATTTTTAAGCACTCGGCTTCCCCAGCTTTCCCCAGCGATCTTGTACAAACATCTAAAGCAAAGGACAGATTGCACTTACCCTCCCGAACACTGGATGTAATTGTATCTGATAAAAAGGCCAGACCAACGTCAGTAAAAACCTGAGCACTATCTGCACCACCACCTGCAGAACATCCAAGATCATACGAATTCATAGCTTTAAATACCTGCCAAATAAAATAGCATAGATGGACTGTAAACATCAAAGCTTGGGTATTGTTTTTAAACATATTAAAAAAATATTGTAGCCTTTTGACTTGGGGAAGCAATACAGACTGGTGGTACAAGCTGCACCTGGAAACAGGCTGGAGCTGAGGGATACTTTGGTTAGGGTATACCTTCAATTTGTTGGGGTTTTTTTAATGTACAAACTGGTCTGCTGCAGCATGGCAGTCCCCATCTTAAATACATACTTGCTCTTAAATGTATCCTAAGTTGTAAAAGCAAAAACATTCTCAAGTTTAGCAAAACTGTGGTTAAGCCATTAAATACATTTTGATCCTCTTAACAGACACAGAAAAAATTATCGACTAATGGATATGAGAATTTCTTCTTAAAAATATCTTACTTTTTTGGCTGTAAGCTTATTTTTCTTGTTAAGAATAAAAACTGCTTTATCAACCACTGCTAAGGCAACCGTTCCCGCATGGTCCATTTCAATCTGTAGCTTGACGTTTTCTGTCGGTTCATACACCTCTCGCTCTGTTCTCACTTTAATCTAAACAGAAAATATCAAAACAAAAATGTCACATTTGTTAATGAAGAGCATACTTTTTGGGTAGGGAATACAGTTGGCTGTGACTGTCAGCAGCTATAGGCTGGGGCGATGGTCCGGTTTTGCACTGTTTCTGGTTGGGATCCTGCCTTTTGGAAGATGTAGATGCAGGTATCTCCCACTGGAGGACAAAGTGGGGGGTTAAAAGATGTGTCCATGCAAGATATTGGATACTGCCTTCCACTGACAGCAAAGGGAACTGAAACCATGTGTAATGGATTTGCTGAACTAGGGCCTTCAATGTAATTTTGTTATTTTCCAGCAGAAACAAAATCATCATGAGATACAGTAAAATACTAATTAGTGTACAAAATTAACTGTCTTGAAACAGCCTGTAATGGGACTGCCTTCTCCCCATGTCACACTTGAATTTTTCTAACATGACTGGGCTCAGATCTGGTGTGTTTCTGATGTCAACACTTCTGTCATTTAGGAAGTAGACACAGAGACTATTAGATTAACAGGGAATTATTGATAGAAATAACAACTTGATTGTTCCTGGGTTTTGTCATCTTATGACTGAAGAATTGGCTTGTGTGTTAGAGAAGGAGACTTTTTCTTGGAAGTTTTGTTTGTTGGTTTGGGGTTTTTTGTTAGGTTTTGGTTTTTTTTTTTTCCGCTTAATTTTGGTTTGGTTTGGTTTTTCTTCCCAATGGACTATCAAATTCTTTTTCCAAAACAAACACTTTCAGAGGGAAAAATAATTTTAGATGGCTGACACTTCTCAGCAATTGTGTTTCATGTTATTGGGAAAAATTCCCTTGTCTTATTTTTTCCTTTTTACTTTATGGTACCAAAAAAAGGAGAAGTACAGGAAGATGAAAGGAAGGTATGGAAGGACTCTTATTTTTGCCACACTTCCTTTTCTAATGTAAACTGGTTTATTTGTTTTATTTAGGGTCTTATTTAAGTGCTACAACATATCAGAAAATTACTTTTAACAGTAATGAAAAAGCTTGAAAATTTACTTCAAATTCTTTTAAAAAAAATTCCAGTAAATTGCTTCCCTTTCATTCATTTGAAAAACGTCACTACAAAAACAAAAGGTTATAAAGAGATTCTGTTCCTCAAAAATTCTCTTGCTTTTTCCCCTGAATATTTCTAATATGTAGGCAATAGCAGAATGAGATTTACCTCTATGAAAATATGTACTTTCATCTCTTTGAGGTATAACCTTTCATATGGAAGAAGGCTATTGTCTACCATTAGTCTTGGGAGCCTTTCCCAGCTTTATCTTTTAACAAGAATCCTGACAACTCCCTTTTTCAAAAAAAAAAAAAAAAAAGAAAAATTTCTGTCATGTCTTTCTTTTTTTTTAACCCCAGACCTGCACTTGCTCTGCTGATACACCATGTTTTGGCTTTTATTCCAGACTTCAATGATGGAAGCTACTTGCTTTGAAGGTACCTTTCCTTCACAGACATCCATAACATCCACCAATACAGAATCGGCAACAATCTCTTGACGCCCCTGGTTCTCAATGAAGTAGTAAGCTAAAAAGCGAAAGGCAGGCACCATCCTCTCAGTGATTTTTAGGCTTATTATTTTGTCTGAAGAGCGGACTCTTTCCAAAATCTCACTGTTTCCCTTTGCCACAACCTGCAAGGCAGAAATAAACAGTATCAAGAATTTTGAATAGACAAAAATCAAGTATTTTGAATAGACACAAGTATTTTGGATATACATAAATAAATTTCTACATAAATACATGTTTCTGAGGCTAATTCTATTTAAAGTTTATTCTCTTCTAATTGTTTTAAATCCCAGGCTGCATACCAGTAGCCTGGACAAAATCACCACACAGTGCCTCTAGCACAGGGACATGGTGATAAGCCTCTGGCTTGCTGGTCCTGTGGCCCAGGTTTGTACACAAACCTACCTCCTTTCACCCAGTCTTGCAGTTTGCAAAGTCAGTCCCAGATGACAGTCTTATTTTTGTCTTCTACAATGACAGGTCATCACCCCCAGGAAGGTGATGTCATTAGCATTGTCAGCAATATTTAATCTTTTAGATGGTGTGGAGGGGTTGGAGCAGGAGGTTTCACCCAAAAAGTTACTGAGGATAAAATATCACAGACTGGCCCTTAACTAATTACAGCCCATTTTGCACTATTTAATTCCTTTCTTCCCATGTGATGCAAATTTTATTAATGGCTTGTCAGAGGAGTGGGGAAACAGCCATAGTGGCAGGGCTAACTGTCCTCTTCCCTGAACAAAATACATGCAGCCTTCCTAAACGCACAGTGAAAGGGCTTCAGGAAGAAACAAAGACATGCTACAGCCTGGTCTGAGATCCTCACTGTCTTCATTTGGGTGAACAAAGTTTGGGAGAAAGTCTCACTGCTAATCTCCAGCAGTGCCTTCCTGTAGCCTGGCAGCAGCAATCCCAACCCTGTGCTAAGTCATCCAATTAAAATAAAACCCAAACCCTAAGTTTAGCTTCTAAGGATACAATTCTTACACTATATCTAAGTTCTATTAAAAATAAATGGGAACTGGTGCCCATGGTGCTTATTGGCCTGGGAAATTTAAGCTGCTAAGGGAAATTATGGCAAAGAAAAGGAAAAGGAAATTTAAACGCTTTTGACATTCAACAGATTCAGTTCTGGAATGTATTCATGAACACATTTGTCTTCTTCAGCAAAATAAATATGTTGCATTCCTGATGCCAGGCTTTTCCATCCATGGAACTGCTTTTCAAATCCAATTTCAGAGTGCTATTTAGGGCCATACCAGTCTTCACTAATCCTTAAGGACATTAACTGTTGGAGATAAAAGTAACCTACCTGTCACTAGCATCAGGAGCAGGTAAGATAGACCCATGGTAATATAAGAGTTGTGTTATTAATGAAATAAACAATAGTTAACTATAAATCGCTGGGATATTCAAGGTTCCCTAGAATACGAATAGGTTTTCTAGTTGCAGGGACATATATATAGTATCTTCTATATATATATACAAGTATATGAATAGATGTACATTATATATAAGTGAGTTTATAAAACAAGATGGGCAGTTCTGTAATAGCTGATAGGTATTTACAGGGATCAGTCCATTAAAAATAATATTTAATATGGGCTTATTGCAGGGCAAGAATACAGACTGGAGTGGAAAAGAATGAGATCTGGATTAAGAGAAATTAAATTGTGATAGAAATCATAGAAATTACCCATCTTGGATATCAACTTTTAAGGCTGTCAGTTTAGTATTTTTCAGAAATATACGCATCCACATAATTATAATGACAAACATCGCCCCATATGGACCTATTTGCTCTAGATTCTATTGGAAACTACAGACTAAAATCTGTGCCTATGTGTCCATCTTCAGGAAAAAACCCCTTAAGAACCAGCCCAGTTCCCTCAATCTCTCTTGGTAGGTTAGGTGTTCTGGGACACTGATCATCTCAGTTGTCCTTTGTTAGACCCCCTCTGTTTTCCCACAAAGTAACTAGATAGATGTCCCGGACTGTATAATTTCTAAAAGAAATTACTGATGTGCTATTATTCAGTTTACCATATAATAGAAATAGTCGACATTTCCTCTGCCAGACTGATGAATATCATTCAGGGTGATGCGTAGGGTATCTCCTGGTGCCACGACAGTATGTGGAACGCTGATGCTGAGGTAGTTTGCAGAAGCAGACTGGTATCTTTCAGCTCTGATACTTGCTTCAGGTGATTCTAATTTTTCTTTTCCCTCTTCAGCCTTTACCTGTCAGGGAAGCAAGGACAGAATGAGTCAAGTGTCTCTCAAGACACTCATAATTCATAGCTTGCCAGGTTATTTGAAAAATGCTAGGAAATGAGACGAGTCACAGCTGAGACCTCACTAGCAGAACCTGAAGTCAAAGTACAGGATTTTAATTATTCTCTCACCTTCTTTTGTCTCCTGTTTTATTTGCACTTGATACTTTTCAGGCTTGGCTCTTTCAGAATCGGAATCAATGGCTCAAAACCACAAAGTGAATTTGTACTTCAGGAGCTTTTCTCTGTGTTATATTGTGCACATAGCTGAGCCCTCTGAGTGTCCAGGTGTAGCCAACTCTCTACTGGCTTATGACCTTTCCCTTCTCCTTCTTCTCAACATTTTCTGTCACTGTTCATGGCAACATTCCTTACAGTCCCATTCCCATCCTCTTAGCCTGGAAAACGCGCATCCAAACCACAAAAAAAAGCTCACCTTTACCACCAATGCATGTACTCCCAAAGCTCTGCTGCCCTCAGTGAGACACCCCCCTGAGCTGTGCAGATGGTATAAGAAATCATGTTCCACCCTCTGTGCTAATTTAATGAAAACCGATCATCCTCACTGTCATTTGTGATTGCCTTACGAGCTTCAGCGGCGTATTTTTAAACATGGATCTTTGGGTTTCCTTTACCCCTATTTGAAGCGTCTGGACATCTCCAGGGATGTTGAATGTAAAAGGGGTTAGACCCTCTGCATTTGAAAGTACAGTCCTCTTCATTGCAGGTTTTCCAGGAAAGGTAACAGTAGTAGTGACAGGCACAGAGGCAGCAGGAGAGCCATCAACCAAAGTGACAGATGCCTATTGGAAAAACACGTCTTTCTGTTACTTCAAGGAAATGCCTGGGTTTAGAGAAAGTCCACAAACAAGAAGCAATTATTTTTGTAAAATCAGAAGAAGTACCAAACCATACACTTTAGTGTTTGAAAATTTGAGCTTTGAGAGAAGGGTGTAGCAATTGATTCTGTCTGGATTTCAAATAAGGTCAAAACATGTGAAAATAGCTTAAGAGATGCCCTAGTTTTTCACTTTGCAACTGTTAGATCTCAGCTGATTCCAGAGATACTTAACTGTTTTAAGGTAAATTTCTAACTCTTCAGAGAAAATTTTGTAGAAAATATTGAAGGTGTGCAGTTTAAAACTTCAAATATTTAAATGTTTTGGGTTTTTTTAAAGACAATAACTTGTTTTAGTTTTCAAAATTATAATTTGATATGAGACATATTATTATTTTAATCTTATGATATAGAAGTGAGAAGGAGACTGCTACTGTGTAGTAGGGACCTGTGTAATAGAGGCCTGTGTAGTGCAAGAGGGCACAGATGACTTCCAGAACAAACACAGCATTTTCTGGCTTCATTTTCCCTCCTCAGGCTCTGTGTGTACAGAAACGACACACTAGACCCATAAACAGTATTGCCATGTTGGACCTATTCCTGAAGGTCTCTGTCCTACAGAGCTCTCACTGGGTCAGATAAGGATTTTATAAACTGGGCAGGTATAAATCCCTCACTGTGGAGGCAAATGGACACATTTGGCTAAGTACTACATACCACAATAGAGAAAGGGGCTCCAGGCACAAAATACTTTTTCGTGTTAGACAGATCAACAACATAAGGAGATTTCACAAACTTCACATTGCTGAGTTCTTCTTCCCTCACCTCACCACCTGTTAATATCAAACAGCATGTGTTGCCATGACTGCAGCAACTATGTATTTGCATATTAACATAGCACACGTTGTTCCTTTTTTGGATTAATTGCATTGTTAGCAGTGTATATAAAGAAAACTAAAATATGATCTCTCCCTCAAGTGCTTCAGTCCTGTGGAGAGGAAGAGCTGGTTGCATGCAGATGGGGGACACAACCAGAGGCAGGCCATTGTAAAGGTGTGCAGTGGTCCTGCCAGCCGGCACTGTCAGGTCTGTGCCCTCAACGGCTCAGGCACAGAGACCTGCAAAGTGGTTTGCTACTCACAACATGAAAATATTCCTCTAGCATATTGAATGGAACAAAGTTAATAGTACCTAATACCCTCTCGTGCAACTTTGTACCTAGAAGGCAGCTTTAGCATCTTAAATTCCCATTTAAGATTCTTCAAGTTAAATTACTCATTCTTCTAGTTACTTCTCCTTAAACCACGACCCTTAACTATTCCTAGAAAAAAGTTACATGTCTTGCTTTAAACCAGTACAGTCAGAGACAAGCTTCCAACTCCATTATTTTCCCCTTTAACACTCCAGGGTTGAAAGATGTCAGTAAAGCCCACCAGCCTTTCCCTGTGTGGTGGTTTTACCAGGTGATATAATCGTGGGGAAGCACAGGAGGACAAACAGGACTCATGAAGGCTAGATCTTCCCCTGCATCTCACTGTAGTACATATGCCTCACCTTTAGACTGATGGATTAACCATCTGAGGTGCAAAGCAATCTAAGATTCCAAATTCAACTAATAACTTGGTAGGTACGGAAGGAGTAGACATGGGTGAGGGAAGTGCTCAAACAAGATCTCAGGGGGAGGAACTTATTTGCAGTCATACAGGTGTTTGGCGCTACTCTGGATGGACAAGGATATCTTAGACACACTCACAGGACTACTTATGGGTGAGACCCTGTAAAAGAGTAGTTATAGGAGACATGAGCACTTCTGGAGCAGCAGTGAATAGCCACACAGAAATACATAGGGCATTTGAAATTGTACTGGACATCTGTGTTCTGCTAAGTGAATCCAATCCAATGTAATTTTATGCACAGAAGGGGGGCAGAGGAAAGGGACTCTCATGCACTATGACACAAGCAAGCCTTGCAGTGAAGATTGGTTTCAGTGGCATGAAGTTTCCCACATGAAGAATCACACTAGAGAAACAGTTGGTAGTCATGGAATCATAGAATCATCATGGTTGGAAAAGACCTTCAAGATCACCAAATCCAACTGTCAGCCCTACACCACAGTAACCTCTAAACCATCTCCCAAAGTGCCATATCTACCTTTTTTTGAGCTGCTCTAGGGATGGTGATTCTACCACCTCCCTGGGCAGCCTGTTCCAATGCCTGACCACTCTTTCAGTGAAATTTTTCCTAATATTCAATGTGAACCTTCCCTAGCACAACTTGAACCCATTCTCTCTTGGCCGCTCATGAGTTAATAGGGAGAAGAGGCCAAATCCCACCTCACTACAGCCTTCTTTCAGGTAGCTGTAGAGCGTGATAAGGTCTCCCCTCAGCTTCCTCTTCTCCAGGCTGAACAGCCCCACCTCCCTCAGCCTCTCCTCATAAGACTTGTTCTACAGACCACTAATCAGCTTAGCTGCCCTTCTCTGCACCCTCTCCAGCACTTTGATGTCCTTCCTATACTGTGGCACCCAAAACTATACACAGTACTCGAGGTGCAGCCTCACCAGGGCTGAGTAGAGGGGTAAGATCACCTCCCTGTCCCTGCTGGTCACTGTTCCTGATGCTGTTGGCCTTCCTGGCCACCTCATGTTCAGCCCAGTGTTAATCAACACCCCCAGGACCTTTACAGCTGAGTAGGATCCAGCATTTGGCCTTGTTGGCTGGGGGATGACCTGCTGGAGAAGAACTCTGCGGAGAGCTCTGGGGAGAAGGACCTGAGGGTCCTGGTAGATGACAGGTTGGCCATGAGCCAGCAGTGTGCCCTAGTGGCTAAAAGAGCCAATGGGATTCTGGGGTGCATCAAGAGGAGTGTGGCCAGCAGTTCGAAGGAGGTGATCCTCCCCCTCTACTCTGCCCTGGTCAGGCCCCACCTGGAGTATTGTGTCCGGGTCTGGGTTCCCTGGTACAAAAAAGACAGGGATCTCCTGGAGAGAGACCAGAGGAGGGCTACGAAGATGATTAAGGGCCTGGAGCATCTCCCCTGTGAGGAAAGGCTGAGTGAGCTGGGGCTGTTCAGCCTAGAGAAAAGAAGACTAAAGGGGGACCTTATTATTGTTTATAAATATCTTCAGTATGGGATACATGGGGAAATGGCCAGCCTCTTTTCAGTGGTCTGTGGGGACAGGACAAGGGGCAATGGCTGCAAATTGGAGCATAGGAAGCTCCACACCAACTTGCGGAAGAACTTTTACACAGTGAGGGTGACAGAGCCCTGGGACAGGCTGCCCAGGGAGGTGGTGGAGTCTCCTTCTCTGGAGATATTCAAGTCTCGTCTGGACACCTGTCTGTGCAATATGAGCTAGGGAGCTGCTTTGGCAGGGGAGTTGGACCCGATGATCTCTGGAGGTCCCTTCCAACCCCTATGATTCTGTGATTCTATGATGATTCATACAATTGGTTTTGACCCATCGATTAAGCCTGTCTAGGTCCCTCTGCAGATCTTCTCTACTGTCAAACAGATCTATACCTCCACCCAGCTTAATGTCATCTGCAAACTTACGAAGTAATAAATGTAATATTTACATTGGTCGCTCAGCCAAGGCATAGTGTACTTACTTGCAGTTTCTACAGTGGTAACAGCAACATATAGATTACATCCTTCCAGAGTGGAAATACTTTTTCCTATTTTCTCTTCCAGAAGTGATGTACTTAAAGTAGCTCTTCCCCTTCCATCTTGAATCTAAAACAAAATTGAAAAAAAAAAGTCCTAATCACCCTTGCTGTTTGGTTGCCATTAGGATTAAAAATTTAGTGCTCATAGCATGACTATGGCATTATATATATTATTTTATATATTTTATATATTATTATATATTTTGGTGGTCTCTGACACTATGCAGCTCACAATGGATAAATCAGAATAGTTCCACTGAACTCCAGTACTTACTGACAGCTGTTGTTCCAGTCCTGTTTGAAACTTTTTCTCACTTTCTTCAATTATGCCAAATCGCACATATGCAGCACCTTGAATCCCTTTCCCATAAGAGTGTCTTTGGAAGGAAGAAAAGTGAGGAGGTGAATCATTACAGTAGTAAGCAGCAAGCATAAACCAAACTAATAATTTTATGCTGAAATAAAATAGGGATATCTTTAGGCATCCCATCGGTAGCTAATAGCTTGAAACCATAAAAATAGTCACACTTATAACACAAATACGAAGACTTACTGATGCATATACAAAGTGGTGATTTCAAGTGTGGACAAATATATGGAGTAAATCACATTGACAGAATCACACGTGGAGATATCATCTCCTTCACAGGGAGCAAGGGAAGTATCCAGTCTATTTGGCTTGGATGAAAAGCTGATTCCATTTTATGAGACACCTCATGAGCAGAGCATTTAAAATAGGGGGGCAGAGAATCATCTTAGGGACTGATAAAAAGTATTTGGTACCTCTGAAGACATGCAGAGACATCCTGCCCGCTGAAATTTTAATACCTGCATTAGGCAGACACCCTCCACCCCATGTCTTTCCTGGGGATTTAGGCAGTGTAGCACAGGCACCCTTTTTAAGTGAAATACTTGCCAGATAGGTATCTGGCTGGAACACCCCATAACTCTCCATAGAGGTGACAAAGTGAGAGGATATCTGGCAGGTTCCTTACTCAAGGAAAGCCTGGCAGATGGCATCCCTCTGTAGCACAGTGTGTGATGTGTTACGTGGGATCTGTCAGGGCCCTGATGGTATCTTTTGCTTGTGGAAAACTTGCTTCATCTCAGTGCTGTAATGGCTTATTTTTGTTTAAAAATTCTTTCAAATTGATCTGATCAGCAGCACTGACCTGTGCCAGTGACACTAACCGTGAGGCAGTTCTTAGAAAAACTGCTCAAAATGCCAGAACTACTTACTGTGGGAAACAAAAGTAATACCAAATAACTGTTTGTTACATGCATGGCCAGCTCAGAGAAATAAGTTCATGTATCAGGAATTCCATATGTTGATTTTGATGAAAGTCAGGCAGGGGCCTGTGTAGTTCCACTAGGACCTTCTCCAATAGACAAAGAACAGTATCCAGTCATTCAAACCCATTTTTCCTCTTAAATAATTATGATGTTAATGAGTAGTGAGGTTTATATGAAGTAGTTGCACAGTCCGTAAACTCAAAATTGAGTGTTGCAATAACATAAAGAGAAATTTTTAGAAATTATTAAAATATTAAAGCCATTTATCTCATAGCACTTCATATCACAATAGCAAGTAAATATGATTAAGTGTAATAATTATTCAATAGGACCAAACAAAGAAGTGAAGGTGGCCAAGAGAAGATTAGAACAGTTGAGTTTGTTCAGCCAAGAAAAAGAAGGTGGATACAGGACTCTGTCTGCTCTGGGGAAAAGGAAGATCAACACAGGCAAGGCAAAAAGCTCCAGGACAGTGGGCAGAAGACCAACAAGGTATAAGCTGGACAAGGATGAATTTGGGCCATAAATAAAACCTGCTAGATCTGGGTGGGCTAAGGATCAATCTTCCACTTAGACATAGCGCAGGGTCCATGCAGCAAATCTAGCAACTGCACCCTGTTTGGACAAGGCTGACTAATTAAATTAAATGAGCCCAGTGCTGCCTCTCAGAGTCTGTGGCTGGCTGGTTAGCACAGCACAGATCTTGTATAATTTTATCTTACCAAAGCCATCAACTCTAGTTACATGAGTGGTGACTGCAGTGAAAAGGAAGTACATCGCTCCAGAGAACTATTTAACCGATCTCTCCATCTTCATGATGTGCAAGATTCTAATTACTTTTGATTCCAGCTGAGTGGTAAATAAAGGAAGAACATTCTCCTAACAGGCAGTCATTTAGTATTTCCACTGCTAAGAAACTTGAAAATTCAACAGCCAGGAAGACTTGAACTATGTTGACAAGCCCCTGTTAGATCATATAGCAAAGTTCGATCTGGCAGTGTGGGATCAAAAATACCAGCACAAAATGCTTATTCAATCCAGGTTCAGTCTGAGCTGTCCAAAGTATTCAAAATATTTTGGTGGGTTAAATTTTCATTGTCTGACTTTCCAGGTGACTCTATGTTTGATGCCATTCTAATCTGATATGTGTTCAGGTGTAGTTTATTCTCCATAGAGACCTGACTTGTGGTCTGGCTATTCTGAGAGCTTTGTAGTCCTGTCTCGTGCAGATCAGTGTCATGCTACTGTCCAGTAATGCACATGTCTGTGGTGATGGTCACAGAAACTCCTCTGACTAACTGTATTTACGGGCTTGGAAGCATTTCTGCATAAAATATTTACTGTTTGGAAATAATAAGCACCAGCTTATTATTTCCAAACTTCACTTGGCTTTGAGAAAATTTCATTTCGAAACTGGACTCCAGGTCTACTTGAATGACATTAAATAGCAGTATCTGAGGCTTTAGAAAGTGTCTAAATGCTTAAACACAAAATGTAAAGAAAGGCAGGTTATTGGTTTGCCTGGTACCCTGCCTAGCTACACAGAGGAGAATCCTAAATACTCACCTGTTTACTAGCAAACTAAAATATTTAGAAAATCTTGTTCCATCTTGATCATGACTGCTTGGAACCATTTTACACTAATGTCTTGAGTCGTTAGTGGAAACAGAGAGTATATAAGATTAAAGTCACATTCAAGTAAAGGCAGAAGCTGGTTAACTGTTAATGACGAGAAAATAGAAGCAGCTGTCAAGTCTGTGATCTACTTATCTGCGCCCTAAAACAGCCTTGCTGTGAGCACACCTACTTTGCCTCGATATCAAACACAAAGTTTTCATTAGAGATGTGGTAGTATGGCTCAAGTGGGATGAGTTTGACTTCAAAAGATGGAAGTTCTGCATGAAAAAAAAAAAAGAAGATGAAATATCATGACATGCTAGTTTCAAACATACCATAAACTCCTGGCATTTGGCAACGCCCACTGAGGATGCCCCTGTGTTCAGTTCTAGTTTGAATCATCATCACACCTCTGAAACAAATCTGATGGTCTTCCCTTACCCTGCTTTGCTTCAATAGTGGAGCAGTCTTCTAGCACACAAAACCGACTTATTTCCAGTGAAAATGAGCCAGAAGATGAGCTCCCACTGCTAATGGGTTTCAGGTGCCCTGGACTAGAAGCAGCCTGAAGTAAACCCACCCTGAAATGGGTTGAATGTGGACATAAGGTCCTCAGCATTGGCTGTGTCACTCCACAATTTGTTCCCATAAAGCCAAAGTATTTGCTGCTGTAGATACAGCCAGAGTAATTTGTTTGTGTGTGTAGGTGTTTGCAGAGGATGCAGTAGCAGCCACTAGCTAGTGCCAAACTTAAACCGAGATTTTCATGCAATCCTGGGGCTTTCTTTTGCCTTAGAAGAAAAATATACAAGAAAGCACAATTACAGCACAAATAAATCAAGCCATTTATTACCCCAAATCGTTAAATTTCTACATTTTTACCTATTCCACAGTGCCTTTGTTGTCTTTATGAAAAGCTTCTCTGAGCTTGGGAACAACTCTAATCAACTTGCAAGCTGCATTCTCCTCAGAAAAAACAACTAGTATTTTTGATTCATTCTTTACTGAAGTCTTTACTGAAAACTTCAACAAAACTGGAATAATTTTAAAATGGAGCTCATCTCCATTTTTTCTGCAGTAGGAGGGTCTTTCAGAAAAGGATGTTTTGTGAAAAATGTTAAAGTTGTGAAATTTGCACAAAAATAATTATTGCTTTTCCAAATACAAGTGGAAGGCACACAAAGCCAGATTTTTCCTTCTGTACATCAGAGGTAGCAATGAGGAACAGGAAGTCTGTAAATCAAGTCCTTAATACCTAACTACAGTCGGGTTTAATCACTGCAGCATATTTTTTAACAAATAGCAATGAATTCATAAATACTTGTTATCCAAATTAAATATTCTCTTACCATAGATTTTAACTTCAAATTCAGCTGAAACATTAGACATTTCATGTTGATAAAACCAAGCTTTGATTTTCCAAGATCCAGGCCTAAAGTTCAGATTCACCAGAAAACAGTTAATTAGATTCCCCAGATACTTTATGACGCTAATATATTTAAGTTATCGCTAAATGCTACTATTTTCCTTGCTTTGATCTCATCTCAGACTAACTTATTAATGGATTTCTCCTTGCTGGGAGGAATCAGCAACATATTTCCAAATGTCCTGAGAAACTCAGAAAGGCTTCATGAGGGACTGCAAGATACCTTACTTGCAAACCACATGGAACATATGCTGCCTTTGCAAAGCCTCAGGCACAGACAAGTCATATATTTCCTTTAGCTTATCCTCACTGTGATGCCAAAAGTCCATTTAGCATGCAAGAATGTAGTTAATATTAAGTAAAAACTTCTCTGTTTGAAATCAGGAGTAATTGCTTACACTTTGCAAACTAGGCCCTTACAAAAGTGCTCTCCTGAATGTAGTCATATAGTTGAGCAGATATAAGCAGTTTGCTAAACTGTTCCTTACCAGGACAAATGTAGCTAGCTGCAGCATATGAACATTAAGTTCTTGACTCATGTCTCAGAGATGAGATACTTAAAAGTTGAAAGATATTAACTGCAGCTTCAGTCTCCGTTCCATGGTGGAGAGGGAGAGGAGGAGAGGAGAGGTAAGGAGAAAGAGAAGAAGAGGAGGGGAGAGGAGAGGAGAAGAGAGAAGTAATTCAAGCAATTCAGCAGTTAAAAACCTTAAATACTTATGTACTTTGACAGGTAAAAGGGATGCATCTGGATGATTTGATTCTGCTAATACGAGGTAGACTTGGTCCTCCTCACTTTAGATACTATACTGTGAGGTCTTTCATCTGTGTAGGTCCTCTCAGGCACCTCTTCAGTCAATGGAGATGAGACAACACTACGGCACAGTACATCTCATCCTGACATAGGCATCTAAGTCAGGCCAGATGAACTGCAGCCTAAAGATGCTCCAGTGTCAGAGAAAGGAGTGCAGGGTGACCAGCTCAGGTGTAGACCCCAGCATGGCAGGAAGCTCCAGGCATGGCTCCAGTGGTGCTCTGATGCTTCCCAAATGTAACCAGAGCAAAACTCAACTGCTTTAGTGTATTTCCTGTCTCCCTGCTGTTGTAAAGAAATGGTAAAGAGGACAATACAGAGTAAGAAAAGAGAGAAAAAGGGAAAACAGGATCAGAGCAGAACGAAGGGAAGGACAGGACTCTTTTTAGCTTGAAGATAGTTCTGCTGCAAGGCACAAGGCACAACAGTAACATACTCTGCAACGTCAGGTATTTCAAAGGTATCACTGAACACCCTGTTTATTTTCCGTTCTGACTTTTTAACCACCATTCCTTTAGTATTCTGTTGAGAGAGAGAGAAAACAAACATAAAATTATGCATCAGGTGCCAAACATTTGCATCCAAAAGCTCAAGTTCATATATTACTCCTGTAGCAATAGAGTGTTCTGCTCACTTTCCTACTTCAATACTCACGTTACGTTTCCCTTCATGCTCCTGATACTGGCCAAAAAAGACCAGACATTCTCGCAATGTATAAATACGAATTTCTGCAGAGGGGTCATATCTATTGTTTTTCTCTTAGATCATTCGTGGAAGTTTTTTTTAGATGGTGTGCTGAGGAAGCACTCAGTAAAAGCATTTTTTTTGTATACTTACTAGCACAGCAACTGTAACGGTGTCATCTACCGGCCTCATAGCATTGTCCAGAATGAAGACCCTGTATTTTACTATTTAACAGAAGAATAAATGTGTTAACATTTTTATTTCTGACCTTCCTAGAGAGTAGAGCTGCCGAATTTAGGATACAACACTATCTTTTAATGAAAAAGAAGTCTGAGAAATTTCAAAAAGAATTAAATCCTTCCAGAGGCTTTGCACATTACATGACCAGGGACCTTTTTGAAGAAAATTCAAAAAAATGCTCAGGGAGCATCACTCGCTTCTGTATTTCTTCTGGAGTCAAGGCCTGCTACCAAACTCAAGAACATTTTTCACTTCCCTCTCTTGTTGCTTACTTAAGTTGATAAGTAATGGAACAGTTGTGGTTGTAAAGTCCAAAGGACATTTGGGGTTGCAAGCAGAAGCAACTGGAGGGTTATTTTTGTTGTGGTTTTTGTTTTGGTTGGATTTAATTTTTTTTTCAGTTCCTCACAGTTTTGTTTTCCAAAGGAAAGTAATTATTAAGCTTTTTGGACAAAAAGAAGTGGGTTGTTTTTAGGCTCCTATTAGAAGAGAGCATGACTTTTTGACTCCAGTGGCATTTCCACATGGGTTGCTGCAATGTGCAGAGCAGACCCCGCCTGAGGAAGGAGAGTTTTAAGTCTGCGCTGTCTGGTAAGGACAGACACAGGGGTTAAATGAGAAGAATTTACATTAGAAAAGATCGAGTTGTTATTGCTTTTTCTAATCAAGCCTTTGTGACATCTACAGTCAACATCTGAAATGCAGAATTTTCATGCTAACCTTTGGAATTTGGTGTGTATATAGTCTTATCTGTCTGAATAAAAATGTAGCCTTTCTTGGAAGACAGGAGGATGCGCATGCTTCTAGAGGGCTCCTGGTAAAGCTCCCTGCTTTCGGTGACTAGCAGAACATATGGATGATTGCTCCTCTTGAATGTATCCTGATGCAGACTCCCTGGTTTGATCTGAGATGGCAAGGAGAAAAAACCCCCAGAGTCAGACACAAACCTGGTAACTTTGGAGTCGCACAACGGCCAAAAATGGCTGAAGTGCTTAAATAATTTTATTAGCATTATTCGACAAGGAATACTAAATTATATCTTTCTTTGTAAGTAGACGTGCTACCTAATGTCCCACTTCCCACCATAGAAACTCACATTGTTCTGTCCGATGGCAATGACTCAAACCCAGGGACTTTTCTTCGGTCTACATTACAGGCTTTGGTCTGAGACACTTGACATTTTTAAAGGTTTCTCCTATTTTATAGCAATGGCCAAAGGCATGAATGCAGTCTTAGTTTAGGAGATACAGAACAATGAGCAGCGATAAAACAATCAAATGTTTTAAAATTTAATTTCATCACTTGATCTGCAGTGATGAAAAGATCTTTCATCACCGTGTGACAAAATACTGAGTTTGCTTGCTGGGCATTAAAGAGCACTCACAATCACCACTGAAATGATATTAAGCATTGTTTTATATAGCTGGTTGGGTGAATGGAATACTGCTGTCGCTGGAATGGGTGTTTGGTCATCTCTCTCTAGGGATCAGTGTTACAGATTCACAGAATCACAGAATTGTAGGGGTTGGAAGGGACCTCAAGAGATCATGGAGTCCAATCCCCCTGCCAAAGCAGATTCCTTAGGACAGGTCACACAGGGAGGCATCCAGACGGGTCTTGAATATCTCCAGAGAAGGAGACCACAAGCCCCCTAAGCAGCCCGTCCCAGGGCTCTGTCACCCTTACTGTGAAAAAGTTCTTTCACATAATTGTGCAGAACTTCCTGTGCTCTAACTTGAGGCCATTGCCCCTTGTCCTGTCCCCACAGAAAACTAAAAAGAGTCTGGTCATTTCCCCCCATTGTCCCTCTTCCAACATATTCCTAGTACACATTATTTATGTGGGTTTTAATACCAGATGAAAACATTTACATCACTATGATGTAAATGTTTACATCACTATGATGTAAATACACTCACCATTAATTTTTTCATGTCTTGGTAGTTGTTATTTTGGTTGAGATTAAAGACGATCCTCTCTGATAGGACCTGATTTTTTTTCTCATCTTTGAAATACGCAGTAACTGTAACAGGGCTCTGTGCTCCATGGACTTGAACTGTTATTGTCTCATGTATGCCCAAATGTATCACATTTGGAGCAGTAATAAGAAATCTAAAACAACATTAAAAAAAGGTTGTCCAGTCAGTAGTCTGATTTTTGCATAATACAAGAATGTCCAGTACAAATTTTAAAGAATATCAGACTTTCACAGAATAGGTAAGTCTGAGACTTGAGGAGATCACCCAGTCCATTTCCCTTCTTAGTTAGAGAATAAAAGAAGACAGTTAATCTTCTGATTGGTCCCCAAATCCTGAACTGTCATATTTAAGTCCTACAAAAGTTCAGTCCCTCTGGATAGAAGAAACAACAACCACAATATGTCCCAGGAACTGCCAATGCCACTTACAAGACTGGTTTACCTCAGAGAAAGTTCTATTATCTCAACTTTCTAGAAACAAAATCAGGTCGTGCCTGAATGTTTAAACAGATATTCATAAATACATATTTGATGATAAAGAAGTTGTGCATCTTCATGTACTAGCACCTACATTATGCTAGCTTGTGCCTTAATGTGTCAGGAGGCATTGATTTCCTATATAACCCTACGTGTGGGGTTTCGAGTTGCTGAGTTTCATTCAGATGTCACTGTTTGTGAAATGCTGGCAATGAGAGAACATGGAAGGTGAGACCACAACCCTGGGAAGAGCCAAGTTGGAGTCTGAACTGTCTAGGATTTAGTATTTTTTCCTCTTATTTACTTTCCTTTATTCCTAACTCTGCTCTGGTGTGTCTTGGCAATTAATTTCATGACCTTTAATATGTATATTATCATTCTCGACATCTTTTTTTAGGCATTTTTACACACAAAAAATCAGAGCACCATGTGCATAGCTATGTCTCAAAGATATAATGGCATATACACAAAGAGTAGTTCTGAGCTTAAGAAAGATGCTTTTGGAAAATTATTATTCTGAAGAATAGTTCTAAAATCAAAGGTAAATGATTTTACCATTATCAGAATGGTTTGGCTGAACTTAATCTTCCTTTACTTTTTAAAAAAGTCTTTTCTTTCTTAAATTTATAAAATGAAAGGTGGGTTATGGAAATAAGGGAATAAAAATGGTGTTTTCTTTCAAATGAAACTCAAATTTACTTCCTTTTTTTTCTGATAATAACCATAGTACACTGTGAAAACAGAATAAAAATTATCTCTCCTTCCACATGATCAGTGAAAAAATCATAGGTGGTCTGTGTTTTCACATAAACATAGGGATCTTGGGAAAGAAAAACAGAAGGGCCTTCAATAAACATTACAAAGTTTTATCAGTCATGCCTGTAGATTTGTGAAAATACCTTTTAATGTTTCTAGTTTATAATGAATGAAGAACTTCGTCTTTCAGTCACATCTACCTTCTTTCAATGCTTGATCTTTATTGGTTTTGTATGCCTAATTGTCTTTTCTAATTCATTAGTAGAGTAGGTTTGGCATCTATATATGTTCAAACACTGGAATGTTGAGAAGGAAGTGTTCATTTTCAGCTGTGTTCATTGTATTTTCTCAAGGGCATTGAAGGGGTTTTACTCTGAAAGTGCCACTGCATATATAGTCTGTTGGCTCTAGGAAAAGGTGAGTGAACTTATAGAAAAGTCCTGTCTTCAAATATGGAAAAGAGAGAGCAATTCTTGCTCTCTGCCATAGCCTACAGAAATTTAAGGTCTCCTATTTTTTTTTTTTTGCAGTGGTATAGTTAGTTGTTCAAAACTGTACTTAGGCAATAGGTCAGACAGACACGATCACTACCCTACACTGCCCATAATTGCTGCTAGCCAGACACAAGCCAGATCTGGTCTCAAAGCCTCATGATGATGTTTTCCTGACACAATGTTCAGTTTCATACACCTAATACATTCAGAACCTTGTATTTCCCACATCTAATTACCTCAAAAAAGAACTATCCTAGTCCCTGTTTCCATTAAGATTTTGTCATAGATGACAAAGCCTGTGCTTTGCTGAGAACGAAGTGTGCCTCCAGATGCACTGTAGCTATCCCAGTATCAAGTTTCTATGGGGCCATAGTTTTCATGCTAATGTGGACTCTAGAGGTGAACCCTAAACTTGCAGTCCCAAGTCTGGACTTGGTTAAAACCTCGTAAGGAGAGGAACAGGTGTTCGGGGCTGGAGATAACTCACTCAAGGGTGACATGGAATGAGGAAGAGGACTTGCCCAAATCTCTTGTCAAAGCTCTCCTCTGCCTATGGAAAGGAACTGAAAAAGCTCAATCATGGTGGGAACAAAGCAAGAATCTCTTCCGCTGTTGCTCTGCCCTACAGATAAAGGTCCATTTGAAAGACCCTTAACATGCTCCATAGGTTTTCTCAGAGAGAAACCCAGGAATTTGTCCAACTGGAAGAACCAGTATCAATGCATGTAAATCTCCACTAAAATATAAAGCCTAGAAAAATCCTGAAGCTCTCCCAAATGTTAAACCTTTGCTTTCTGCAATGCACAAATCAATTACAGAGAGTTATTCTTTCCCCAGATTTTCCAATTTGATAAATAACATATAACAAAGATGAACACGCAGCAATAGCAGCATTAACATCACGCTTTAGAAAGACAGCTTTAATTTTTTGTTACTGAATGGAGACCTCTCCCCTTAAAAGGGGCAGCTTTAAGCTTTTTGCTTTTTACCTTATTAAGGTTACACAAATTTTCAGTAGTCTGAGATGCAGGCTTGGGTAATTCTATATCAAGACCACAGGCATTTCCTACTTTCTCTTTCAAGGGATCCGTTTTGAGTGAAGAGTTAATAATAAAATGTACTTACGATGGTGCTTGCTGTGTATTGGAAAACAGGGAACAAAGGATCATAAAAAATGCCAGCCCTTCCATTGGAAAACTCTACAACATCTGCAAAACAGAAACACCAAACAGCCACCGTCAATCTAGCTTTGAGGTGCAGTTTGTAAGAAATGGGTTGATGCCACATTACAGCAAAGAACATCACCTGTCCTGGTTATTTATTAATAACTTGCAAAACCATGCAGCCAGTAATGATGGGCGTGCAGTGATGTACAAATTAATAGCCTGCGGTGAGACATTCTGGACTAAGCCACATTTTTACTTCTGATTATCCACTCGTCATTTTCCAGCTTCAGTATTTTCACAGGGTAGCAACTAGAAGTCATGGGCAGAGAGGAGTTTTCACAAGTACTGCAAAGGCAATCCCAAACTCAAAGAAGACACCATAGATAAAAGTGTTGCTGTAAAGCATTTAAAACTGAGGAAAAATGCAAGTGACAGGTCCCTTCTCTATGCCATTTTTAACTCCAGGCATCTCAACAGTCCAGCAAAGGTGAGAGAAAGCTCCTTCTGGTTTAGGTGGTACCAAAGGAACTGCACTGGAAATCACGGAGTCACAGACTGGTTTGGGTTGGAAGTGGCCTCAAAGACCATCTAGTTTCAACCCCCCTGCCGTGGGCAGGGACACCCTTCACTAGACCAGGGTGCCCAAAGCCCCATCCAACCTGGCCTTGCACACTGCCAGGGAGGGGGCAGCCACAGCTTTTCTGGGCAGCAAGCTGCCTGTACAAGTCAGTCCCAATCTGTACTCTCAAAGGCATTTGTCTGCCTTAAGTGGAAATAAAGTGGATGTCTCTGAGCCACTCAGCTCAATTTTCCTTTATAGTCAAGACAGGGGGCTTTTCCTGAGGGCAATTAATCTCAACTTATCACAAGTACATAAGATGACTCATCAGTTGAAGGCATCCCAGACTGCAGGAAAGATGCATGTCTTAAAAGGCAGGGTACTCAAAAACAGGGGAAAAAAGTTATCTGAGGAATAACTGTGGGAACCAGTTTTGATCAAAAGCAAATGGAAGAACAAACTGAAACTCTCATCAGGTCTCATTTTTGCAAGCCTTTGATGGATGTTGTCTCCCAAACATAATATTGTTGACACATGAGAATGGAAAATTGCCCATCTGATTTACAGGGAGGTCAAATCCCAGATATTATCACATGGCTGACCAAAAGTTCTGTGGGCAAACTGACCTTTAGCACACCACATTTATGTCTTTCTCTTTAATTATCAGCAACGGATGCCTTAAATCATCACTGCATTGTTTCTAAGATGAATTCATGCTCACAGCAAAGGTTCACTGCACACAGCCAAGTTGCACTGTCGGGGTGAAGTGACCTCTGCTTCATCCCACCCCTTGCCTAAGAGACATCCCTTGCCTTGCTCTTCAGCCATCTGCAGCTTCAGCAAGAGCTGCTTCAAGACAGAGAAATAGGGGAAGAGAAGAAGGTGTAAGGTGTCAACAAACAAGATCACTTTTACCCTGGCTGTGTCACCAGTGTGGTAGCTCCCTCTGAGAGAAAAAGATGGATGGCAAATGCTTTTTTGTCTGCTGGTGGTCACAGGAAGTACCAGCAGTGGTAGTAACAGAAATGTAACAGGAATGTTTCTGGCTTCAAACTCTCCTGAGCAAAAGTTAAGCTTTGCCTGCTCTGGGCAGTTGTTTTTTTTCCCAAGAGACAGCCTGTTGCTTTCACCCTTCCTCTTCCAGGTTCCACTCTCATGTCAGCTGTCAGTCAGGAAGGGAGAGGTGAAGAAAAGGAACTATGGATCCTCAGGATCCAAATCCATGTTCTCTGGGAGATGTTTGCAGGAGATCAGAAACAAGAACTGTTAAGACCAAAGTTATTTTCACTCTGCCTTCACTCCCCACCCTCCCATTCCCTCTGCAGTTATGCACTGACAAAACTGATTTATTTCCATGCCAAAATCACATCACTTTCCTCAGGGCCTCTGGCCTCCCAAACCCAGGCTATTTGGTGAAGAAGAGTAGAGATTTCCATCACAAAGCTAAGCTTCCACAAAGGTTTTGTGGAAGAACTTCTCTGGGGAACACAGCTCATGCTCTCTCTGGAGAACCAAGAGGCTTATTAAACTTGCAGCTGGTAAAATAAGGACTTCTCAACCTTGCATGAACAAAAATAAGACAATAATTAAGAGCAGCAGTAGCTGTGGAGCTTTCTAAGCTTCCTGCCATTTTTGGAGGCAGTTCCACTGCTAGGTCTTTCATGGCTGCCATCCAAGGTCGGTGCTGATGCAGTCACTGAGCAGTCTCGGTCACTGAAGCAGAACATGAAACTAGCCTCAATTTTGGCTCCAGACATAAAAAACCTAAGAAAATTAACCAGCATCCACAAGGTCAGTGCCCTTTCCTTGAGAAACCCTTGTGACTTCTCGCAGTCAGAAAGTCAACAGTTTACACAAGACCGTGAGACAACCAGCACGGATTTCCTATTCCTGAAGTCACGGGAAAGGCGACTTTGCACTGTGGAGTCACACCAAAACCTCTCTGCTGTGCCAGCCTTTATCAGAGGGGAGGAGAAGGGCTTTCCATTGTCCAGGCTGGCTTGTTTGTCAGGGGGCCAAGGTCTGTTTGTACAGCTATACAAATAGCCATGTATGAACTCACAGAGAGACATTTTCATGGATCAGTTTTTAAAGGGGACCTTGCATAAGTCGTTTTTTTGCTTTCACTTTTTTCAATTGGATTTGCATGCTTTTGTTTCCTTGTGCAGGAGGAATATATACGCACACACACAGGTGTACATAACAGATATCCATAGCTATATGTTGCAGAACAATTTTATACATGAATCTAAGAGGTATTCTGCCTCATGACAAAAAAGGCAATGTTTTTAGCCAAACATAAACCAGTAGATGTAAATAAATAGGGATTGTCTCGCTCTCTCTCACAAAAGAACAAATATAGACATAAACCTTTATATAACTAAACTTAAAATTTCTTCTGCTTTATTTGCCTGTCTTTGGTTTTAGATAAAATGGTCATTGCATCGATTCTCTAGTAGCACAGGTTCTTCACATAGTCTAGGATTGTGATTTCTAGTATGATGCAAAATATTTCAGTCCAAAGCCACATTAAAATATAATAAAATATGAAATGAAATGAAATGAAAGAAAATTAAATTCTCTTGGTTGAAGGCCTCTGGCACATGCATGAAAGAGAGAACACAGGAAACTCGCCTTGAAATCACTGATGAACCTGTTATTTTTCTAAAGGCAAAGTCCTCTACTATTTATTCATCAGCCACATTTCACCAGGTATGCTATCGATCCTTCAGCTGACCCCCAGCCCAGCCCCACAGAGTCTGGGGTTGATGTATGTGTAAGAAGGAAATAGTGAACCCTGAACTCAGGAAGACAGACTTGCTTTATTTTGACTATATGCTATCTCTCCTTTCAGAAGCTTCATTTGAACTTTTGTAGGTTTTCACAGAGTTTGGAGCACCTGCACAAGTTTTTCTGTTGTTTGGCTTGAAGTTCTCCCAAAAGGCTTTTTCCCCTTAATCTGCCTAAATACTAACTAGAGCAAACTCCTTTTCACCTCTGCCTGGCAGAAGGGTACAAAGGATGGCTTCACAAAGCCCATTTTACAAATAAGCACCGTGGTGACATCCTCTTTGCTGAGTTACAGGGAATTGTGACCAACACAAAAGGTGGTATTTCACTTCTGACAGTTCAGAAAATTAGATTTTAAAATCCTTTTTCATCAGAAGACCATGAAGTGTGGGTCTAATTTGAAAAGTTCCTCTTAACAGTAGGATAACTTCTATTTAGCATCAATGAAAATTGGAAATTAAAATTGTAACTATATACTTCTTTCTTTACTATAATATAGGTCGTGAATCAAAAAGTTAATCTAGGCTCTAGATGCTTTTTCCATTAAAAATTGTCCTTTTTTTCTATATTTCCTTTAAATGTTCTGCATTTAGTTCTCCCAAGCATATCTGCTGAAAACAAGAAAAGAAATCTATTTTAAAAAAGGAAAACCAATATATCTATGGCCTTTTCTACTCTCAATGAGGAGCCTGAATTTCAGGGCAATTGAGCAACCAGCCTGATAGTATTAACCATTACTGTAATAATGCATCCTGGTTTTTTGGTCAGATACCTTTTACAGGACCTCAGAACTTTTAACAACTTTAGGAAAGGTAGGTCAAAGTAAATAAATACATCAAGCAGAGGCTTTCTGGGAGAAAAAGCCACTGGATGGGTCATAACCAGGAGGGAAGGAGATGTCTGAGCTTGCAGGTGGCTCTCTCATCCCAGAAGAAAACAAAGAATTGCTGAGGAACAAAACATGAGGAAGAAAACAACTTGATTTTTTTCCTTCCCAAATTTCATTATAAAAACCAATGACAACCCAATTCTCCTCACTACCAACTCTAGCAAATACAACAATGGACATATTTCAAATATTTTGATCTTTCCCAACTTGTCCGTTATTCTGGACTGTAAGGAACATAATTGTCTCTTATGGGGACTCTTTCCTTCTCCTTTTCCTGGGAACAAAAGACAAGATAAAAAAAAAGCCCAAAGCATCTTGAACATATCAGTGACTAAAGTTAAAACATGAACTAGCTGAGAAAAGTAAGAGTAAAGGCTACACAGCCGCTTTTTGGATTTGGGAGCATATTGTGACATCAAGGAAAACTAGCCTTTTATATGGACAGAGTTTAGAGAAGTAATTTATAGATATTATTGACCCTCTCTCCCTGCATTCCCTGACTCACTGTAATAAGATACTCTAATGATAACCATACAATTACTGCACTAAAAACTGTTTCAGAAACCAGAGGAGGAAACGAGTCTCATGCTCTGCAGAACCACAGCTAGCCATGTGCCTCTCTGCCACTGGCAGCTTTCTTCCCTTGTTCTGATCTGCAAGTTAAATCTAAAACACTCATTTCACTCAGCAACTAGGAGAAACACAAGGCACAAGAACACTTCTCCTCTCCCAAGCCTGGGAGAAGGCTCTGCTCTGACTTCCGTTGGGCTCAAGCAATGTTAGGCCAGCTCCACTGAGAGACCAGAAGCAGTCCTACCTTTTTTAATCTCTCAGTTTTATTGTTGAAGGGTGAAATTCAAAGAGAAATGGGGAAATGAGACAAGATAACAGTGTCAGGAGAGTTCTGAAGGAGAAGCTGCACCATGACACCACATCTCAGCATCAGGAGCTGCAGAACCTCCCCAGGGGGCAGGAAGAGCATCTGCTGTCCTGTTACAATGGGGTAAAATCAGAATCACTTTTGTAGCAGCTTAGTGGGACAGTGATTCAGGTAATGTATGCTGATCTTTTTGGCAGAAATTTAGCCATGGAGCTCTGACCCTTTCCAGGTGTCAGCTTTTTAGGCAGCTATTTGCATGAATGTGCTTCTTTGTACTTTCAGGGGTGGGTAGAGAAGCTGTGGTTGCCCCCTCCCTGGCAGTGTTCAAAGCCAGGTTGGATGGGGCTTTGGGCAGCCTGGTCTAGTGGAGGGTGTCCCTGCCTGTGACATGGGGTTAGGACTGGATGATCTCTGAGGTCCCTTCCAACTCAAACCAGTCTGTGATTCTACAAGGCACAGTACCCAGCCCGGACATGGTGGTTGTAGCAAGAATCCTCCCTCTTATTAATACATTTTGCATAAAACCGCCTCCGGCAAAAGTAGTAGGAAAGAAGACAACTCAGCTGCCCTCTCAGTGACTTAGGTGAGAGGAGAATACTGATGCTTTCAGAAGGGGAAGTCCCCAAAGCCCTGCTGATGATACTTGGGTCAGACACATCCTGCCCAGATTCTATGGTTTATGCATACAACCTACAGGAACCTACAGGAAAAAATGTGAACATAAAGGATATTTTATTTATTTAGTTGACACATCTTGGTAGGAACATGGATCTGCCCTTGCTAATACATGAGTACATGTCCTGCTATGTATTTTTATAATGTGGGTCAGATTTCCAGATCATTCATGCTCAATTTTGACTTTATTCCTGAATGAAAAAGATTAACTTTCAGTTATACTGGGACATGGTTTAAAAACACCTCTGCACTGCTCTGGCTCAGCCTGTGGTCCCAGAAGTGACCCTGCTGCCACCTCTGACAGCAACACAATCTGCAACCCTGCTGTGAAAGCCAAAGCTGGTGCTGTCCTTCGTTGGCATCATGGGGCAGAGAACTTTGACTACCAGTGCCACCCACACCCAAGCATCTCTCTTAGCTTTCCTTCGTCTGCGTGCACTGGAGGTGCCTGCAGTGTCTGTTTCTGGTGCAGTGGGTAGAAGAAATAAATAACAGGTTTGAAAATGCCGGTGCTGATGGGACTCTAAGCCTCAAGTAGAAGCCCAGGTCTGAGCCCTAATTCCCTGCCTGCTCATGCTATACCTGGGCTGGACACAGTTTCTAGTCCTGCACCCGGAGCTCACTGGTCTCTGCCATCCAAATGGTGAGGCAGGCTCCTCCTCAAGGTTGTACACAGCATGGGAGTGTTGTGTCTGGCCCCTACTAAACACCTTGGGCTGTTCATCCTGCCTTATGGACTTCTCATTCCTTGCTGCCACTAGCTTCTTAAGGAAATTTGGGGCTGGCTCCCATTTCACAGGCATTTATATTCCTGCCTGAGCAATGACAAATAAATGAATAAGTAGTAGGGAGAGATAATTTTGAATTACAATGTAATCAAATGGATTGCCAGATTTCCAAACCTCCCCTTCCTTTGGTGACTTTCTTTGGTGCCAAATTTGTTGGCTTCTGTAAGTGTACTGCAGGTGGACATTTAGGCACCAAGCCCAGGTTCAGTTTCTGTGGAGAAGAGTATTAACAGATATAAATACAATAAGAATATTAACAAATATAAATATCTGCCATAGGCTTGCTGGTGCATTCTCCTCTGAGACACCAAAAAGTGTTGAATCACTGTGGTAGCATGAATGCCTCTGACATGGGTGACATCTGGGATGTTCATATAGCCTAAGACACAGCACCTTGCAGCTAGAATCGGCTACGTCTCCAGATTCTACCTCCTGCTGTTGCTGTAGCTTGAAGGAGCATCAAGGAAGCTTTTGAAACAACACAGTTTGGAAAAAAACCACCACAACTTCCCTTGATTCTATGGCTATAAAAGGTGTATTACACATCTGTGATCGTCCTTTATGTGATTATTCAGAAATAGCTGCCAGTATATAAAGGAACCCAACATGCTCTGCAGAGTATTCCCAGCTCAGTAACAGCGCTGCACGTGCATTAAAGATCACACACCCCCCCTTTGAAAAATATTATCCATGAGAGCTTTCTGCACCTTCAGTTTTCACATCTCTAATTTCTACCTACCTTTTTTATTTTTCCCCACTCCCGGGGTCTCTGTGTCTGCCTGCAAAGCACCACTTAGCCTAGTGATGGGACAGGCAGGGATGCTGAAGGGATGCTGCAGGCCTCCGGCAGTGTGCTCGTACAGAGCCTGGGTGCCATCCAGCGGGCGCTCTCTGCCACAGAAGCAAGTTTTCATGAACCGTGAAGCCGTCAGTCCTACTTTCTGTGCCCCTCCCCACCCCCTTCTATTCCCCACGACAGGCACTGGGACAAACGGGGAGTCAGTTGGCATGCACACAGGCGGTTCCCCACAGCGCAGGGTGCTCGTACATGAGCTGAGTGGCTGGGCTCCATGACAGTCAACACTGCTAGTGGGTGTTAGAAAAGCATTTTGGGTTATCCTAGAGAAGGGACCTAACCTGGTCTGCTCTAAGGAACCCTTAAACACTTGCAGTTACAAAAGAAGAGAAAAAAAGAACTATACCCCCCCAAAAAGATGTCCCGGGTGACCCACTGGGAGTTCAAACCCAAACGTGTTATCTTCTGAGATGCCTCTGGTGGGATTTGTGTTGGGATACTGAGAGCCACTCACATCTTGACCTCATAGCTTTTCCTCAGCTGTCTCCAAAACCAACGTCCTTGTACACAAGTCTAGTTTCCATCCAGAATTTTAATCTACTGTCCAAGTCTATCACTTTGCAAGAAAATGCAAGAGAAAAAGCAGTGACATTCAACCTACATTTTATGGGTAAGTTTTTTAAAATCATAGAATGTGTTAGGTTGGAAGGGACCTTAAAGGTCATCTAGTCCATCACCCCTGAATGTCTCCAGGGATGGAGCCTCCACCACTGAGAAGAGTGGTGTCAAGTACCAGTGTCCCAACACCCTCATAGTAAAGACCTTCTCCCTAATGTTTAATCTAAACCTAGCCTGCTCTAGTTTAAAACCATTGCACCTTGTCCTATCGCTTCATGTCCTCACAAACATTCCTTCTCCAGCTTTCCTGTAGGTCCCTTCAGGTACTGGAAGGCTGCTACAAGGTCAACCCAGAGCCTTTTCTTCTCCAGCCTGAACAATCCCAACTCTCATCCTGTCTTCATAAGGAGAGGTGCTCCAGTCCTCTGATCATTCTTATGGCCCTCCCCTGGACCCACTCTAAGAAGTCCATGTCCTTCTTGTGCTGAGGACTCCAGAGTTGGACACTCTGACTCCGGGTACTGGAGTCAGTGTGTTCTCAGTTGGCAGCACAGTTCAGAGCTAGTCAAACACCTTGCGCTACACGGTTACATCAACCTCATGGCAACAGACCCTGGAAGGCCAGCTGAACTATTTTCTGCTGACCACCACTGCTTATTGCCAAGAACAAGGCTTCTCTCACTTTTGTCCTTTGTAAAGTGGTTGTTGCAGTCAGAAGCCTGACCCCACTCCACGCCCTATGGACTTCTGATTTACTGCAACATACTCTTCCCTCCCCACTCCTTGTGAGTCAAAAGCTTATCAGGGAAAACAGATGCCTTGAAAATGTGGGGCCCCTATTCTCTGTTCCAGTGAAATTCCAGCAGTGACTAGAAGGGAGGGGAAAAGATTACTTTAAATCATCTTTAAGCTCCCCATATCTCTCAGTAGACAGAGGGCTAGCTTCACTTCTAATAGGAATTAAAATGCCTTAATGTACTGTGATACAAGTCCAGCTATTTAGGCACGTTAACACCTTTCTGGCACATGGGAATAGGCAGAGAGGGCCTTTGGCTCCTGTCAGGACACGTTATCTCTGAGGTTAAAAGAACACAGAGTAAAAATACACCTTCTAAAGATATTTTTTATTTGTTATTACTTATTCTGTTTTACAGTCTGCAGATGGCCCTTCTGCCATGAAGGTTATAGCAGAAATAAAGGCTGGCTTAATTGTTTTTACAGTGCTTTTAACAAATAAATAATTCTATCTGCTACTCAGGTATCTGGAGTGTGCTCTCTAAGGAGTCAGAGAGGCAGGGGTCCCTACACAGGGCAACCCAAGACCAAGTAAAAGCAAAATGGTGTGTATAAGGTACAGCAGAATGCAGCTATGAATGCAGGAATAACGCTCCTCATGCAAATGCAGGTAAAGAAAAGGACTTTTCTGCAGTCCTGAGAATTATACCCTGACCACCTCCTAAACAACTGCAAAGGCAACCCCCAAACATAATTTCTATGGCTACATCCATCCCCCTACCCTCACTTATATGTACAATTCTTCATCCCTACCACCTACACACAATGTCTCCTGCCTACATGGTCTTCCACTGCAGAGCCCCCTGAATTATAGAACCACAGAGGGGTTTGAGTTGGAAGGGACCTCAAAGATCACCTAGTTCCAACCCCCTGCCATGGGCAGGGACACCCTTCACTAGACCAGGCTACCCAAAGACCCATCCAGCCTGGCCTTGCACACTGCCAGGGAGGGGGCAGCCACAGCTTCTCTGGGCAACAACCTGTGCCAGGGACTCATGATTCAGTGATTCATGATTGTCGAGGCTTCACTTACCACCCTCACAGGTAAGAATCTCTTCCTAATACCTAATCTAAATCTACCTTTTTTCAGTTTAAACCCAATGCCCCTTGTCCTGTCACTCCATGTCCTGATAAACAGCCCCCTCCCCCTTTCCTGTAGGCTGCTTTGGATGCTGGAACACAGGTCCTGCACACAGACCTAGCTCTCAGAAAGAAGCAAGCTACTCATTAATGGTCAGAGAAGAGAAAATAAAGCATTTCTTATACGGTGGAGTTCTGAGAGCCCGCCAGGCCTTGCCAAAGTCTGAGCTTATCTGTAGTTATGGTGAGAGACAGAAAGAGGAAATATGGATAGGTAAATCTATGCAGAGGAACGTGCTTATGACCATAATGTTGTGCTTCGTGTTAGATAACAGAAGACAAAGGTACTGGGATAAACTTTCTGGAGGGGTAATGCTGTAAGAAATGTCCCTTGTGGTTTCTTTTTTGGGAAAAGGAATCATCAGCAATGCAAAAACTCAGGTTAGCATTCATGAAACAGAAAAGCAAAACTTTGGGGCTGGTCTTTCTATCCTCTGGTCCTACTGCATTTTGTGATAGTGTGCAAGCAGGGATGCCCAGGGAGAAGCTCTTTAGCATCAGCATTCCTGCAGCAGTGAAGGGAGAGGAGGTTTTCCCAGAGCAGCTCTGAAGGGAAGCGTCTATGTGAGGGTGTACATGTGGGGGTGAGGGACCAGAGGGTAAGAATGTAAAAAAGCAGATGCAGGTTTTTGTCCTGTGTGGTCATTAAGAGAGACTGGATGACCTGTCACCTCCCTCCTCCTCTTTCACTTTCCAGCCACAGTCGTTTGGGTTGGCCTAATTTCCAGTTTCCTTGGAAACTTGTTAGTGAGCATGTTGATTGCCATANGGGGGGGGGCGGGGAGGGCGCGGGGTTTAAGAGATGTGGACACATCCAGGTTACATGCACGTGCCAGCATCTTTCTGTGCATAGCTGTGCACTCGTCCTACGGACACTTCCAGAGGCTGGAGGTTTTCTTGGGACTGTGCAATAGCTGAGAGGAACAGAAGGTGGCGTGTCTTCAACATGTACATGCAGCACAAGGGCACAGTAAAGGAAACAGAGAAAGGAACTACAGTAAAAGGGAAAAGAGAAAGGAAATAAAGGGATATGGGAGCAGACAGCTAAGCCCTGGCCATGCCCAGTTTGATATTCCCCTGCTGTTACTGACCGTTTTAGCACCGAAGGCTATTCACTTTCCCCATTTTTGTAATGTAAATCACCGATGCTGTAAGGGCTGATTTTACTGGACTCTGAAAATTGCCTGGTCAGTTGTGATTCATTTAGTTTTCAATACTTCAACATTTTTTATTTATTTTAAAAAAGATAAAACTCTCATAGTATGACCAGTTTATTATGATCTGTATTGGGAATATAAACTTGGCCCCGGCAGTTGCCCGTATAAGTGCGGGTACGTAAGAAATGGCAGCAGGCAAAAAGGAGAATGAATTCACATTTGCCAGAAAATTATGAAGCAAAGAATCCAAATTAGTAAATTAGAGAAAATTACAGAACATCTTGTTTTCTAGACATTAAATGAAGATCTTTCTGAATAGTCAACCTAGCTTTGTGAAACTGTTAGCACAAATAAGGTCCTTTTAATCTGCAAGCACCCTCTTGACCTGCATACCTTAATTTTATGTCTTTTTTTCAAATCTATGTTCTTTTTTTCAACCCACCAATCTATTTTAAACACCAGGTTCACCTCTCACTGTGTGACAGCAACATAAAGAAGACCGGTTTGTGGCCAACATCGGTGACTCACCAGGCAGGATGCTCCTTGGGTCTTGAGCTCTCCTTTTCACCTTGTTCTACGACTAATCACCACAGCTCGTTTGATGAGAAGCAGACTCAAAGTTAGGTTTGAGTGCGCCCAGAGGGGCGGTGAGGACTGATCTTGGTAAAGCCCATGTCCATGGGCACTCACGTGGGAATAAATTGGCACCTTCGTTGTCCCTTTGAGAAATCTTGGACCGTGTCCGGCAGCAGCCAGCTCTTCTTTGTTTAGCAGCCAAACTCCCTCATCCCCCGGGCAGCTGATTAGCTTTCAAATTCATACCTTCACCAAATGAAAAAGACTCTTTTAAAATGTCTGGGGACTGGGGAAAGAGGCTCATGTGGCCCAGATGCTGGCAGCATCCCCCATCACTGGCGCTTGGAGGCACATGTTTGCTGACTGAGCCTTGCTGCCTTCCCCTCTCCCTGTTTAGGGAAATTCCAGGCCACTCTGCTAATGAGCGTCCAAAAGGATCTCAGAAGGGAAACTGAGAGTCCAGCACCCCAGAGAGGTGCAAGGAGAAGCTGCTGCTATGGCTGTCGTTTTGCCAGCACTCAGGAGGGGGAAATCCTGCTGCTGCAGCATTTTGAAATAAAATAAATAGCAGAGACACTGAAACACAGACTTTTGGAGAACTGTCAGTTAACTCCTCTTTCTCTCAATGCATTTACTTGCTGCTCTCCAGACACAATATATTTTGGAGGAATGGTTGTGCTGCTCCTTAGCATCCTGCAGCAGAGCAGGGCCGAAAAGCTTAATCTGAGAGCAGAGATTGCAGCTGCTGGTCCCATAAGTCACCATCTGGGAGACAGTCCTGAATACCACCAGTTTGCTTAGTTTGGACTCCAGCAGAGTGTATCAAATCAGTCTTCCTGACCCCAAGTGCTGGGAGGTGCATTCCCAGGCTTTGGCTGTGGGTCTGGCTACCATGATTCCTTCCAGGCAAATACATCCTGAATCTTGCTTCCCAGCTTGTAATCTTCATCCTTGTGACCTTATCTAAGAATTTATATATACATTTTTTAAAAAGTAATTATTATAGAATACAAACATATAAGCATACACAGAAAATGGGTACTATTTACATATATCAATATTTGTCCAATTTCTATAAAATACACAAACATTACACATAACTATATCTAAAACATCAAATATATACTCCATAATAAAATCTCTAAGATTTCTCTTACAATAAAAGAATATCATCCGTGTGTCTGTGCACACGTGCAGTTGTTGCAGTTGTGCTTTGAAATCAATCATTTTATAGAGAATAAAACTTCTCAGCTGCTTCACAAGGAGTCTGGGATAACACATCTTGCTGATGGTTCCAGATGGGAACTACAGGCAATGCCTAAATGCTGTGTTTTTAATTCTTGGCATCACCCTTACCATTCATGATGATGTTACGGATGTCAAGTGCACTGAGGAAGCTGACATTTTTGGAGGGGAGAAATGTCCCCCCCCCAGCACCGTCACTTTGAGATCCATATCCGAAGGGAAAATCCTAGTGGCAGTGCATCAAGCCAAAATTGCTCTGACAGAAGCTGCAATTGGTGGTCCTGTTCTCTAAGCACAGTGTTGCAGGGCACGAAAATCCTCACAACGGGGAAAATAGTAATCAGTGGGTGCAGCAGCTTCTGCAGGACATGTGCACACAAACCTTCTGGGGATAATGTGTGATAAACACTTCAGACTTCCTGGGGAATTCTGCCTAACTGCACAGCTAGTTTTGAAAAATCCTGCCAGCAAAAGTACTGGCTTGAGTACTGTATCCAGCTCTGGGATCCCCAGTACAAAAAAGACAAGGATCTCCTGGAAAGAGTCCAGAGGAGGGTTACGAAGATGATTAAGGCCTGGAGCATCTCCTCTATGAGGAAAGGCTGAGTGAGCGGGGACTGTTCAGCCTTGAGAAAAGAAGACTGAGAGGGGATCTGATCAATATTTATAAATATCTGAAGTGTGGGACACAGGGGGAAATGGCCAGCCTCTTCTCAGTGGTCTGTGGAGACAGGACAAGGGGCAATGGCCTCAAATTGGAGCACAGGAAGTTCACACCAATATGCAGAAGAACTGTTTCACAGTGATGGAGCACTGGAACAGGCTGTACTGCATGCTTGGATGCATGAGGGTGGCATGAGGTATTGGGGGCATCATTTGACAGTTCTGATTGATGGGTAAGTTCCAGGCACATGAAGGTAGCTGTATGTGTGATGTGTGGGCAGCTGCTGATGCCTAGAAAGCCACCACAAAGCTTCCTCTCCAGCTGGTGCTCTTTGAGGGTAGATGATACAAATCTTTCCCTTCTTCCTACTGTAAGGGCCCATTTGTATTGATCAGGGCACGTGTTACCTAAGCCAAGTTTGCAGAGTGTTTCCAGATCCTGAGAAGGGTAGACCAGGAATCTTGTCTCCAGGAGGACACCTCCCATGAAGCCAACCTCCTGACATATCACCAGAAGCTCGTGGCGATCTGAACAACCAGCCAGACCCTGCTCCAGCCTCTATTTCATGGACTTGACAATATGGGGACAGGTCCCTGTGGGGCACAGTGGAGCTTTCTGAATTGAAATCCAACTCTCTTGCTGAGAAATCTAAAAGAAGCCCAACCACATCCTCGTGGTTACTTAAAATTACTTTTAAGTAATTTGGTGTTTATGTTTCTTTGTGCCAGGATCATTCTGGTGCCATTAGAAACATAAGAAAAAAATACATCATGAAAGAGACACCTGATAGCCCAAGAAATACTCTTTTAACCTTCGGTTACAAATAGCAGAGAATAAACGGAGCATGTTGATAAGGTAAACAAAACCACCAGCAGTATCTTTTACCTCTGCCCTCACCTTCCTCTCCCCAGATGCTTTACCTCATCCCGTCCATCCGGATCATATGCCCTCACAGGATATGTGCCAGGAAAAGGCTCACGCTACCATTTCAAGCAACCCTCAGCAGGAGGTCTAGGAAGACCTGAGGTGCAGGCAGGCCAGCTGTTAGAGAACTGGGGTGCTGGCAAACCGAAACTTGCATCCCCTTACCCCAAGGGAAAAACCCCAAACAACCAACAAACAAAAAACCTAAACCACGTTAGGTGTTTTGTACTTTATATTATCAGTTCCAAGCCTGGGACTGGCGGCACTTTGTACGGCTGTTAGGGCATTCTGGGGTGGGTGACCTACATCCGACAGTGCCCAGTAGTGGAGTTGCAGGGAAAAGAAAGGAACAGTTTGATCTTTCTCCTGAGTTCTCCAGCTTTCTCTGGTCCAGGCTTTCTGAACTAGCAGTTGAAAGAAATAGCTGATTTGAATAGGCTTTTCTTCCATGAATTTCCCTCCTTTTTTAGTTTGGCATACACATCATCCTTCAGTTACGAAGTGCCAAAAGAAATGTGGACATGACTGTGGGCTATCTTGGAGCGGGAAATCAATGCCTTTTAATCTGTTGATAGTGCTATAGTCCTGCGACCAGATTCCTTATTAATTTCCATCACAGATACCTATTTAGATTGGAGCAGGACAGAAACCCTTCCCATCTGATTTGCCTGGCAGCAGTCACAAGACAGAGCTCATAGGCACAACACAGGATGGCTCAGCTCAGCCTAAGGAACAGCTACAGGGGTAATCCATGCGAGCAAGTTTAGGTAGTAGAAGGGAACAGACATAGCAAAGGAGGAGTCAGTGCCTCCTGAGGCCACAAAGGAGAGCGGCTCTGGCAGTGGAGGAGGTGGGCAGTTACATAGCTTCACACAGAAATCAGAGGCCTGTACTGTCCAGTTTACAAAGGGTGGGGCGAGAGGGGAAAGGCTCAGAGCTGCTTTTTCCTTCTGCTTCCTTCTGCATTGTAACACACACAAGAGATTCACCCTAAGTCTCTAAATCCCATATATTTCTTACCTGCTACATCTGACACCGGGAAAGAAATCGGATGAGCTGGCAGAAGACTCAACCGACAGCAAGATGAAGAGAGCTGCTTGGTAGGGGCCCACCCTGGAGTGCCCGTGTAGTAGGCCGTGTAGTACAGCAAGGCCTGCCGGCATACAGGAACGAGACAATCCAGCCGACACAGGACTTGCAGACACCTAGAGATTTTTGATGTTCTGGAATTGAGCCCCTCTCTGAGCCATGAGTGAAAGCACAATGATCGAAACACCACCCCACCTCCCCCCCCCA